>JAUCMX010000028.1:12595242-12807497 GCA_033459395.1 Hemibagrus guttatus | reverse complement strand
GACCCTTGTGTTTGTATTACAGATTGTACTTTTCTATGGTTGGTGGTTTCTGTGTTCCAATATTTTTGCATGTTCCTTATGTTTATTTTTCCCCAGTGGATTGTTACGTTGTTTATTCTGCTTGTTCTGTGAAATAAAGCATCCTGCACTTGCATCCTACCTTCCGTGGTCTGCTACATGACACTATGGTTTGATGAATTAAATAGATAAATCTGTTAGGAGTAGAATGTAAGTGTTTTGTATCGGGATACATTTTCTTATCATTCTGAAATTGTATTATAGTAGAGTGTGTATGATGTCTGGCAATCCGAATGTGAGTGTTCAGTTCCACACCAATCATTTAAATGCACGATTTATAAAAGTAAATAATGTACCTAAGACATGAAGACTTAGAAGTTGGTTTAAATCCACATTTGTGTAATCCATTTCAGCAGAAGGAATCGGAATCCTCTGGTTTACTAATATTCAGTGATGGAGACCTCTGATCTAGAGACAGATAATATGGCCCCACCTTCAGAAAAAAAGGTTTTTTTTTTTATTATTAACACAATAAAACAGATGACAACAGTTCAGTCAAAAGTGTAGGGATACTAATGGAATATTTATTGTGCAGTAAAATGCGGGCAAAGTGGTCAGACCCACCAGACGCCAGCAGTGTCTCCATGAAAAGCAAGAAAAGTGAAGCTTCTATGGATTCTCCACTGGCTTTTAGAGATGGAGCTCCTTTAACTGCTCACAGGTAAAATCTCTTCACTTACAACAGGACGCTTGGTTTTACCACAATCAACAACAAAAACAGCTTTCAGCTGATCCCTGTTTGGGGTTGCCACAGCAGACCAACTGGTCCGCACAACAACTTGGCAAACGTTTTACGCCGGATGCCGATGTATGTGGACACCTGACCAGCACATCCATATACGTTTTTTGAACATTCCAAAGCCCTAAGCAGTAATATGAATTTTGTGAATGTTGTTCCTCTGGATTTTGATGCTGGTTTGTCCCTCCACTCTGATTACATCACCTGACATTTTGCATGTTTATTTTTCTCGCCATCATCTGCATCATCTCTCCCTCTGACAAAACATTGTAGTAATTTATAGACAGTTTAGTTAAAGCCAGTAGTTAAAAACGGAAAAGAATAATAAATGTAAATCAGGGTTTTTGTGTTGTTATTAAGCAGTGAATCTCTGGAGAGTGATGCATCAATGAGTTCTCTGTTACCTCTCTGTTACAGTAAGGTCTCCAGCTTTGAAGTACACATTTGCATTACTGTCTGAGCATATTAGTAAGCCTATATTAAGAAGCCTCTCTGCTTCACCCAACTATATTAGGAAGCCTCTTAAATAATTTGTACATTTGTATAAGTGTAAGTATATTTATAAAGGTAAAATGTCATGCCAGCACTGGTAAGATTTTTCAGTCCTGTTCACCAACCAATAGGTAACTACATAGGAACTAAGTATGAACGAATAGTTCTTCCTTAACATTCATGTAAAACACACCTATCTTATTTCTATAAAATATGAATAACTACTTATTGATTACATACTAAATGTGGTAGTATGCATTAACTATGTAGGAATTAACAGAGTCTACACTTTTACATGACAGGCAAGATGCTCCATCTGCTGGAAAATGAATGAGCTCTCCTGAATGAGCTCTACACAGAGCTCTACATCACAGAGGGAGACAGTGTTGAAGTCAATAATGAACATGAGGTGAGACAGATCGAGGCAGCATCCAAGAGAACAACAACAGAGGAAACACCAATCAAATGCAATGACATCTTTAAACCTTTATCTGAGCAAGACAAACCCATCAGAACTGTGCTGACAAAGAGAGTCATTCAAAGTTCATTCTGGACTGGGCTGAAGGGAAAGCAAATCAGGACGTCCACCTCATATTTCCACTTCCTTTCAGAGAGCTGAATTTGATGAAGGACCAGAAACTGAGTCTGATGGAGCTCCTTCATGTCTGTTGAAGAATGTTGGGTGAAGCAGAGAGTGGAGACATCCCAAAGACTCTGACTCAAATGTACATACACTTCCTTTTCATTCAGATAAACATCATAAAGAGAGGATCATTCAGAGAGGAGTTTGGGCTTCACCAGAGTAAAGTGTACTGCTTTGTTCATCTGAGTGTTCAGGAGCACCTCGCAACTCTGTATGTGCACCCGACCTTCATGAAGGAAAAGAGAAACGTTCTTAAAGAGACCGAAGAACTGGAGCTGAAAGAAATGACAGCCTTGGATATCCACAAGACTGCAGTAGATCAGGCCATAAAAAGCAAAACTGGACATCTGGACCTTTTCCTTCACTTTCTTCTGGGTCTCTCACTGGAGTCCAATCAGAAACGCTTACATCACTTAGTAACACAGACAGGAAGTAGCTCCCACAGCACAGAGGAAACAGTTCAGTACATTAAGAAGATGATCAGTGGAGATCTTCCTACAGAGAAATCCATCAGTCTGTTCCACTGTCTGAATGAATTGGGTGATAATTCTCTATTGGAGGAAATCCAACACTACCTGAAATCTGGAAAACAAAGTGAACTCTCTCCTTCACAGTGGTCTGCTCTGGTGTTTGTATTACTGACCTCAGAACAAAAGCAATAAGAATTTGACCTGAGTAAATATAGCACCACAGACAACCTGTCAGAAGAGATGCTTGTGAAGGTCATGCCTGTGGTTGCAGCATCCAGAAAAGCATTGTAAGTAGAGATGAATATAACCGTTACACAGGGGGTCTATTCAGACAAAACTTTGCACTTGACTAAATGTCCATTGAAGATGTTCTGAATTCACCTCTAGAGGGTGCTAAAATCCACAAATTAGAAAACCTGCTTCTGACTTTTAAGGCACAGAAACCAAATCAAGATGATTTCCTGGCAGATGCCATGTGTTTTTAAAGTATTGACTTTGTGACTTGCAATACAAGAAGTTTTTGTAGTTTTGGTTAAATCTAACTAAAATAGTATTTTTTTTCTTTTCTTAAGAACTTGAAAATTGCGTTGCTGCCGGCTCTCATATTTAATTTTCAGCATGGCTTGTCCATAATTGACAAACATTTTGATAAAGTTGCCAATCAATAAGTAAAATCATATCTCAACAGTGGCTTGACATCTCTTTGGGATCAAGCGTAATTGGTCCATAGCTAAGGGGTGAGGCCAGTAAATGCTTGGCCTATTAATCACAATTTAAATATTTTGAATATTGGGCTACCAGTACATATCCTTTAGTAGATAATGGGTGTGGTTAGCAGGGGCTACAGCACTGTGTGCCTAGGTAAGATAATTCTCCCTTATATGGCAGTGGGCATTTGCTTTTTTTCAAGTGGGCATAGCTTGTGATTTCTTGATCGATGTCCCAAATAGCAACTCCCATGAAGCATGAGGGCAGAAGGATGCGATCTTCACTGGCTCTTTCAGAGCTGGCAGTGTGTATGTGCAAGAGAGAATCTACTTTTGTAAAATAGTACAAATATAATAAAATGAAGTGAAAGCGAGAAAGGAAAGAAAAGGGCCCACATGGCTTGATGGGGATTTGGTTTCTTAGCCAACCTGACATTCTCAAGGTTGTGTGATCCATAAATATCATGGAGCATCCATTCATTCATTGTCTACCGCTTATCCGACCTATACTCGGGTCACGGGGAGCCTGTGCCTATCTCAGGCGTCTTCGGGCATCAAGGCAGGATACACCATGGTCGGAGTGCTAACCCATCGCAGGGCACACACACACACACACACACACACTCTCATTCACTCACGCAATCATACACTATGGACAATTTAGAGATGCCAATCAACCTTTTGAGGATTGGGGCCTTTGTGTAGGTGGGTTTGAGTTTCTTAAATGTGGCTCATCCTATGGCATTTGGCCCCCTTTTTGAGGAGCAAGGTCAGAGGATTGTCTATTCAAATGAAATCTCTTATTTGCCGATGGAAGTTTAAAAATATCAGATATTTTTGCAGCTTTGAATGTTCTTGGTGTGGGTCAGAACATAACTGTAGGCCCTTTCACTTGGTCCATCATTACTCTATTAGCAATTAGTCTGGCTAATAATGTACTCCAAAAAAGACATCTTGCGTTTACAGAACTGACATTTTTCACTTTTGAAAGACATTTGATGTAGGAGACACTCAACGTCTTGGCAAAACTGGCTAATATGCACTTCAAAAGAAGGAGAATAGACCAGTTTTATGCAGTACTCATAATGGCCAGAGGAAGTGCTAAAGGCTGTTATCTGTTCATCTCCTTTCTGAATCCTAAGAACTTGTTTGGTAGTTTGTGCCAGTTGTAGTTGATTATGTTTTTGTTTCTTTTTTTATTTCTTTCAGTATCAGGTGTAACTCACTTAAAGAAAAAGGCTGGAAGGCTCAGATCTCAGAGCTTAGCTCAAACCTCCAATCTGAACGAAATGCATCTGACTGTGAATACAGTGGATCTGACTGGGAATAATCTAGGAGACACAGGAGTGAAGCATCTCTCAGCAGGACTGGAGAATCCTCACTGTAAAGTGGAGACGCTGAAGTAAGATCATCTCTCTGAGTCACATGACCTGATTCTCAGTGTGACCATTACACTTGTATGTGTTTCTTCTCTAAACTGTTACCACAAAGTTGAAAGCACACAATTGTAAAGGATTCTGATAAATCTTCACAGTCATGCTCTAGACTTTCCCGTCTAGTGAAAAGTCTCCCAAGAAGAGCAAAGGCTCTTTTTCTGGGGAACAACTGTACATTAATGCACTTTATTATGGGATATGGAATGTCTGGTAAAAAACAATCTAAAGTAAAATCTTCTGAAGCTAATCTATCTGACACCATGATGAGATTTTTGTAGTCAGTGCTGAGTACAAGTGATGAAATCCCATCAACCCCATAATCTTCAACGCGCAGTGCTTATGTCCGTGTTTATCACACATGATGACCTCAGTCAAATTCCCCTAAGTGGAAACGTTTCACCTGATATTTCTTTTGGAACTTTTTGGACCTTTTCTAGACATCATTATATCCTATTTCCATTTCCCATTATAATTCAACTTTAATATAAAATGGGCATCTCTTATCCCTGTCTTTTTTTTTTTTCTTTTCCTTTCATTTTGCACTGTGCAAACATTCTCATTTCATGTTTACCCAAGAAGCCATGGGTATCAGAGGTCAAAGACATGGGTCCATGTCTTTTACATGTTAATTATTCTAAACCTATAGCTAATTTATGCATTTTGAATTATGTTTTAGCTACACAAAATCTATTCATCTTTAACAGACACACTCAAAGTCTCTTTCTTGTTTTGCTAAACTTTACACCATTAAACCAAAATTTAACTGAAATGGTGTTCAAAACTACTTATGAGGTCACCTCATCTTTTACAATTACACATTCATGTGTGTCTAAAAACATTTCATACAAATGGCATTTTCAACAAGCACTGGTCAAGTGTTTAGATACTTTTGGCCATAATAGGGATAAAATAGTAATTTAACTTTAAACATTATATATATTTTTTCTTTTCTATGTTTCTATACTTCTGTAAAACTGCTTTGAGACAATGTCCATTGTTATAAGCGCTATACAAATAAATCGAATTGAATCAAGTATAATACAGGTTTTCTTTCGGCTAAGTGCTGGGTTGTATATTTGCTATGGTTGCCATCAATTCAATATAATGTGCCACTGTCCTGTGTCATTATGTTTCTCTTCAGGTTGGGATGTTGTGGTATCACAAATGACGGCTGTGCTGCTGTAACGGAGCTCCGCCGGGGGCGGAAGTGTTCGGATCCATTCGCCGAACTGGCGATAGGGGACGAGCAAAGACTGAGTCGGAAACAGGCACAGAGTTCGGCAACGGTGTATTAAAGAAGGGCGTACAAACACACAAGAAGACAGAGAAACGGAAGTCCTTAAACAGTCCAGTTCAGTAACAGCAAGTAATCCACACAGGTAATCCAAAAGAGAAATCAATAAACAATCCAAGTCATACACAAAAATCAATCCAATCATGAAACGCTCGGTAATCCCCATAGAAAAGATACTTCGCATCGCGCTGGAAGTGCGCAGCGTTTTTAAAGCCGGCGCGCACCCGGAAGTGAACTCAAAACACGGGCGAGGGCTCCCTCTCGCGGTCACCTCTAGCGCGAGTCGTGACAGCTGCTCTGGTCTGAACTGCATCTGCCTGGGAATATTCTAGGAGACTCAGGAGTGAAGAGTCTTTCTGCTGTTCTGGAGAATCCTGACTGTAACCTGGAGATACTGAGGTAAGGTCATCTCTCTGTGAGTCATGACAATTACTCTAATAGTGAGACTGAAGAAGAGTTTTTAGGTTGATCATCAATGTCCTGAGGAGGACCAACATTTCTTTTATAAACTGATGATCAGTCAAAGAATCTTCAAGTCATCTAGATATATTGAGAAACTGCTGTAAAAAGAAAAAAGAAAAACATGACTCAATGTGTCTGCTATGTGCTATGTGAAATGACTGTGATTAAGTACAGCTGTAGTAAATTTTCCAAAGTGCAACTGTGGTAAGATTAAGATGGTTTGGACATGTTCAGAGGAGGAAGAGTGAGTATATTGGTAGGAGAATGTTGGACATGGAGCTGCCAGGCAGGAGGTAAAGAGGAAGGCCAAAGAGGAGGTATATGGATGGAATTAATGAGGATATGAAGCTAGTGGGTGCAAGTTTTGAGGATGCAGATGATAGGGATAGGTGGAGAGAGATGATTCACTGTGGCGACCCCTGAAGGGAAAAGCCGAAAGAAGAAAAAGAAACAACTGGGATACAAACCAGGATGCTGTGTAAGCTACAGGGCTTTAAAGCAGCAGTGAAATGGAATTAAAATCAGCTCCAGTCTTCTGGAAGGCTTTGCACTAGATGTTGGATTGTGTCTGTGGGGATTAGTGATAATTCATCTACAATAGCATTAGTGAGATCAGACAGTGGTGTTGGGTGAGGATATCTGGGATGCAGTCAGTGTTCCAGTTCATCCTAAAGGTGTTCATTGAGTCAGATTCAGGGCTCTGTGCAGGACACTTGAGTTCTTCCTGTCCAATGCTTCATGGAGCTGCTTTGTGCACAGGAATATTGTTATGCTGGAACAGGGTTTGGACTCTTAGTTCCAGTGAAGGGAAAATGTAATGTTACACATACAGAGACGTTCTGTATAATTGTGTTCTTTAAACCTCATGGTAACAGTTTCAATTGGAAGAACAACATGTGGGTGTGATGGTCAGGCATGCACATACTTTTGGCCATATACTGTAATTATGTAAACCGTTACTGATTACTTAGACTATCTGGGTTTCCTCTTACAGTTAGTATTTGAACCTTAAACCTCTCATGAAGCCTTCAAACCCACCAAATGGTTCCTGTCTTATAGGTTTTCTAAATGAATAAATGTAAATGTTATTTTTTTTTATCAGCTTGATTACACTGTGCATAAAATTGCCCAACACTTTTTGTCAGATGAACACAGATCATTTGGAAGTTTTACCTATAGTAGATCACTATATTAGTCTCTTTTTCTTTCTCTACATGTACATAAAGTATGTAGGCGAGGGTTTGAACTGTGTTTCTTGTGCTTCTGTTTGTGTTTCATGGTAGATTTTGAATTATTGTATGTTTTTGATGATTGATTTTTGTATTATATTATTAAAAAAAATGTAATAATTTTGAGGCACTTTTAAAGGATGCAACTAAAATTTGTTGAGTCTGTCTTTTATGTTTTTCTGCAGGTTGGATCGTTGTGAAATCACAGGTGAAGGCTGTGCTGCTCTGGCTTCAGCACTGATATCAAACTCCTCACACCTGAGAGATCTGGATCTGTCTGAGAATAAAATTGGAGACTCAGGAGTGAAGCATCTATCAGCTGCACTGCAGAATCCAAACTGTAAACTGGAGACACTGTGGTAAGATCTTTTATTGCACATGTCAAATACAAGGCCTGTAGTACACCACTACACAACATTTTCATGATATTCAGAATTCACATTGATGCCACTGTCCAGTGAGAATAAACACATCTCATAGTGATTAACTAAAGCTGACGGGCAGCAACCATTCTTCATGTGGGCTGAATGTGTGAAGGCTATGCTGTGATTGATGTAAAGGAGGAGGAGCACCATGTTATCTGGCTCTTTCTCTCCTCATGGTACACTGAATAAAAGGAGCCATGTACTGGCAAATTTGTGGAGAAATGCAACATCCCTTGCTTTATCTCATGGCCGTTTATTCTACCTCCCTTGGTGGTGCATTTCTGGGAAGAGGGATACTGTTATTCACGTCTACACATTGTGATTCTTTTCGGCCATTTAGTCCATTTGTTCTGAATCAGCACTGCTTCTGGGGAAGTCCTGATACTACAGACTGAATTATTACTTTGGCTGTTTTCCATGGAGCATGTCCTCATCATTATCTCAGGTTTGCTGGTGTCATCTTGACAGGATTCCTAATTGTATGTCCCAAATGGTCCTGAAGTGAGTTTTAAGTCATCACTGGTTCGCTCTGAGATCCTACAGTAAGATTATTTAGGAAACTACCATTAGCAGCCTCCTAATTCATAGAAATATTCCTGTTGCTCATGTCATGTTACATTCCAGCTGTCACATCCTGTCATTCTGTTTTTATAAAGACCGTCACACCCTGGGCATGCTAAAGATGCTAAATATGATGATTTCAAAGAAGATTCCTAAAAATGCCCACATCTTCAATTCAACATTGACTCTCTGTGCAAACATGTCCTGTCTGTTACAGCCATCTTGTCCTAACCATAATGATCACTGCTTCGAGGCTTGGCATATTTTTAATATACCATGAATATAGATTTAACACATTTAATTGAACATTATCAGACACAACATCACAGAGACACAGTTGACTTCAAACTAACATGTCTATTCTCATAATGGCTGAAGAACTCACCGTTTCACTGACCGCAATATTTTAAGACTCACAAAATGTGATGTTCATAATCAGAATCAGAAAGAGCTTTATTGCCAAGTATGTTTGCGCATACAAGGAATTTGTTTTAGTGTCACAAGCTCCAGTGCACAGAGACAACAACAACAATACAAACAACAACAACAAAAAATAGGATGAGAAATAAAAACACACATATTTAAATAGGAAAATAAAGTAATTTCTATGTACAGAATAGAATAGAATGAGTTGAGATATAGGGATGTGGGGGTGGTAACAAATAAATATGAGGTTATTGCACTTTTAAAAAAAAAAAATTTTATTGTCCAATGTTGGGAACATTCAACTGTTCAAAAGGTAGATTGCTTGGGGGAAGAAACTGTTCTTGTGCCTGGCTGTCCTGGTAGTTGCTGCTCTGTAGCGTCGGCAAGATGGCAAAAGGTCAAAAAGGAGAAGGCCTGGATGTGAGGGGTCCAGAGTGATTTTCTGAGCCCTTTTCCTCACTCTGGATGTATACAGTTCTTGAAGGGTGGGCAGAGGAGCACCAATAATCCTTTCAGCAGTCCGAACCGTTCTCTGTAGTCTTCTGATGTCTGATTTTGTAGCTGAGCAAACCAAACAGTTATAGACGTGCACAGAACAGACTCAATAACGGCTGAGTAGAAGTGTCTTAGCAGCTCCTGTGGCAGGTTGAACTTCCTCAGCTGCCGAAGGAAGTACAATCTTTGTTGGGCCTTTTTGATAATGGAGTCTATATGAGTGTCCCACTTCAGGTCCTGTTTGACGTGAATTTCCCCAGTTTCACTAGCTGAAGCCTATCTGTCAGAAAGCCGGTGATCCACTGACAGATAGAGTTAAGAACAGAGAGCTTTGTTAGTTTGGTCTGGAGGAGTGTTGGGATGATGGTGTTGAAGGCCGAACTAAAGTCCACAAACAGGAGCCTCACATAAGTCCCTGATTTGTCCAGATGCTGTAGGATGAAGTGCAGTCCCATGTTGACTGCATCATCCACAGACCTGTTTGCTCAGTAAGCAAACTGCAGGGGGTCCAGTAAGGGTCCAGTGATGTTCTTCAGATAAGCCAACACCAGTCTTTCAAACAACTTCATGACCACAGACGTTAAAGTAACAGGTCTGTAGTCATTAAGTCCTGTTATCTGGGGTAAAAAAAAAAGTGCAATAACCTCATATTTATTTGTTACCACCCCCACATCCCTACATCTCAACTCATTCTATTCTATTCTGTACATAGAAATTACTTTATTTTCCTATTTAAATATGTGTATTTTTATTCCTCATCCTATTTTTTGCTGTTGTTGTTGTTTGTATTGTTGTTGTTGTCTCTGTGCACTGGAGCTTGTGACACTAAAACAAATTCCTTGTATGTGCAAACATACTTGGCAATAAAGCTCTTTCTGATTCTGATAAATTCCCTCCAGCTTACATTTTCCATGGCCTGAAATCTGACTCTCTCATGGGGAAAAGCTGTATGTTGTTTTTGCAGACTTTACAGGAAGCTACCTTAGGCTTTGGCCCTTGGTTTAAAAATAATCTGTATTTTATCATTTTAAAGCCAGCACTCATTGAAGCGGAAAATACCTGGCATGCAGTCATCTCTCAGTTTGTCGCCCATCAGAGGGCAAGACATCAAAAATAAAAACACTTGCAGGTCAGACTATAGCCACACACAGAGTCAATGAGGTGTTTTGTTATGCAAAAGGAAGAATGAATTAGGCTTATTTGATCTCAAATGTAGGGGGACACGGTGGCTAGCACGTTTGCCTCACACCTCCAGGGTTGGGGGTTTGATTCCTGCCTCCGTCGTGTGTGTGGAGTTTGCATGTTCTCCTTGTGCCTCGGGGGTTTCTTCAGGGTACTCCGGTTTCCTCCTCCGGTCCAAAGACAGGCATTATAGATTGATTGGCATTGTCCATAGTGTGTGAATGAATGAGATTGTGTGTGTGTGCCCACTGCGATGGGTTGGCACACCATCCAGGGTGTATCCTGCCTTGATGCCCAATGATGCCTGAGAAAGGCACATTAGAATAGATTGGATAAGTGGTAAACAATGAATGATCTCAAATGTGAATTATAAGTAACTAACCATAAAATGTATATTATTATTAAAGCAATGCAATTACAATTTCAAGCAGTTTCAAGCAATTCAAGAATTTCTCTTTACCTCTCTTTAAAAAAAGGGGGAAAAAATCTTTAATAAATTCACGTTTGGAGCTGTCGGCTGTATCTTTAGGGCAATTGTGAATCCTTAGTGATCGTAAATGAGTGTAGCTCCATCCATACTGTGCACAGTGAAATTGCTTTTGTCCTGTATGTGTCTGCTTGTCTATAAAATTTCTAAAACACTGCAAGCAGTGATGGGGGTGGGGCTCTGAATGGTATGCACTGGAGATGTTTTTGTAAACAAGATCTAGCAGTATGTCTAAAGATTCAGTCATCCGGGAGAGGTTATCTGGGAGTTGTCAACTGGATTTTTTCTTGTTAATTTGAAACATTTTACTACTCATCCATGCAGCTTCTTCAGTCTAAGTGAAGTTGGCAGAATTCCACAAAATTTTACCTCCAGAATTAAGGATCCTCACCTGCTTGGATAGTCTTGATAAGGGAACAAGGAGGTGGTGAGAGTAAGGAAGAGTTGTTAGGAGTAGGGAGAATCATTATGATGTAATGACTGCAGAGAAATAGAGAGAAGGTAGGGAGAGACATTAGGGTGTAACAACCACAGAATGTAAGAGTACAGGAGGGGGAAGTCCTTATGTGTCGCTTTCCTGGTGGACCTGTGAAGAGGTCTTGATTTTCTTGGGGATGGATGAAAGAGCTGCATGAAAAATAGGAGACAGTTTGTGTATATCCTGTGGTGGCAAGTTTGTACCCCGATTTGAAATGATTAACAAACTACGCATAGACACAAGGTTTGTGAGTCAAAGCAAAAAGATAAGAAAGGAATTTTTATTTTCGCTGTATCAAAAGGTGTCTCAAACATAGTGCAATGAGATTGCACAGCGGAGAGGCAAGGTCCGCTTTCACGGAGCCCCCTTATATAGGACTTTTGGGTGCATTCCAAACTAAATGTGTACGTGACTAACAGCACGAAACTACACGAGTAGATTCTGCTCCTGGTACTGACAACCACCTGGTTTATGTCTTCCTCCCCCTACACACACAGCAGAGTTCCTGAAGGGTTACTTGCTCATCTGTATTACTTGTTAAAATTTCCAGTACAATCCACAGGCCTTGAGAGCTGCCTTCAGATGATTATTTTCTTTCTTATTGATCTCTATAGAGGTTAGGATGCTTTCTGCCTTGTGGTGCATGTCCTGGTGACACCTAATTTGTGTTGCAATGGGTGATGGGAGTTAAACAGCAGGTACTAGTCTGTGTAAGTCTTTTCCTGTATATTTCTATTTCTAGGTTCTATGTTTATGTTTATAGAAGTTAACACAGTAAGTGGTGGTGTTAAGACACAGGTCTATGATCTGGTCCAGGTTGAAGCTGTTTCTATGCTGAAGCTGCTGTCCTCTTCCTGCCTTCTCCTAACCACTGTAGCAGCATTAGTGGTGGGGATACTGGTGAAGAGTAAAGGGACATCAAAAGAAACTATAGTTTAATCAGTATTTCGGCTCCCTGATCTTTGAGACTAAATCTTCTGAATTCTGGATATGGTGGTCAATGTGTCCGACCAGTGGTGCTAGAATGGTCACAAGGTATTTGACAATGTTGTAGCATTGAATTCAGATTTGCATGACTGAAATCTCCAGCGATAATAAACAGTCTGTCAAGGTGAGCATGCTGAAACATCTCATGATGGGTAAAAGCAAAGAGCTCTCTAAAGACCTGCACAACCTACATTATGTTTGTTACAAAACATACTGATAGCATTGGTTACAGAACGATTTCAAAACTTTTGAATGTTCTAGTGAGCGCTGTTGGGGCCATAATCCAGAAGTGGAAAGAATATAATTTCACAATAAACCAGCCATAACCAGGTGCTCCTCGCAATAGCCAAGGACCAGTTGTGGAGAGCTTCAGAAAAAGCTGGAATTAGCAGGTACAACTGTTTCAAAGAAAACAGTAAGTAATGCACTCAACTGCCATGGCCTGTATGCACACTCACCACGCATCACCACTCCATTGCTGAAGAAAAAGCATGTTGAAGCTTGCTTAAAGTTTGCTGCACAACATTTGGACAAGTCTGTGAAGTGCTGGGAGAGTATAGTCTGGTCAGATGAGACCAAAATTTAACTCTTTGGATGGCATAATACACACCACGTTTGGAGGACAAATGGCACTGCACATCACCCCAAAACACCACACCAACAGTGAAGTTTGGAGGTGGAAACATCATGGTGTGGGTCTGTTTTTCAGCATATGGTACTGGCAATATAGAAGGAAGGATAAATGGAAAAATGTACCAAGACATTCTTGATAAATATCTGCTGGCATCTGCCATGATGATGAAGATGAAAAGAGGGTGGACATTTCAGCAAGACAATGATCCCAAACGCTGTGATGAAGAACGAGTCATTGTGTCTCTGCAGGTTGCTTAATTAATTGTGGTATCACAGATGAAGGCTGTGCTGCTCTGGCTTCAGCTCTGAGATCAAACCCCTCACACCTGAGAGAGCTGAATCTGTCTCAGAATGAACTCGGAGACTCAGGAGTGAAAAGTCTTTCAGCTGTATTGGAGAATCCTCAATGTAAACTGGAGACACTAAGGTAAGATCATCTCTTTGAGAGTCACAGGACCTGCTCCCCAGAAAGACACCTTCTCACTGTTAGTGAGACTAAAGACGAGGTTTTAGATTTATTATTGATCTGTTTACTGCACACTGATGATTTTTCACAGATTCTTTGAGAGAGATCCTTGATTCAAATCATTGAGTCTGCTTTTATTCTTGATAAGATATAATGTGATATAGATACACTACAGGAGGCTGTGTGGAAACAAGTTCATTCCCCATGTGCAGTGCACTAGACGTTTCATAGATAACCATCTCTCATGTCATTCTGATTAATATAATCATTTTACACTCACATCATCCTGAAAGTATTAAACAAAGTGGAAATTGGTCGGGGTTACTGATAAGCATGTTGGGGCTTCAAGCACCACTAAGCTGCCACTGTTGGGCCCTTGAGCAAGACCCTTAACCTTCTCTGATCCAAGGGTGCAGACTCGGGACCTTGTTGTTCATCTTGGCTTTCTGATTAGTGAAAACCTGTCACATTGTAGATGTAAAAGTATACAAGTACATATACATATATTCACAATGGACACAAAATGTCTACACAGTGTGTTACAATTACAGATTTGTGATAGAAAAAATGAAAGCAAGGTAAATCATAAGCAAAATAAGTCCATGTCATTAATAGAAGGATATAGAGGGAATCACTGCTCTCCAAAATCACTGCTGCATTTCTGAAAATTACAAAAGAGACATCAGTGAGAAACATTAGCATATATTCTTCTACAGACTGAAAGATCATCTATTTTTGATCTTTCAAAAATAGACTCTAACACTCTAACCCTTTCCTAAAAGATTTATTTTCTCTTAAATCATTCTTTCACTGGCAAAACAATTAACACAGACATTTGTGTCATTTTACCTGTCTGCAGGTTATGTGGATGTGATGTCTCAGATGAAGGATGTGCTGCTCTGGTTTCAGCTCTGAGATCAAACCCCTCACACCTAAGAAATCTAAATCTGTCTGAGAATAAACTAGGACACTCAGGAAAGAAGCTGCTCTTTTCTCTTAAATATGATGAAAATTACCAACCACAGGAAGTGAGGTGAGCTGAGATGACCTTTTTAGATAAATGGTGCAAGAAATAAAACGAACCTCATTAGCATTAGTTTGTGTGTTTCTCTGTAGTTCTCATATGGAGAGAGAATGGGTCTGTTTATATAGGAAGCACCAAAAAGGAAAGGTAAATATCATTAAACAATCTCCTAAAAGTATCCCTCATTAGGTAAGCAGTCTCATAAAATCTCTGTGAGATCAAAGTTTAGGGGAATTTGCTTTGCCATAGTTAACAAATGGGATCTCAGGGCCTTCTAGCTCTATATGAAATCTCCACCAGTGTTTTGAATGGTGCATACTCTGGGCTTTTTCTGAGTTTGATTCACATCAAAGAGTAATCTAGCCATGGGGGTCACAGTCCAGTGACTTCTGTGCCGGTCCCAAGCCCGGATAAATAGAGAGGGTTGTGTCAGGAAGGGCATCCGGTGTAAAACATTGCAAAATTTAACCATGCGAATCGTCAGTACGAATTTCATACTGGATCGGTCGAGGCCCGGGTTAACAACGACCGCCATTGGCGCCGTTGATCTACAGGGCGCCGGTGGAAATTGGGCTACTGTTGGTTGAAGAAATAGAGGATGGAGGAGAGTGCACAGACAGAGAGAGGAGAGGAAAGGTAAGAGTGTAGGACTGAGAATAGGAACTCTGAATGTTGGTAGAGAGTGGTGATAGGAGCGGATTTTAATGGACATGTTGGTGAGGGGAACACAGGTGATGAGGAGGTGATTGGCAAGTTTGGAGTTAAGGAAAGTAACCTTGAAGAACAGATGGTAGTGGACTTTGCTAAGAGGATGGACATGGCTGTGGTTAACACTTATTTTCAGAAGAGGGAGGAACATAGAGTGACTTACAAGAGTGGAGGTAGGAGAACACAGGTTGACTACATCCTATGTAGAAGAGTCAATCTGAAAGAGATTAGTGACTGTAAAGTGGTAGTGGGAGAGAGTGTAGCCAGACAGCATAGGATGGTGGTGTGTAGGATGACTTTGATGGTCTGTAAGACGAAGAGGTCAAAGATAGAGATAGAGAAGAAAACCAAGTGGTGGAAGCTGAAAAAGGAGGAATGTAGTGAGGAATTTTGAGAGAAGTTGAGGCAGGCTCTGGGTGGTCAGGTAGTGCTTCCAGATGACTGGGAAACTACAGCAGAAGTAATCAGGGAGACAGGGAGAAAGGTGCTGGGTGTGTCATCTGGAAGGAGGAAAGAAAATAAGGAGACTTGGTGGTGGAATGAGGAAATTTAGGATAGTATCCAGAGGAAGAGGTTAGCCAAGAAGAAGTGGGACATGGACAGGACTGAAGACAATAGACAGGAATACAAGGAGTTACAGCGCAGAGTGAAGAGGGAGGTGTCTAAGGCCAAGCAGAAGGCATATGACGTGTTGTACACTAGGTTAGACACTAGAGAAGGAGAGAAGGACTTGTACAGGTTAGCTAGGCAGAGGGATCGAGATGGGAAGGATGTGCAGCAAGTTAGAGTTATTAAGGATAGAGATGGAAGGGTGCTCACAAGTGAGGAGAGTATACAGAGGAGATGGAAGGAGTACTTTGAGGAGCTGATGAATAAGGAAAATGGGAGGGGAAAAAGAGTAGAAGGGGTGAACTCTGTGGAACAGAAAGTAGATAAGATTAGAAAGGATGAAGTCAGGAAGGCTTTGAAGAGGCTGAAAAGTGGAAAGGCAGTTGGTCCTGACGACATCCCGGTGGAGGTCTGGAAGTGTCTAGGAGAAGCAGCAGTGGAATTTTTAACTAGTTTGTTCAACAAGGTTTTAGAGAGTGTGAGAATGCCTGAGGAATGGAGAAGAAGTGTGTTAGTGCCGATCTTTAAGAATAAGGGTGACGTGCAAAGTTGCAGCAACTATAGGGGGATAAAGTTGATGAGCCATACAATGAAGCTGTGGGAAAGAGTAGTGGAAGCTAGGTTAAGGAAGGTAGTGGAAATTTGTGAGCAGCAGTATGGCTTCCTGCCCAGAAAGAGCACAACAGATGCAATTTTTGCTCTGAGAATTTTGTTGGAGAAGTATAGGGATGGTCAGAGGGAGTTGCACTGTGTGTTTGTAGACTTGGAGAAAGCGTATGACAGGGTGCCAAGAGAAGAGCTGTGGTACTGTATGAGGAAGTCAGGATAGTCTGTAGCAGAGAAGTATGTCAGAGTGGTGCAGGACATGTATGAGAGGAGCTTGACAGTGGTGAGGTGTGCTGTAGGTCAGATAGAGGAGTTCATAGTGGAGGTGGGACTGCATCAGGGATCGGCTCTGAGCCCCTTCCTGTTTGCTATAGTGATGGACTAGTTGTCAGATGAGGTCAGACAGGAGTCTCCTTGGACAATGATGTTTTCAGATGACATTGTGATCTGTAGTGAGAGCAGGGAGCAGGTAGAGGAAAACCTGGAGAGGTGGAGGTTTGCGCTGAAGAGAAGAAGAATGAAAGTCAGTCGTAGTAAGACGGAGTACATGTGTGTGAATGAAAGGGAGGGAAATGGAACAGTAAGATTACAGGGTGAAGAGGTGAAGAAGGTACAGGAGTTTAAGTACTTGGGGTCAACAGTCCAGAGTAATGGAGAGTGTGGGAAAGAGGTAAAGAAGCGAGTGCAGGCAGGTTGGAATGGGTGGAGAAAGGTGTCGGGAGTTCTGTGTGATAGGAAAATATCAGCGAGAATCAAGGAGAAGGTGTACAGGACAGTGGTGAGAGTGGCCATGCTGTATGGTTTAGAGACAGTGTCACTGAGGAAGAGACAGGAGTCAGAGCTGGAGGTAGCAGAGCGGAAGATGTTGAGGTTCTCTTTGGGAGTGACAAGATTGGACAGGATTAGGAATGAGTACATCAGAGGGACAGCTCATGTTGGACATTTGGGGGACAATGTTAGAGAGGCCAGATTAAAATGGTTTGAACATGTTCAGAGTTCAAATGTTGCAATATTAAGCACATAAAAACTCTGTTTATGTAGAAAATGTTCATATCACCACCATCTCTTAGCAGATTGTCAACATTATTTACAGAAGCCACGATTTCTGCATGCTGATATGTGCATGCTGAATTTTAATGAAAACTTTATAATAATAATAAAAAGTTAAACCCATCGTGGGCTTTAGGCATTATCTTTAATTTTGAAGATAAACATGTGAAGAGACAGTTGAGCCTGAGTGAGTGATGCCCTCCCTCACAGGGACACAAGTGAACAGCTTTTCCCGCCGTCGGAGTTCATTTTTTCACCGACCTTCCTGAGGGGAACCGCAGCAGCTCACATCTGGCAGTGAACTGAACACTAATCTACTTTACTAAGGTAAAACAGTTCACATTTACACACTGTTACAGTTCTGTAGTCATAGTGCAATTATAGTGAGCATATTTTAGCGGGAAATGAGTTTAAAAGGGCAACCTGAAGACGTAAAGCGATTTAATGAACATTCAGCTCAAGCTTCTTCATTCTGCCATTTTAAACTCATTTCCCGCTAAAACATGCTCGCTACTTAGCATGCTACTAAACAGATTAATTTAGCACAGTCCGAATTTAGCTAACATGACCATTATTCGGACATTTCCGAAATTCAGCGGATTTCATGACTGTGAATTTAAATCAGTGGCGGTCAATAACCCTTAAAGTTAACCAGAGAAGACTGCTACTTTAATACGTTAACAATAACTATATATTTTAATAACGAAATAAAAGCATTTGTCTTTTTGTCATTTAATATTCCATTGTTAGTGATGTTAGTCATATCATTTACTTAAAAAACTGTTTCGTTTTTTTTTGTGTGTGTGTGTGTGTGTGTGTGTGTGTGTGTGTGTGTGTGTATGTGCGCGGGGCGCAGTGTTGCCAGATTGGACTGAAGATTTCCATCCCAACTGCAGTTTAAACCCCGCCCATTTAAAATACCAGCCCAAAATGCATACTGTGATAACTAATACAATAAGAAACAGAAAACCCAAAACAAATGGGTTAGTGCAAAGGGTACTATTTACACACACACACACACACACACACATGCGCACACACACACACACACACACACACACACACACACTACTTTAGCTACCTTTATAAGTTTTGTTTAATGATCAAAAATGACATCAGAATTTTATATCAGAATAATAGCGTATAAACACGGTTACCTTTTTATAGATACTTAATGCAGAGAATCTTTAAATGTTTAAAAAAATCTTTAAAAATTTAAATGTTATAGAACGGGTCTCTTTCCCATTCTTTTCAGTAGGACTTTCTACATTTACCACACTTTGACATGATGATGATAAAAACACTTAGAGCTTTGCTAATAACTTTGTGATATTGGCTTAACGAGTACAGCGATTACAACAACCCGCCAATCAAGATTGAAGTCTGATTGGACAGGACTCTCCTGAACCTTATTGGCTAAACTGAACCATATAATTTAAAACATCAACATTAAATATTATACGTTATTGTAAAGTTCGTTTGAATTGAAAATTGATTAAATATCATGTTTATAGTTAAAAATAAAAACACGCCAGTTGCATCAAAAACGAGCCCAAATTTTATCAACCTGTCCACTGCATTTTTTTTTTCAGTTAGACGTGACCAAAAGGAGCCCGACACTGGCAACACTGGTGGGGCGCCGGACAAATGAGTATGTATGTAGGTCCGTAAAGTTTTGAAAAGCATGTGACTTGAGGCTGAGCTCTGATTGGCTTGTTTCAAATTGTCCTTGAACCCGCACACATTTGTTGTTAGCAAATCAATATTGTTTTTATATATTTGGCCTCATGTGATTGGACATTGGATTCTCAACAATTCTCATTACCGCTCAATAGATTGTCAGTTAAGGGGCAGGTGCTGATAAATGTGGGAGCAAGAGAAATATCTCGAGATGAAAGAATATTCGGTTATATCTCTACAAAAATACCATTTCACAAGGCGTTCGGATGAAGAAAACAAAAGAATCAAGGAGCTTGGACCAGATCTATCAAATCTGCAAATTCAGCAGCAGTCAAGTAATTAGGCAACTTTCCAGTCTGTGTGTTTTAATGATTACCTTCATTACTTCATCACTGAAAATAAATCCACATTGAACTCAAATACACTGATTCATAGTAGATTTATTGCATGCTTTTAACAGTTGACTTTTTCAATATTTTATCATAATAGTAATGATACATAATCGCCTGATAAATGGCTACTTACAGCCCTGCATTACTAAAAGTTTGTTCCCCTCCCACTTTTTTTTAGCACCAGTTGCCACTGCTTTAAATAATAATTTCTAATCAGAATCTGTAAATAGCCCAATTCATTTTAATATATTTTTGACAGCTTCAGTGAACGTATCAGTGGCGGACTGTCAGGGCCTGCAAGGCCTTCTCTGCTGGCCTAAAAAAATATCTGAATCACAAACTGATGTTTTTTTAATTTTTTATTTTGTCCATGAATACTTATTAAATAATTCCAAATGGTCTGTCAGCTTCCTTTCATAGCTTTTACGATGGTTGCGCTGCTTCCAGACAAGTATTTTCGTATTAAAGCATTTAACCAATCACATTTCAGCCATCATTTGTTGCCAGGCAGGATCAAAGTTAAAGAAGTCTGCCCGGAGGCCTTCACAATCCATTCGGCAGGCCCTCTAACACAAAATAAATGTCGATGAAACTTTTGCTTCAACCAATCAGATTTTGAGTTGGTGTCACTAGGGCCCTCTAGCAGGCGTACGGCAACGTCACCGTATTCAGACCCGTTGATTGGATAGGATCGTGATGGAACTAAAGCGCACGGATAATCTGTACAACAGAGTAATTGAACTGTTTTTGAGGAAAGAGAGGAGGATGGATTTTGTTTACAAATAAACCGAATTTTTGGTAAGTAAAACGATGCGATTTTCCTAAATAATATTGCAAGTTTATGAGGTTATTATTGATGTTTTTTATGTGTGTCGCAGCTGTAGTTGCAGCCCTGGTTTGTCTATTCAATAAAGGAATTTATTGTGGCTACAGGAGTTATCTATCCGCGATGCAACGGCTCTTTATACTGTATTTCTGCATATTAAGATGGTTTTTATAACCATAAATTGGTTTTTGAGGGGCGGGTTGATTCAGACGGAGCACTACTGAAGGCCTAGGTGTGAAATGCACGGTCCGCCACTGGAACGTATTGACATTAGCTCGCTGCTAACTGAATCTCAGTCGGTTAGTCACACAAGATGGCAGACTCTTACTTCAGGGCTACGAGCGCGCGCATCACTCTCTTTCTGAGAGAGAGAGTAATTAACTACTAATTACACCATCAATGTTTTATTTAACCCCCTGATGCTTAGTGGTCACTGTCGGAACTCAGAAGCCCTGAGTGGACATATCGCATAGTATTGACCTTTTTTTGACATTGCAAGTTTGTTTAACCGCATGTTGCAAAGTCAGCATTGCGGTTTCATGTTCTCTGCATTTTATTTGCCTTGCACGGTGCAAAGCAAGCTTTGCAGTTATACTGTTTCACACCCTCAGCATTATTTGCGTTTTGTTTATCATCTGTTCAAATGTCCCAGTAACCACACTCTCTAGTCTATTTCCTCCTTTGTCTAGTTTTCATTTTTGTTTTTCTTCATTCTTTGTGCAAATCTTGGGCTCTAAGCCTTTAAGCGTTTCATAACCTGAATTTTAAGATTAAATAGTCACATGATATGCACCGTACTCATACAATTTCCCATTAGCTCACTCGGCCTGTCGTCCAATCTCAGTATGGTTATTACACTAGCACAATAATATTAATATTTATACATGTTTGTCATAAGTTTGCCTCAAGCAAAGCCTGCTCTTAAGTTATAGTTGAACACTTTTGATAGATAAACACTTTTTAGGCAGAGTATTGTTATTTTAAAAGTAAGCATAAAAGTAAGCATAAAATTTCTCCGACATCACTCCCCCCTTTGAGACTCTTGAGTCTCACAATTGACCTGTACGTGTCTTATGTTCACTGCTCTGTGCTGTTATCCCACATAAACTCTACATCATCCTATGTGACAATATACATATGACTTTAATGCACAGTGTCCTTATAGATGAGGCACAATTCTTTCTTCTGACCCAGGCACGTTACGTACCATTGAGGGTCTGATGGAGCTCCTGGGAGAGGTTACTAGCACTTCAACAGCAGCTCATCACTACACAGTCTGGTGTATCACATGGATAATATCTAATGTTGGTTACACATCATAGACATTTATAGACCATGGAAATATTCTATGTTCCACATAATTAGGCATTTCGTATATTTAAAGTACTAAGTACGCTTTTATGACATCTAAACCATAGGCATGGCTTGTGTCATGGCTGCTGGCTGTGGCATCAGAAATGCAGGCTGAGCCACAGGAGGCACTACTGGTTGTTCCACCAGCACTGCTGCCTGCTTTGCCATGCTTCTTTTACATAATATCTTGTTTGCTGCGGGCCAATTCGCTCAGCTGGGCCTTGTGGAGCTGCATAACTAAACTGTCACCCACCTTCTTTGCTTCTCTCTCCTTTCGTCTGTGCAGTTCCACATAGTGTATTATATTAGCCTCAAAAGTGGGCCAAGCCATTGTGCTCAGTCCCACCACTGTGTCCAGTTGATCTTGGACTTCCATTGGAAGAGCCTTCTTCACCATCATTCGGAACAGGGTCTGGCTTGCTGCTGTTTCATCCCATGCTCCTCCCATTTCTTCTCTCCAGGCCTTTTGTAGCTTCAACACAAACTCTGCTACACTTTCATCCTCTTCCATTTTGATCTTTTCCACTCTTCCTGGATCCGCCCGTGTTGGATATGAACCTCTTAGTGTGCCAGATGCTATTACGGTGAGGCCCAAATGATCTAGGGTGCTAAGCACTGTAAACGGAAGAAGAAAAAAAAATGTTTTCTCGACACAACACGTAGTGCTTATTTCAGTTTTACTGTGCTGTACAACAGAAAAACACACATATTTAAAATATTTACAAGTTTCAGAGAACAGGCCAAATGCGGGGCTGGGCAATGGCAGTGTTAAAGAAAAGAAACCAACTAAAACAAAAGATACTGCCCTAACACCACATTGTAGTATATGTGCTTATCTACAAACAAAAGTGAAACCAAAAACCTATCTATGCTGCGCTTCCCTCACAAACTTAAATACAGGTGGTGGCACACGCCCCTTTCCTGTGTCTAGACAGTTGCCGTTCCTGTGTGTTGCACAGTGTATGAGCGCGCTCTTTCTTACCTGTCCGAGCCCCGTCAGCACAAGATGACACAAGTACACAGCCGTACACAAACTTCAATACGTGATCCGTTAGGTTACAAAAAACTCAAGCGATTGTACATGGCAGTAGAAATCGCGCTGCCAACATGGCGCCAGTCTCTCTCTTTTATTGTCTCCAACTTCTTCCGGATGCTCTTCCAGGGCAGCGTCCACGCAACTTGGCTCTTCCCGTCAATGGCAGGAACTGAGCAAGCAGCCAATTGCATCACGTTTCCCCAGTCGGTCACGCTGTAAAAACAAAGCCATCCTAACACTAACCAAAATACATGCCATGGCACGTAACATGCCCCTCCAAAAAACTATTCTACTAGGATATTTTATACTCTAGAAAGAGCATCAGCTATTTTGTTGTCAACACCCTTTTTATGTCTCATCTCCAAATTGTATTCTTGGATGACTAGGATTGTGGTTGTACATTCTTGACAAAAATACCAGAGGATTATGATCCGTGTACACAACTACAGGTCAGCTTGAGCCAACATACACTTCAAAGTGTTGCGGATCCATAAGTAACGCCAATGCTTCTCTCTCAATTGTAGAATACTTTACCTGATCTTTATTTAGCTTATGTGAGTAGTAGCTTTATGATTTATTTAATTTTCATCTTCCTGCACCAACACTGCTCTGATCCCCACACCACTTGCATCAATTTCCAGCTTAAAAGGTTTAGTAACGTCAGGGACAACTAGAAAAGGAGCAGAACACAACAAAGTTTTCACATCATTAAAAGCAAGTTGGCAGTCATGAGACCACATGAAGATAGTAGTCGGGCTCAGCAATGAAGTCAGAGGCTCTGCAGCAGAAGAAACGTTTTTGCAAAACCTGCAGCAATAACTAACCATTCCTAAAACCTACGTAATTCACATCGGGTTGTGGGCACAGGAAAGTCAAGAATGGCCTTAAATTTAGCTTCCAGTGGACAAACAGTTCCATGACCAATCCTCATCCCAAGATAAATCACAGTAGCTTGTGCAAATTCACATTTTGCCAAGTTTAGCATCAAATTAGCCTATTTTAACTTGGTAAACACAGTTTGAAGGGACTCTACATGACTATGCCAATCACAAGAATGTATGACCAAATCATCCAGGTAGGCGATGCAATTTGGTACACCAGCAAGAACCGTGTTAACAAGTCTCAGTTTTTCAACCCAAAAGGCATCACTTTGTACTGTAAAAAAACATCTGGTGTCACAAAAGCAGACAGCTCTGAAGCTCTTGGAGTCAGTGGAATCTGCCAATATCCTTTAAGGAGATCCAATTTGGTGACAAAACATGCTTTACCTACCGTATCAATGCAATCATCGATTAGGGGCAAGGGAAAAGAATCAGTCACAGTTATGGCATTTAGTTTTCTATAGTCTGTATAAAGTCTAAAAGTACTATCAGGCTTTGGCACCAACACACATGGTGAGCTCCAAGGACTACAACTAGGAATGGCTACCATGTTCCAAAAGATACTCCACTTCTTTACACATGATTTCACGTTTAGCGGAATTAAGATGATAGGGATGTTGTTTTAATGGTGTATTCATTATCACATTAATATTATGCTGTAAGACAGACGTTGTTACGGGTAGCAGGGCTGAGGTTGGACCACTACGGGGCCCTCAGCATGGGGTTGATTATGTCATGTCTGTTTTTGTTTACCTCGGCCATGTGTTAATTAAGCCCCACCCTGTCCTATTGTGTCTTAATTAATGTTCACCTACACCTAATGTTTCAATGATTGTTTCCTATTTATAGTCCTGTCTTTGTCTCCTTTAGTTTCTAGTCCTCGTTTGTGTGTAGGCCGATGTAGTGTCGCGGTTTCTGTTTTCATGTTTCTGTCTCGTGCTTTATGTTTAATAAAACCCCATTTTCACGTTAAGCTTTGCGTTGGGCCTGTTATATCCAGCTGGACACTACCGGCCGTAACAGAAGGACTAGCCCAAACCGAACAGATCCAGCGCGAAGCTTCAGCGAGAAGGTTAGTTTTTCGTTTCCGGGTTTTACTGTTTTGTAACGGTTTTTTTTTGGGGGGGGTTTTGATTCCGCCCCTCTCTCCACCCGTGGTTAGGGAAAGGAGGAGGGTCCCGGCAGAAAAGTTAGCCTTTTGGAGGATTTTTTGATTTTTCTCGCTCCGTTCCTGTTTCCGTGCGGGGCGTCGCCTCACGATGTAGCTTCCGTGAGGGGCGTGCCCCCGTTTTTATTCCCCGGAGGAGAGTTCCGGCCAAGGGCTGGAGTTTTCAGGGGGTTTTTTCCGGCTCTCGCTCCGCCTAGGTTCCGGTGGGGGGCGTCGCCCCAGAATGTAGCTTCCGTGGGGGACGTTGCCCAAATTCTCGCCGGCGGAGGAAAGTTTCGGCCAGGGCCCCGGACCCGAATTTTTTTTGTAGTTTTGCTTGTCTCGAATCTCGCTCCGCTCATGTTCCTGAGGGGGGCGTCGCCCCACAGTGTAGCTTCCGTGGGGGGCGCTGCCCCGCCCGTCGCCAGCGGAGGAAAGTTCTGGCAACACCTTGCTCCCACCCTCCCGTCCCCTTGGGGAGTTCCAGACCCCAGTGAGACGGACATCGTCGCCCCGGAGCCGTCGTTCGTTGGTGGACATCGCTCGGTGCGAGTGCCCGGCGGTGGACGTCGCTCGGCGCTGCTGCTCGGCGGTGGACATTGCTTGGCCCTGCTGTTTGGCTGTGGTCATCACTCGGCTCTGCTGCTCGGCTGTGGACGTCGTTCGGCGCCTCCGCTCGGCTGTGGACGTCGCGTTGGACCCTTTGGCCTTGCCGTTGGGTACTTGTCTCGCTCCTGCTTCTCACTCCCCCCACGTGCCTTGTTCCCCCCACTTGCCTCGCCTTGGTCCTCGCTTCCCCCCACTCGCCTTGCTTTTGCTTCTCACTCCCCCCAAGTGCCTCGCCCTGTTTCTCGCTCCCCCCACCGGCCTCTCTACGTTCCTAGCTCCTCCCCAGGACCCATCGCTGGAAAGTTTCGGCCAGGGCCCCGGACCCGAATTTTTTTTGTAGTTTTGCTTGTCTCGAATCTCGCTCCGCTCATGTTCCTGAGGGGGGCGTCGCCCCACAGTGTAGCTTCCGTGGGGGGCGCTGCCCCGCCCGTCGCCAGCGGAGGAAAGTTCTGGCAACACCTTGCTCCCACCCTCCCGTCCCTTGGGGAGTTCCAGACCCCAGTGAGACGGACATCGTCGCCCCGGAGCCGTCGTTCGTTGGTGGACATCGCTCGGTGCGAGTGCCCGGCGGTGGACGTCGCTCGGCGCTGCTGCTCGGCGGTGGACATTGCTTGGCCCTGCTGTTTGGCTGTGGTCATCACTCGGCTCTGCTGCTCGGCTGTGGACGTCGTTCGGCGCCTCCGCTCGGCTGTGGACGTCGCGTTGGACCCTTTGGCCTTGCCGTTGGGTACTTGTCTCGCTCCTGCTTCTCACTCCCCCCACGTGCCTTGTTCCCCCCACTTGCCTCGCCTTGGTCCTCGCTTCCCCCCACTCGCCTTGCTTTTGCTTCTCACTCCCCCCAAGTGCCTCGCCCTGTTTCTCGCTCCCCCCACCGGCCTCTCTACGTTCCTAGCTCCTCCCCAGGACCCATCGCTGGACCGGACTTTTGGGGAGGACTAGGGTTTGGCGTGTTGGGAGCCACGCCTTTGAGAGGGGGGAGATGTTACGGGTAGTAGGGCTGAGGTTGGACCACTAGGGGGCTCTCAGCATGGGGTTGGTTATGTCATGTCTGTTTTTGTTTACCACAGCCATGTGTTAGCTAAGCCCCGCCCTGTCCTATTGTGTCTTAATTAATGTTCACCTGCACCTAACGTTTCAATGATTACGTTTCCTATTTATAGTCCTGTCTTTGTCTCCTTTAGTTGCTAGTCCTCGTTCGTGTGTTGGCCGATGTAGTGTTGCGGTTTTCTGTTTGATGTTCATGTCTCGTGTTTTATGTTAAATAAAACCCCGTTTTTCACAGAAGCTTCGAGTTGGGTCTGTTATATCCAGCCGGACACCACCGGCCGTAACAGACGTCTGTGTGGGTAAATCATTAAATATTGAGGGAAACTCCTTCATTAAAGCCACAATATCTTTGCGCTGACGTTCAGGTAAATGATCAACCAATGAGAGACTATCAGACTCAAGAGTTTTTAAAATGTGAAAATTGACCAGACTATGACTTGGCGTAGTCGTTGCCAGAAAAAATGTTTCAACACTCGTTGATATGTTTTGATGATCCCCAAGTGTCCAGACCAGGGATGATCGTGGGCTACACTCAGAACCAAGTATCGATACCTTAAAGGAACCACTATTTGAAAAGCAGCATCCTTAATCTCATTTACCTTAGGAGTCCACTTTCGCATAAACAAACCATCATCTAGAAAGAATGCCACTTGCTTCTTGTCCACCTCAGTCATGTCAGATACAGCAGTAAAGAAGGAGCATAAATGTTCATCACAATGTTGTGCAGAAATTAATTAATTTCTAGTAACACTGTTATGAGACAAAGGGTCTGTAAGCAGCTGGGTTTTAATATTTGGTTTAACTAATTCCCCAGAGGCTTCTTGTGTTAAAAATGAATCAGAAAGATCCAAAACATCACCAGAATATTTTGCCTGGGACCATGTTACAACACATGAAGAGACAACCTCTGGAAGCTTCTCTGCCAGATCATCAGCTTGGCAATCATCACAGACTTCGGATACTTCTACTACTAGAACGACTTTCTCACTTTCTCGCCTAGAATAAAATCTAGGCCAGTAACTGGTAAAACTGTCCGAACTCCAACCTTAACAGAATCAGTCACAACAGCAGTCTTTAGAGATGCATGATGCAAAGGAACACGAACATACCCCATCTCCAAGCCCTGGCAAAGAGTATAAAATCCACTAAATGTTTGTTCTGATAGAAGAAGTAAATCTTCATGAATAAAGGACTGAGCTGCTCCAGTGTCATGTAAAAATCTCCTGTTCCTCTTCTTCCGAAATAGACACACTACCATGAGACAGAAATGGTTTGTAGCATTCATCTGCACTTGCCACAGACTGTTGAGAAATAGTTTTCACAAACCCCATACCTTTTGGTTGTTTGCCATCAAGGCCAGAACTTTTTTCCTGTCTCTCCTGCTTTCGTTTCAAAGCAAAACAATCAGCAGCTACATGACCAGGCTTGTGACAATAAAAACATTCAACAGTTAATGATCTTGCCCTGGTACAACCAGGGGTACTCACTAATCCAGTTTGTTCTGGTTTGGACTTGTGTTCATCTGGAATTGGTTGCCTTCTGCCTAGCAAACTCCACATAAGTATGTGTCTGTGTTTTTCAGAAGTTCAGAAACCTCTCACAAATAGCTTCAGGTACAATCTCATATGCACGAAGAATTGCAGCTTTTACCGTGTCATAATCCATGCTATCGGGTACAGACAATGAAGAATAAACCTCCTGAGCCTTTCCAACCAGCTTACACTGGAGTAATAATGTCCACAACTCTTTTGGCCACTTTAGAGAATTAGCAATTCTAATCTAGCCATGGGGGTTACAGTCCAGTGACTTCTGTGCTGGTCCCAAGCCCGGATAAATAGAGAGGGTTGCGTCAGGAAGGGCATCCGGCTTAAAACATTGCCAAATTTAACCATGCGAATCGTCAGTACGAATTTAATACCGGATCGGTCGAGGCCCGGGTTAACAAACGTCGGGCATGCAGTGACAAATTCTTTTATGTCTTGACATAGAGTGGACCACCAGAACCTCTGTTGCGCCACAAACTGGGTGCAGGCTGTCCCAGGGCGACAGGTGAGCTCAGAGGAATGGCACCACTTAAGCACTTGAGCATGGAGATGGTCAGGAAGGTAGAATTTATCCCTAGGGCAGGCTGAGGGAGCAGGAGCGTGGGCATTGAGGACCCGTTGTTCTATGTGAAGTCTGGAGATGTTAAGCCGGACAGAGTGAGGAAGGATATACTCAGATTCAGGTTCATTGTCAGGAGGGTAGAAATGTCTGGATAAATGGTCAGCTTTAATGTTCTTGGAACCAGGTCAGAAAGAGAGGTGGAAATCAAATCGGCTGAAAAACAGGGCCCAACAAACTTGTCATGGGTTAAGCCTCTTGGCTGTCTTCAGATATTCTAGGTTCTTACTATCAGTCCAAACTATGAATGGGTGCTGACCCCCCTTGAGCCAATAGCACCACTCCTCCAGTGCCAACTTCACAGACAGTAATTCTCTGTCACCCATGTCATAATTTCTTTCCGCAGGTGACAGTCGATGGAAGAAAAAGGCACACGGATGGACTCAATGATCCTTGTCAGCTTGCTAAATTGTTTATGGGAATCTATGGGTATCTCTTATCCTATCATCTATCTAACGGCTAAGCGTATGACAATCAGTATAGTATCAGTATAGTATGACCTCTGATAGTATGTATATGCAGTAATAATAAAATTATACAAATAGAATATAATAACAGTAACCACACTGAGATTGGAAAAAGAGAGAAAAGACATTTAGTGAAAACTGTTGGAGCTTACAGCTTAAAGTTGCGGTTTAGTCGGTCAGGCTATCCAATGGGATCATTGGATTGGCTGACCGGCTGATTGAGCTAATGGAAATTGGATGAGTAAGGTGCATATCATGCGGCTGTCTAATCTTAAAACGCAGGTTGTTTAATCTTAACATGCAGGTTATGAAACGCTTAAAAGCTTAAAGGCAAAAAAAATAAAAACTAGACAGGAGGAAACAAAACTAGACAGCGTGGGGGTTTGAAATAACGGCAAAACTTGTTTTGCCCCATGTATGAATAAAATGCGGAAAAACATCGTGTTCAAAGAATCAAAAAGTAAAAAACTAGGTGAGAGGTCGAGACGTTCTAAAGAGATAGCCAAAAAAGGCCACTGATCTGTATGTATGCAAATTAGCTAAGGAGGGGCTCAAATGAAGTGGATGAAATGTTAAAACTGAATTGGAATAAGCGTGTATAAATAGTAGGGAATTTTTCGAAGTTCTTCAGACCAGCTGCTCTCTTCAGTAAGCATGTGACAGGTGTGTCTTGCTGAATTAATAATTTGCTTCTTCTTCATCTGCAGACTGACCGCTCATTATTTTGGCTAAGTTTTGGTAGTTTACTGAGGTTTATTTTGATAAGTTTACTGAGTTAATTGATCATGGAAAACTAAGGGGAAATAGATACAACTCAACATTCATCCTGTGATATGTCCACTCGGAGGGGACTCTGAGTTCCGACACTGGCAGGGTCAGAATTGGGAGGGAACTGAAACACTCCTTCAGTCCAGAGAAAGCAGTTTGTGCCTCAGGGTTCCAGATGAAATTCTTGTCAGAAGAGGTTTGCCTGTTTGCCAATCTATGTGAGGGTTATGTTGTTTGAGCCAGGTGACACCAAGTACCACAGAAAGCTAGGGAGAGTGTCGGAACTCAGAGTCCCCTCCGAGTGGACATATTGCAGGATGAATGTTGAGTTTGTATCTATTTCCCCTTAGTTTAGCAAAACCTTTTTATTCAGCAAGACACACCCGTCATGTGCATTACTGAAGAGAGCAGCTGGTCTGAAGAACTGCAAAAAATTTCCTACTATTTATACACATTTATTCCAATTCAGTTTTAACATTTCATTCCCTTCATTTGAGCCCCTCCTTACCTAATTTACATACATACATATCTGTGGCCTTCTTCAGTTATCTCTTCAGAATGTCTCGACCTCTTACCTAGTTTTTTTGGACTATTTCTGCAGATTTACAGAGCATGTTGTGACCTCTCACCTAGTTCTTTGGTTCTTTTAACACTTTCTTCACCTCCTTGTGACTTCTGACATAGTATTGACCTTTTTTAGACGTTTGCAAGTTTGGTTAACAGAACGTTGCAAAGTCAGCATTACGGTTCCATGTTCTTCTGCATTTTATTTACGTAGCATGGTGCAAAGCAAGTTTTGCAGTTATCTTGTAACCACACTGTCTAGTCTGTTTCCTCCTGTCTAGTTTTTATTTTTGCCTCTAAGCTTTTAAGCGTTTCATATCCTGCATTTTAAAATTAAATAGCCACATGATATGCACCTTACTCATTCGATTTTCTATTAGCTCAATTGGCCGCTCAGCCAATCCAATGATCCCATTGGATAGGCTGACTGACTAACCTGCAATCTCCAATGCTTCTAATAGATCTCTTTTTCCTCTTTCCAACCTTAGTGCGGTTATTGCACTAGCACGCTAATATTTTTTATGGTTATGCTTGATTATCATAATTTTGCCTCAAGCAAAGCCTGCTCTTAAGTTATAATTGAATAATATAAGAATATAGTTGAATACTGTAAGAATATAGTTGAATACTGTAAGATGAATACTATTTTAAGCAGAGTATTGTTATGTTAAAAGTGAGCATAAAAATAAACTTAAAATTTCTCAGACAAGAGTACATCACAAAAAACTTTATGGGTTCCTAGTGACATGGTGATGGGCCCCTCCTTGAACCTCCACCTTACTATGGTGGAGGGGTTTGAGCACCCGAATGAACCTAGAAGCCATGTTATCGGGCGCCTAGTGCTCCTGGTAGGGTCTCCCAAGGTGGGTTCTAGGTGATGGGTCAGACAAAGAGCGGTTCAAAACCCTTATGAAAGTAACATCCAGGACCATTACGTCGCCCGGATTGGTGTCACTGGGGTCCCACCCTGGAGCCAGGCCCAGGGTTGGGGCATGCAGGCGAGTGCCTGGTGGCCGAGTCCACCTTCCCGTAGGCTCACCAGCCGCAGGAAGGAGCATAAGGGTCCGGTGCAGTGTGCTTTGGGTAGCAGTTATACCCTCAGAAAGGGTAAGCAGCTCTCTACCAACACTGTTTACAGTGGAGACAGAGAGTTGCTGGCCTCAACTGGGGATATTGTCAGACGGTGGAAGGAATACTTTGAGGATCTCCTCAATCCCACTGACACGCCTTCCATAGAGGAACCAGAGGCTGAGGACTCAAAGGTAGATTCATTCATCACCCAAGCTGAGGTCACTGAGGTAGTTCAGCAGCTCCTCAGTGGCAAGGCACCGGGGGTGGATGAGATTCATCCTGAGTACTCTCTGGATGTTGTGGGGCTGTCTTGGTTGACACGTCTCTGCAACATAGCGTGGCGGTCAGGGACAGTGCCTCTGGACTGGGCAAACCGGGGTGGTGGTCCCCCTTTTTAAGAAGGGCACCTCCCACAGAATGCCACGAGGGAGGTGCTTTAAAATTATGGGGTCTGTGGCCCTCTGTTAAGGGCTGTTCGGTCTCTGTATGATCAGAGTAGGAGCTTGGTTTGCATTGCCAGCTGTAAGTCAGATCTGTTCCCAGTGCATGTCAGACTCCGGCAGGGCTGTCCTTTGTCACTGTTTTTGTTTATTGTTTTTATGGACAGAATATCTAGGTGCAGCCAGGGGCTGTAGGGAGTCCAGTTTGTGGACCACAGGATTTCATCGTTGCTTTTTGCAGATGATGTTGTCCTGTTGGCTCGTTCGAGCCAGGACTTACAGCGTGCACTGGGGTGTTTTGCAGCTGAGTGTGAAGCAGCTGGGATGAGGATCAGCACCTCCAAATCTGAGGCCATGGTTCTCGACCGGAAAAAGGTGGCATGCACCCTCCATGTTGGAGGGGAGTTCCTTCCTCAAGTGGAGGAGTTTAAGTATCTTGGGGTCTTGTTTACGAGTAAGGGAAGGATAGATAGTGAGATTGACAGACAGATCCGTGCAGCGGCAGCAGTAATGCGGTCTATGTACCGGTCTGTTGTGGTGAAAAAGGAGCTGAGCCGGAAGGCGAAGCTTTCGATTTATCAGTCAATCTACATTCCTACTCTCACCTATGGTCATGAGCTCTGGGTCATGACCGAAAGGATAAGATCCCGGATACAAGCGGCCAAAATGAGCTTCCTCCGTAGGGTGGCGGGATTCTCCCTTAAAGATAGGGTAAGGAGCTATGTCACCCGGGAGGAGCTCGGAGTAGAGCTGCTGCTCCTCCACATTGAAAAGGGACAGTTGAGGTGGCTCGGTCATCTGTTTCAGATGCCTCCTGGACGTCTCCCTCAGGAGGTGTTCCGGGCATGCCCCACCGGGAAGAGACCCCGGGGAAGACCCAGGACACCCTGGAGAGACTATGTCTCTTGGCTGACCTGGGAATGCCTTGGGATCCCTCCGGAGGAGCTGGTAGTCTAGGGAGAGGGGAGTCTGGGAATCCCTGCTTTGACTGCTGCCCCCGCGACCTGGTTCGGGATAAGTGGAAGACAATGATGATGATGACGATGATGGTGATGGGTTCAGTTAACTGCGAACAGAGATATGAAATTGTCTATGGTGCATAGCTGAACAGGTATCTGCAAATCCTGGAACTGGATGTCCAAACGATGAAGTTTGAGTCCGCCCCAGAGTTGATGAAAGAAGAAGTGGAATGGACTTGGCTGGAGAGATGTAGGTTAACAGAAGTGAGGGGTCGGGGTTGATTGGAGCACTCCAGTGTTCGGCTCATCAGAGAACCCCAGTCTACTGCTGAGCCCTGGCTTTTGCTGGACACTCCTTCACCCTATATCCAGACCCTCCACAATACAAACAGAGGTTATCTTTAAAATTTCTATTTCTGTCAGCTGGGGTTAACTTGGTCCTGACAATCTGCATGGGCTCCACTTGATCTCCTATACTTGGAACAGATGAAAGTGACATCTCGGGAACAGGAATTACAGTGAACTGTGTGTCAGAAGGAGGTCTGGGATTACTCACAGTTCTGCAGGCTCTCTCTCTATTTCGCTCCTGGATTCAGTGGTCGATTCTCACTGCCAACTTGATTTCATCCTTTACCTTCTCAGACAGACCACAGTAAAACATATCTGCCAGTGCCTGTGAATCCCACTTACACGAGGATGAAACTCCATCCATCCATTTTCTATACTTGCTTATCCTACTACTGGGTCACAGGGAACCTGGAGCCTGTCTCAGGAGACTACAGGCACAAGGCAGGGTACACCCTGGACAGGATGCCAGTTTATCACAGGGCCCAATCACACACCACACCCGCTACAGACAATTTTTCTAGCGATGGCAATCAACCTACAATACATGTCTTTGAACTGGCAGAGGATACCGGCGAGGAACGGGGAGAACATACAAACTTCACACACACATTGTGGAGACGGGAATCGGACCCCAAACCTGGAGGTGTGAGACAAACGTGGTAACCACCATGCCTCCGTTCCCCCAAGTATGAAATAGAGTAATTAAGAACAGATTGATTACCTTGCTGTAATCTAGCCAGTTTGTGAGCAGCTTCAGAGTGGGGCTTGGTGGGGTCAAAGGCTCTTTGTAGCAAAATTATCAAAGGAGGCACAGGCTGCCGAGTCACTGTTCCACTCGGCTATTCCCCATTCATGAGCTGGACCAGACAGAAGAGACATAACAAAACCCACCTTCGACTCCTCCGCGGGAAAAGCAGACGGTTGAAGTCTGAACTGGATGCAGCACTGAGTGAGGAATGGAAGGATCTCCAGAGAAACATTCAGATGGACAAAGTGGTGGTTCCTAGTGATGTGGCAAGTGGACTGACGACAACACAGGAGAGGATGGCTATGAGGAAACTTAGAGAGAGAGTGTATTAAACTGATTTACTAATGCCTGGCCATGCAGGTGGAGACTCCCAAAATAGAGGACATGTAAGACTGGTGTAGAGGCTCCCAAAAGGGCAGACAAGTGAGAAATATTCTGATGGCATGGATTACAGAGAGGCAGACAGATTTGGCAGGTAGAAAGGCAGACAGATTTGGGCAGGTAGAGAGGAAGATTCCAGATCTAATAACACAGGCAGCTGTCAGAATCAGGTATCAGACAGAACAGGCATTCAGGTTATAATCAGGACCCAAGTCTTGATTCAGAAACAGTTCCAGGGTCAAACAGGTACTCACGACTGGCAGAGATCAGGCAGAAGGTAGGTCAGAAACAGTGTGGTTCAGAAGCTTACAGGATAACAGGTCAGGTGTTGAAAATTTCCTTGAAGAATCATGGATTGCATAAATCAAATTCTAATCAATTCCCACCTCCACCATGTGTGTGTGGAGTTTGCATGTTCTCCCCGTGCCTCGGGGGTTTCCTCCAGGAACTCCGGTTTCCTCCCCCAGTTCAAAGACATGCGTGGTAGGTTGATTGGCATCTCTAAATTGTCTGTAGTGTGTGATTGCGTGAGTGAATGAGTGTGTGTGTGTGCCGTGCGATGTGTTGGCACTCCGTCCAGGGTGTATCCTGCCTTGATGCCCAATGACGCCTGAGATAGGCACAGGCTCCCTGTGACCCGAGAATAGTTCAGATAAGTGGTAGACAATGAATGAATGAAATTCTAATCAAGTCATAATTCTATGTTTAGCTTAATTATAACTACAGAAAATTAATCATTAAATCCTACTTTATTATTATTATTATTATTACATTACTCTAATTTACTTTAGTCAGTTAAAATAGTAGTCTTTAAATAAGATTTAATTTAATTTACTATCTATTGAAATCATTTAAGCATTTAATAATAATTAGACTGATATCTACGTTAAGCAGTAATCATCTAATAATCATTTAATCCGTAACAGAGTACTCAGATTAAGCACTGATTATTTTAAGTCATAATCCATTAGTCTTGCTTTCTTATCCTCATCCTAAATCAATATCAAAACAGTATAACCTTTAGATGACAGTTGAAATTTACTAACAATAGCATATGGATAAAATCTAATAAGTTTAACAAGAACAAAATGAAATAAATAGAGAGTCATAATCAGGTAGTGAGTAGTTTATTAGACATTAACCATTGTTTTATGAGAACGCGAAGGTTCATTACAAAAAACAGAGATTAGCAACTACCAGCTTATTCTTCAGCCGAGATGTCAGCCAAGTGGGCAGTAGGAGAAGTTGGGGAGTAGGAGTAGGATGGAGAAAACGGGGAGAATAAAGACGTAGAGGAGGGAGAAGAAGGAGGAGGAGAGGGGGAAGGACACCCAGCGAGATTAAAGAAATTGACTGGGGGAACAAAACAGCCGAATGAGAAGTCAATAAGGAGTAGGTAAAGAGATAAATAGGGAAATTGACTTACCTAGGTAAGGTGGGTGCTGTAAGGTCCCGGTGGGGGAAAAAAACAGAGGTGTCAGAGATGGAAGAGGCGAGATGATGCGGAGGCGACTGGCAAGTGGCTGTGTTTATAGATTAGGTGGGGCAGGGCCCAAGCCCAAGTTAAATCAAAACAGTGAATGAATCTTTTCTAGTGGCTGGTATTACCCAAAACATGGAACAAAGTAAGCAATTACCGAATGACAACTAAGCACAGAAGTAATGTAATGTACAGGGGAAATACAAAAAAAGGGTTGTTATAGAAAATATTGGAGGTAACTACACTAAACCTAACTGAACTAGCTGCAGAGCAAAAATAAGGTTAAGCCTCAGATAATAAAACCAACAGTGAATAAAGATAAAGGAATAAAACCTAATTAAATGTTGGGAAGGGAAATACTCTAAATAAATGCCAGATAACCTCACAAAGCAAGCCCTCAAGTACTCTGATATAGGGGATATGATAAATGATAAATAGGTTCCTAAAATATAAATTAGTAAAAAAAACCCTAATTTCTGCAAATACTGTGACCTGGTAATTGTGATAGACAGGCCTTGGCCTGACCCACAGGCCGGGCCATTGGTATCCTTAAGGCCATCAGGTATGGACAAACAAAGGGGGGTTTGATGTTATGGGGCCTATTCAGCAAAATAATCATCTATCCTCAAAACAAGCGCTGACAAACAAGTGTAAGGAGGGGTGAAGAGGCCCCTATATATAGGGGACATTTATGTGGGGGGTTTTGCACTTGACCGCATCGAGCTCGAAGCTGTCTTTTTTTGAGTGCCAATAAAGCTGGTTTGCTTCTTCTCATTCAAGCCTGAAGGAGTTTCATTATTTTCTTTCTTACAATTTAGCAAAGTGTTTGGTAAATATAGGTAATTGCAGAAGACTTCAGAACCACCCAGGAGGGTGTCCACTCAGAGGGGACTCTGAGTTTCGACACAGGTCCAAGTCTCAGATTCAGATTCGAGGTCAGGTTCAGGATCAGGATCAGGTTCCGGTTCAGGTACAGGTTCAGGTTCAGGATCAGGAAAACATGTACATCAGAGTGTTCAAGCATAAGCAGTAGAAAGAACCATGACGTGAAGGTCCCTTTAATGTCCCCCGATGTTGGAGGACAAAGAAGATGGCTTTGAAAACTGAAAAAATTATGTCCATGTCCATGTTTGTCTACATTGTCTATCTTGGATTAAGTGTTGTGTGCAGGACTATGGTGAATACCATGCCAAAGTGCAGGCAGATTGGGAATTTTCCCTCGCTATTGGCATTTGAGGGTTTTTCAGATTTTATTTAGTAGTTCCCACGTAATCTGGTATGACAAAACTTCATGTATTTACTGGTTGCCATACCAACACTGTGTATAAAAATAAAATCTCAACAATGTTCAAACAACTTTGGGAGCTGTAATGGAAAGATGCTATTCGGATCAGTGAGCAAAGTAAATTCATGCAATTCCCGTTTAAAATTTTATTTACTGCAGCATGTGAAATATACTAAGAAAAAGTTAGTCCTGGTGTGTAGGCTGAGAACAGAAGCACAGAATTTTGTAATTGCAAAGGAGCAGCATTTTTCCAAAGAAGTCAAAGAAGTGGAAAGCACGCACTTTAACTGTACTTGTGTTTTTATGTTTTCTAGGACTGTTATTCATTACAGCTGAGACTGTCCTGGATACTTTACTAATCTAGGTTGAAGTGCAGTCCCCAAAGTAAATATCTGCCTCTACATAGAGCCCTTTAGTGTCTGTAAACATGTGTGCGCACAACCTGCTTAAGAAAAGAAGCAGTTCTAATAAATCAGCTACTTGGTTATAATCTGAATGTAGATGCCTGAGAGAAGTTAAAGGCACATCTGTTGATGCTTGCTAGTTTTTATATGGTTCAGGAAACACTTAAGGGCTAATAACTATTTGTCCTACATCAGGTCATCTTTTATTTGGTAGAGTGGATAAGTAGGTTCACTGCTCTGTGTTTTGTACAAAATACATGAAAGTAAATAAAAAGACTATGAAAGGAAAAAGTTAACTAGAGGTTTAGCAGTTAGTCACCACTTCGCATTAAATAATTATATATTCGGTTGTTAATGATATTTGTACCTCATTAAATATACAGGAAAAACAGTAAAGATGGTGTATGCATGACTAGAACCTATAATATTGTGCAGTAAAATCCAGGATAAAATCAGACTCACCAACACCCAGCTGTGTCTCCATGAAGAGTGATGAGTCTATGGATCAACCTGGGAACTTTACATATGTACATATGTAATCTGTTGCTGATAATGTCACTGCTGAGTAAAAAGTTATGATTCACATTGCTTTATTAAGTTCAGATTTCTTAACAGCATTTGGTTATTTAACAGTTCATGCCGGGGATGGGCAATTCATTTTCTTAAGGGGTCATGTGAGAAAGTGGGACTGTTGTGGAGGTAGGAGCAATAGGCTGAAATCAATTTTGTTCAGCAGCAGTGTATTGTAACGTTTTGCTTAGCTGCTGGTAAAAGTGTATAAAAATGAAAATGCGGAAACACCCACACTCACTGCTGACAGATATGCACCCCCATTCACAGTGCAGGAACACAGGGTGAGGAATGTGCTCAGGGCTCTTAACCCAAGGAAGGCTGCAGGCCCTGATGGAGTGACAGGAAGGGTGCTCAGAGAATGTGCTGACCAGCTCTCTGCATTCTTCACAAAGATCTTCAATCTGTCTCTGTCAATAGCCACTATCCCTTCCTGCCTGAAGTCAGCAACAATAACCCCATTACCAAAGACAACAGCGACCCCAATGACTACAGCCCGGTTGCACTCACCACAGTCATTATGATGTGCTTTTATAGATTGGTCCAAGAACACATCAAAACCTCCCAGACATTTTTTCCTCACACATACAGAGCCAACAGGTCCACAGAAGATGCCATCCCCACTGCCCTACACACCACACTACTACACCTAGAACAGCAGGGAAACTATGTGAGGATGCTCTTCAACGAGTACAGCTCTGTGTTCAACAAAGTCATCCCAGACAGACTAATAATCAAGATGAAGGACTTTGGCTTATCTTCATCTCTCTGCCACAGGATTGAGGACTTTATGACCAACTGCCCCCAAATGGCTAGGTTAGTCCCTTATACCTCCTCCACCTTAACACTCAGCACAGGTGCCACACAAGGTTGTGTGAAGAGTCCACGTCTTTACACCCTGTACACGCACGACAGTACCCCAACCTGTCCAACCAACACCATCATCAAATTTGCAGATGACACAACAGTTGTTGGAGTCATCTCAGGAGGTGATGAAACAGCATACAGAGATGAGATCAAGAGACTGACTGAATGGTGTGGGGCAAGGATCCTTAAGAAAAACCACCTGCAAGAGCAACTGCTAGTGTCCTATCACTGCTCCATCGAGAGTGTAGTAACGTATTGCATCTCCACCTGGTACAACTGCAGCTCAGAGGCAGACAAGAAAGCCCTCCAGGGGGTGATCAACTCGACAAATAAAATCATCGGCTGCTCTCTGCCTTCTTTAAAGGAAATTTTCAGAGCACATTGCCTCAAAAGGGCACCGAACATCCCAAAGGACCCTTCTCACCCTGGACATCACTTATTTCAACTGCTGCCCTCTGGCAAATTATTCAGGTCCATCACTTCACGAACGAGTAGACTTAAGAAGAGCTTATATTGTAGCTAAATGCTGCTGGCTTTTGAACACAGACACACTTACACATAAACTGAACGACTGCATCAATCTGATCCAGAATTTTCTTTACACAAACTATATTAATTTGTACTGTTTGTATACCTCAGTATGTGTCTTTTCACATATGCTCAGTAGGTTTAACATTCTGCTGCACTTTATATTCTATTTATTCAACATGTTTACATCCCATGCCACTTTAATACCCTTTCAATATATGCAATTGCTATGTTAAATTGTTGTGCAATTATGTATTTATATCTATATAAATAGTATTTACATATTTATTTATACAGTATACATCATTACAATAGTCTACTTATTTATCATTATTGCCTTGAATGCAGTTTATTTCATTTGTATTATTTCATTTGTGAAACGGATGTATAGTTTGCGACACATTATATGAGAATTGCACTGTAAGGACTGCTCTAATTTCACTGTACTCAGTATAGTGACACTAAAATCTTGAATCTTGAATACCAACATTACCTAACTGTTTAATAAAAATTCATCAAAACAATTTTATAAATGTTTTTGCAGTATTTCAAAGACCAGCATTAACTGTATACAAAAACTGCTACTGCTGTTGCTTCGTTGCCTTTTTACCTCAGTTCTTTTATCTTGTTCAGTGCAAGAAATACAGACTCTGTTGGGCTTAAACAAGTGCACTGAAGTCAGGTTGAATGTCTGAGGTGGACATACGGAGTACAGCTGACAGGTGATTGTCAATCAGAGAGGATCTGTATCTGAATTTGTTAAATTTAATCACTTAGAAGGTTTGTTCACAAATAGACAGATAACCAACATCTTCTGAAGTGTGGAAAGTACTTCTCCTTGAGGGACGTATAAAAATCCAATAGTGATACTGTCTTAAAGTGCTCTGCCAGCAGTGAATCAGAAACAGAAGTTGATGAGTTCAAGCTGATTATGTATATAGCACTGTGTTTTTGAATGATAATGCAGTAATTAGTAACATTAAGGCTAAACGTAGACTATATTTTAATCATAAATATTCTTGTCATTTGCCAACAGTACTCCACGGAAGGCAGTAATTGGAATAGAAATAAAAACCATCACAGATACACAGTAAGGAGCCAAACCAACACTGTGACTGTTACACTGACAAGCCTGTATCCTTAGATTAGTGATTAGATTACAGAGATTAATTTACAGAGAATATACAATATTATAAGAAGAATACATAGAGAGAACATCATAAAGATGTCTAGTAACATGTCACACACCTCACCAGGTCCTCCTACTTCACCTTATCACAGGCATAATCTGCTAAATCTGAATTCTAGGAATAATTCAAGTAAAATTTGATGAAGAAGTTTGAGTATGTGATAATAAACCCAGGAAATGCAACACTCTTGAATGATTTTTACACAGTGGAGACGTCAAAAATGAACATGAGGTGAGACAGATCAAGACAGCATCCACGAGAACAAAAACAGAGGAAACACCAATCAAATACAACAACATCTTTAAGTCTTTATCTGTTGTGATGACAGAGTGCACACCGCAAACGCATACAGAAGAAAAACGCTTTTCACCCCCTCTCTCTCCCTCCAAAACACAAGCAGCGGTGGTTCAGCACCCCGGATAATGCCTCCGTCATAGAGCGGAGGAGAATCAGCATAATAGCCAGGGCCAAGCCTTCAGCCGGGTCTGCCTCAGGTGTCAACAGACAGCCCCCCAGAAGCCAGCACTGGTGCCTCTTATCTCCCTCCCCATCATCGGTGTGCCTTTCAAGTGAATCAGCATGGACCACTGCCGAAGTCTGCCTGGGGTCATTAACACATCATATTGATGGATTACGCCACCAGGTACTCCGAGGCAGTCCCAGTTTGGAAGGCCACTTACCACAACATCGCCAGGGAGCTCCTCGCACTTTTTAGTAGTGTGTGAATCCCCAAGGACATGCTGACCTGAATGTATACCTCATGACTATTGGCTGAGCTGTGTTGGCTTTTACAGGTCAAACACCTGAGGATGTCCGTGTATCACCCACAGACTGATGGACTTGTGGAGTGGTTCAATCAGACCCTCAAGAGAATGCTACGTTGGGTGATAGATGAGGATGGATGGAACTGGGACCTCCTCCTTCCCTGTGTCCTCTTTGCCATCCAAGAAACGCCTCAAGCATTAACAGGGTTTACCCCATTTGAGCTCCTGTTCAGACGGTGACCATGGGGACTTCATCTGATGGAGATGCTGAGTGGCCTGCGGAAGGCTGATGGCCAACCCCCGCACAGTACCTGGGCTCTTGCATAGGGGACCACAGGAGAAGAAAGTGGAGGCCACCAGGGACTACCTCCGGCCCACCACCGAGAAACAGGTACGTGCCTTTCTGGGTTTTATGGGTTATTACCAAAGGTTCATCCCTAACTTCTCCTCTATAGCTTCTCCCCTGTCAGATCTCACCAAGAAAGGTCAACCGGACCGGGTGCAGTGGACTGAAGATACCAAACAGATTTTCCGGGCAGCTGAAAACAGCGCTCCCCAGCTACCCTGTGGTCTAGAACCCTGACTTCAGCCTTCCCTTTACCCTGCATACTGACACCTTCGAGACAGGGCTGGGGGCTGTCCTTTTTCAGGAGGTTAAAGGGGAGGAGCACCTGGCCCTCTACGTGTCAAGGAAACTGAGCCCCACTGAGAAGAACTACGCTACAGTCAAGCGAGAAGCCCTTGCAATAAAGTGAGTCATTGAGGAGCTATGCTACTAACTGGCAGGATGACACTTCACCTTGGTCACTGACCAAGCTCCCTTGCTGTTGATTGCTCAATTGGAACTCGATTGCTCGATTGCTCGAGACGAGACGTGTTTTTCCAAGCTCCACCAAGCTGACCTACAATTTTCGCGATTTGTATCTTAAATCCAGTCCTATATTCTAACTTTTATAGTACCTATAGTATCCTATAATATCCTATAATATTCTCACTCCAAACACGTTTTATATTGCTAGTTTTATTTGTTTTCCAAAACACTCGCCAATAGCGGTCTAGCTTAATAGCATTGCTAATTTGTTAGCCCGGCTACCACAAGTTTGTTTACTTTTTCACATCAGTTATCTCTGTTTACTACTACAACTAAACATTATGTCGGTTGTGTGTCTGCCTTTGAGTGCAGGTGAGGACTCTTTCGAGCTGCACTCGGTGGATTTGGAGCTGGAGGCCGTGGAGAAACAGATCCACGACCTACAGGTGAAGCAAGCCCAGCTGCGACAGCAGAAAGCCGTGTTGGAATCGTCCCGGACTGACGCTCACCTGTCCCAGGTAAATTCGCGGTGTGAAACAATCACTCCCACAACCTCAACTCCATGTGCTTCTCTGTCCAGGCCCAGCGCACCAAGGACGCGGCCCGCCCAGGCCGAGAAAGACTTCAGGAGCCTGGTGGAGAAGGTACGCACCACATCGTCCACGACGAGGATCATCGTGTCAGGACCACTTCCCACATTCCAGCGAGGAATCGAGAGGTTCAGCAGACTATTTGCTTTTAATGAATGGTTACATGGTTACATGGTTACATGGTTACAAGGGGGCATGGTGGCTTAGTGGCTTAGTGGTTAGCACGTTTGCCTCACACCTCCAGGGTTGGGGGTTCGATTCCCGCCTCTGCTGTGTGTGTGTGTGTGTGTGTGTGTGTGTGTGTGTGTGTGTGTGTGTGTGTGTGTGTGTGTGTGTGTGTGTGTGTGTGTGTGTGTGTGTGTGTGTGTGTGTGTGTGTGTGTGTGTGTGTGTGTGTGTGTGTGTGTGTGTGTGTGTGTGTGTGTGTGTGTGTGTGTGTGTGTGTGTGTGTGTGTGTGTGTGTTGCGGTTTGCATGTTCTCCCTGTGCCTCGGGGGTTTCCTCCGAGTACTCCGGTTTCCTCCCCCAATCCAAAGACATGCATGGTAGGTTGATTGGCATCTCTAAATTGTCCGTAGTGCGTGAGTGAATGAGAGTGTGTGTGTGCGCCTTGCGATGGGTTGGCACTCCATCCAGGGTGTATCCTGCCTTGATGCCCAATGATGCCTGAGAATAGATCGGATAAGCGGTAGACAATGAATGAATGAATGAATGGTTACAGTCAGGGTGTCAAGATCAGAAATGACCTTTTGTTGATAACTGGAATCTTTTCTGGGAGCGTCCTAGGCTCTACTGTCCTGATGGCCTGCACCCAAGCAGAGTTGGAGCAGCAGTCCTCTCAGACAACATCTTCAGGACAACATCTTCAGGACACTACGCACCATCTGACTGGTAAGCCATAACCCAGATTACAATTATGATAGATACTGTTCAGCTCACCAGACTGATACAAGTGCACACATAGCTCATCCTATAGAGACTGTGTCTGTTCTCCGAATATTGAGATCAAAGAATAAATTCATTTATAGCCCTCGAAATAATCTAATCGCAGTTATACCTGAAAAACGCCAAATAATTAAAGAAAAACAATTTCTAAAGTTTGGGCTTCTCAACATTAGGTCCCTTGCACAGAAAGCACTTATTGTTAATGAAATGATCTCAGATTATAGTTTTGATACACTCTGCCTTACTGAAACCTGGCTTAGGCCAAATGAATTCATTAGTCTGAATGAGTCCACTCCGTCAGGATTTTGCTACAAGCATGAGCCCCGTCTGACTGGTCGTGGAGGTGGTGTGGCAACTATTTATAGCAACTCTCTTACCGTTACTCAGAAAACAGGAACCAGGTTTAACTCATTCGAAGTGCTTGTCCTTAATGTTAAACTCACAGACATAAATAATAAATCTCTACTGTATCTTGTGCTGGCCACCGTATATAGATCCCCAGGGCCCTACGCTGATTTTCTTAAAGAGTTTGCACATTTACCTATTGATTAATTTTGACAAGGTGTTGATTGTAGGAGACTTTAACATTCATGTAGATGATCCCAGTGATGCCTTAGGACTCGCATTTATGGATTTATTAAATTCTTTTGGGGTTAAACAAAACATTACTAGACCAACTCATCGTTTTAACCATACACTAGAATTAGTTATATCACATGGAACAGATGTCACTGATATAGCTGTGCTACCTCAAAGTGATGATATCACAGACCATCAACGCTTGTTGTACACTCTACCTGTAGAACATATTAGAACTATTATCCTGACCACTAAAGACAAATTCACAAGTAATCTACTGGATCTGTCTCAACTTCTCACCAGACCCCTAAATGCAGATGACTTAGATGAATTAACTAACAGCATAGGCACTATTTTCACCAGCACACTACTGTTATATACTGTTGCCCCCATCCGATTAAAAAAGGTCAGAGATAAAACATCTGCACCATGGTATAATAGTCATATTCACGCCCTCAAGAGAGCAACCCGTAACCTAGAGCGAAAATGGAGAAAAACTAAGTTAGAAGTCTTCAGAATTGCATATAAAGACAGTATGTCCAGCTATAAACAGACTCTAAAAGCTGCTAGGGCTGAGCATTTGAGCAAACTTATAGAAATAAACCAAAACAATCCCAGATTCTTATTTAGTACAGTGGCTAGATTGACAAAACATAAGATATCTGAAGAGAGTACTCCATCACAGTTTAATAGTGAGGACTTTATACACTTCTTCACCGAAAAAATCGATAGTATCAGGAATAAAACAATGGATGTTCAATCTTTGACAACATCCGGTGATCTAGTCCAACCTAATGCTCCACATTCAAAGCTACAATGCTTTACAGATATAGGGAAGGAAGAGCTGTATAAACCTATCACCACGGCTAATTCAACAACGTTTGTTAGATCCAATTCCAACTAGATGACTGAAAGAAGTGATACACACAGCTGGAGACCCTCTCCTCAACATTATTAATTCCTCATTATATTTAGGTCACGTCCCTAAACCTTTCAAGCTAGCAGTTATTAAGCCTCTTCTTAAGAAACCTAAACTAGACCCTAATGACTTATTAAATTACAGACCAATTTCAAACCTTCCCTTTATATCTAAAATATTAGAAAAGGTTGTGTCTACTCAATTATGCTCCTTCTTACAGGAAAACAATATCCTTGAAGAATTTCAGTCAGGTTTCAGGCCCCATTACAGCACAGAAACTGCACTAGTTAAGATCACAAATGACTTGTTTTTAGCTTCGGACCAAGGCTGCATCTCAATATTAGTCTTACTTGATCTTAGTGATGCACTAAGATCATACTATAAGACACTATAGATCATAACATTCTTGTAGACCGCTTACAAAATTACATAGGTATTCAGGGACAGGTGTTAAAATGGTTCAGATCCTACCTGTCTGATCGATACCATTTTGTAGATTTAAATGGAGAAATGTCCAGTGTAATGCCAGTGAAATATGGGGTCCCACAAGGATCAGTTTTAGGACCTCTGCTTTTCTCAATATACATACTTCCCTTAGGCAACATCACTAGAAGGCATGGGATTAGTTTCCATTGTTACGCTGACAATACACAGTTATATATTTCACCAAAACCAGATGAAATATCTAAACTGTCTAGATTAACAGAGTGCGTTAAAGGTATTAAAGAATGGATGACATTTTCTATTACTAAATCCTGATAAGATGGAGATATTACTGATTGGTCCAAAAACCAGTACACAGAAGCTCTCACAATTCAACCTGTACTTAGAAGGATGTTCTATTACTAATAGCTCTACAGTGAAAGACCTGGGCGTAATTTTAGACAGCAGTTTGTCCTTTGAAAAACATATTTCCGATATTACAAAAATAGCCTTCTTCCACCTCAGAAATATCGCCAAGCTTAGGAACATTTTATCTGTATCTGATGCAGAAGAATGCTAGTTCACGCATTCATGACCTCCAGACTGGACTATTGTAATGCATTATTAGGTGGTTGTCCTGCATCTTCAATAAACAAGCTACAGTTAGTCCAGAATGCAGCTGCCAGAGTCCTTACCAGGTCAAAAAAGTATGATCATATAACCCCAATATTATCATCCCTGCACTGGCTACCTGTTAAATTTAGAATTGATTACAAACTAGCACTACTTACATACAAGACCCTAAATGGTTTAGCTCCCACGTATCTATCCAGTCTTCTAACATGTTACAATCCATCACGCTCCTTAAGATCTCGAAACTCCGGACTTCTGGTAGTTCCCAGAATATCAAAGTCTACAAAAGGGGGTAGAGCTTTTTCGTATTTAGATCCTAAACTTTGGAACAGTCTTCCTGACAGTGTTCGGGGCTCAGACACAGTCTCCCAGTTCAAACGTAGACTAAAGACATACACGTAATACATCCCATAACTTTGTGCTCCAATACATCTGATTAAATGCACATCATCATCTAGTGCCTGATAATATTATGAATAGCAGCTACGCTAATTCCTTTCCATTTGTTTCCCTTCTTCTACCCATCCCCGAGTCACACAGAGATTGTGCCAGCTCCGGTGGCATCCAGAGATGGACCAGCTCCAGCCGGGTTCTGCTTTTTGAGGACTGGAGATTTCAAAGCAGCACTGCCAACACTATGTGGACATTTTACACATAACATTCTACACATGCTGTATAATCTAGCCATGGGGGTCACAGTCCAGTGACTTCTGTGCCAGTCCCAAGCCCGGATAAATAGAGAGGGTTGCGTCAGGAAGGGCATCCGGCGTAAAACATTGCCAAATTTTATCATGCGAATCGTCAGTACGAATTTCATACCGGATCGGTCGAGGCCCGGGTTAACAACGACCGCCATCGGCGCCGTTGACCTACAGGGCGCCAGTGGAAATTGGGCTACTGTTGGTTGAAGAAGTAGAGGAGGGAGGAGAGTGCACAGACAGAGAGAGAAGAAGAAAGGTAAGAGTGTAGGCCTGAGAATAGGAACTCTGAATGTTGGTACTATGACAGGGAAAGGTAGAGAGCTGGCTGATATGATGGAGAGAAGGAAGGTGGATATACTGTGTGTACAGGAGACCAGGTGGAAGGGTAGCAAGGCTCGTAGTATAGGAGCAGGATTCAAGCTGTTTTATTATGGTGTGGATAGTAAGAGAAATGGGGTAGGTGTGGTCCTGAAGGAGGAGTTTGTGAGGAATGTTCTGGAGGTGAAGAGAGTGTCAGACAGGGTGATGAGTCTGAAGTTAGAGATTGAAGGGGTGATGTTGAATGTTGTTAGTGGTTATGCCCCACAGGTAGGTTGTGAGTTAGAGGAGAAAGAGAGATTCTGGAGTGAATTAGATGAGGTGATGGAGAGTATTCCCACGAGTGAGAGAGTGGTGATAGGAGCGGATTTTAATGGACATGTTGGTGAGGGTAACAGAGGTGATGAGGAGGTGATGGGCAAGTTTGGAGTTAAGGAAAGGAACCTTGAAGGACAGATGGTAGTGGACTTTGCTAAGAGGATGGACATGGCTGTGGTTAACACTTATTTTTAGAAGAGGGAGGAGCATAGAGTGACTTACAAGAGTGGAAGTAGGAGAACACAGGTAGACTACATCCTATGTAGAAGAGGCAATCTGAAAGAGATTAGTGACTGTAAAGTGGTAGTGGGAGAGAGTGTAGCCAGACAGCATAGGATGGTGGTGTGTAGGATGACTCTGATGGTCTGTAAGACGAAGAGGTCAAAGATAGAGATAGAGAAGAAAACCAAGTGGTGGAAGCTGAAAAAGGAGGAATGTTGTGAAGAATTTAGACAGAAGTTGAGGCAGGCTCTGGGTGGTCAGGTAGTGCTGCCAGATGACTGGGTATCTACAGCAGAAGTAATCAGGGAGACAGGGAGAAAGGTGCTGGGTGTGTCATCTGGAAGGAGGAAAGAAGATAAGGAGACTTGGTGGTGGAATGAGAAAGTTCAGGATAGTATCCAGAGGAAGAGGTTAGCCAAGAAGAAGTGGGACATGGACAGGACTGAAGAGAACAGACAGGAATACAAGGAGTTACAGCGCAGAGTGAAGAGGGAGGTGTCTAACGCCAAGCAGAAGGCATATGACGAGTTGTACACTAGGTTAGACACTAGAGAAGGAGAGAAGGACTTGTACAGGTTAGCTAGGCAGAGGAATCGAGATGGGAAGAATGTGCAGCAAGTTAGGGTTATTAAGGATAGAGATGGAAGGGTGCTCACAAGTGAGGAGAGTGTACAGAGGAGATGGAAGGAGTACTTTGAGGAGCTGATGAATGAGGAAAATGAGAGGGAAAAAAGAGTAGAAGGGGTGAACTCTGTGGAACAGAAAGTAGATAAGGTTAGAAAGGATGAAGTCAGGAAGGCTTTGGAGAGGATGAAAAGTGGGAAGGCAGTTGGTCCTGATGACATCCCGGTGGAGGTCTGGAAGTGTCTGGGAGAGGCAGCAGTGGAATTTTTAACTAGTTTGTTCAACAGGGTTTTAGAGAGTGAGAAGATGCCTGAGGAATGGAGAAGAAGTGTGTTAGTGCCGATCTTTAAGAATAAGGGTGACATGCAGAGTTGCAGCAACTATAGGGGGATAAAGTTGATGAGCCATACAATGAAGCTATGGGAAAGAGTAGTGGAAGCTAGGTTAAGGAAGGTAGTGGAAATTTGTGAGCAGCAGTATGGCTTCATGCCCAGAAAGAGCACAACAGATGCAATTTTTGCTCTGAGAATTTTGATGGAGAAGTATAGGGATGGTCAGAGGGAGTTGCACTGTGTGTTTGTAGACTTGGAGAAAGCGTATGACAGGGTGCCAAGAGAAGAGCTGTGGTACTGTATGAGGAAGTCAGGAGTAGCAGAGAAGTATGTCAGAGTGGTGTAGGACATGTATGAGAGGAGCAGGACAGTGGTGAGGTGTGCTGTAGGTCAGACAGAGGAGTTCAAAGTGGAGGTGGGACTGCATCAGGGATCGGCTCTGAGCCCCTTCCTGTTTGCTATAGTGATGGACCAGTTGTCAGAGGAGGTCAGACAGGAGTCTCCTTGGACAATGATGTTTGCAGATGACATTGTGATCTGTAGTGAGAGCAGGGAGCAGGTGGAGGAAAACCTGGAGAGGTGGAGGTTTGCGCTGGAGAGAAGAGGAATGAAAGTCAGTCGTAGTAAAACTGAGTACATGTGTGTGAATGAAAGGGAGGGAAGTGGATGAGTAAGGTTACAGGGTGAAGAGGTGATGAAGGTACAGGAGTTTAAGTACTTGGGGTCAACAGTCCAGAGTAATGGAGAGTGTGGGAAAGAGGTAAATAAGCGAGTGCAGGCAGGTTGGAATGGGTGGAGAAAGGTGTCGGGAGTTCTGTGTGATAGGAAAATATCAGCGAGAATCAAGGGGAAGGTGTACAGGACAGTGGTGAGACCGGCCATGCTGTATGGTTTAGAGACAGTGTCACTGAGGAAGAGACAGGAGTCAGAGCTAGAGGTAGCAGAGCTGAAGATGTTGAGGTTCTCTTTGGGAGTGACAAGGTTGGACAGGATTAGGAATGAGTACATCAGAGGGACAGCTCATGTTGGACATTTGGGGGACAACGTTAGGGAGACCAGATTAAGATGGTTTGGACATGTTCAGAGGAGGGAGAGTGAGTATATTGGTAGGAGAATGTTGGACATGGAGCTGCCAGGCAGGAGGCAAAGAGGGAGGCCAAAGAGGAGGTATATGGATGGAATTAATGAGGATATGAAGCTAGTGGGTGCAAATGTTGAGGATGCAGAAGATAGGGATAGGTGGAGAGAGATGATTCGCTGTGGCGACCCCTGAAGGGAAAAGCCGAAAGAAGAAGAAGAAGATTCTACACATGCTGTATCTGCATCACACAACTAATGCAGAAAGGACATTGTTCATATCACACTCTCTGTGTGTCACCCAGATGAGGATGGGTTCCCTTTTGAGTCTCGTTCCTCTCAAGGTTTCTTCCTAATTCCATCTAAGGGAGTTTTTCCTTGCCACAGTTGCCTGATTCACCTCAGGCTCGCTCACTAGGAAAAATTTTGTCTAACATCTAGGACTGTTTGTTTGTATGTTTATTGTTTCTTATGTTCTGTAAAGCTGCTTCGAGACAATGCTCTTTGTTAAAAGCGCTATACAAATAAAATTGCATTGAATTGAATTGAATTGATGGCAAAGGCCAAGGACACCAACGTGTGGGTAACTCAATGCTTCCTTTTGTTGCAGGACATCTCGTTCCAGGTCCAGCACAGAGCCGGGAGCCAGCATGGAAATGCAGATGGATCAGCACCATTGCCAGCGCTGCTAAATTAGAGTGTGGGGTGGAGCAGGAGAAAATGTGCTGGACCAATCAGGAGCACCGCTAAATTCTTCACCCTCTAGCAGAAGAACACAGTGGAGAGCCAGGCTCTGCTGGCCACACAAGGTATGGTCTGCCCCCTGCAGGACTAATGTGGACAGTGCACTTTTTTTGCAGAATCCGCCGAATAGAAGCTGCTCACCCTTGGACTGGCGAAGCTCTGCCACGCTCCTGGGACAACCCTGCCAGGCCACTACCAACTCCAGCCCCTTCCAACCTGAGCTGAAGCTCCGGCCAAGACCACGAACACTGCCTACCAGCCTTCGGTTAAGGAAAGACTCATAGTTGTTCTGCTTGAGACCGCCTAATTTCCTTTGCTTTGCCTTTTCCTTTTTATCTAAGTTTAGTAAAGGCGTGTGTTTAAACTTCTCCTCTGCTATGTGTGTTGGTCTGTGTCTCTTGCTCAGTGAACTACACTGAACAAGACGACCCCCTCAAAACCGTGCTGACAAAGGGAGTTGCTGGCATCGGAAAAACAGTCTCTGTGCAGAAGTTCATTCTGGACTGGGCTGAAGGGAAAGCAAATCAGGATGTTCACCTCATATTTCCACTTCCTTTCACAGAGCTGAATTTGATGAAGGACCAGAAGTCTGATGGAGCTCCTTCATGTCTGTTTTAAGGAAACTAAAGTAACAGAAAAGGTTCTGTTCATTTTTGAAGGATTGGATGAGTGTCGTTTTCCTCTAGATTCCCAGAACACAGTGAGAGTGTGTGATGTAACTGAATCAACATCAGTGCAGGTGCTACTGATAAACCTGATCAAAGGGGATCTGCTTCCCTCTGCTCTCATCTGGATCACCTCCCGACGTGCAGCTCTGAATGCATGCATTGAGTCACAGAGATAAGAGGGTTTAATCACCCACAGGAGGAGTACTTCAGGAAAATAACATTATCACACACCTGAAGTCATTAAGAAGCCTCCACATCATGTGCCCCCATCCCAGTCTTCTGCTGGATTTCAGCCACTGTTCTAGAGAGAATGTTTAGTGAAGCAGAGAGTGGAGACATCCCAAAGACTCTGACTCAAATGTACACACACTTCCTTATCATTCAGATAAACATCATGAGAGAAAAATACTCAAACCAGGAGAGTGATAAAGAAATGGTTCTGAGACTGGGACAACTGGCTTTTCAGCAGCTAAAGAAAAGGAACCTGATTGTCTATAAGTGAAATCTATATGTCCACCTGATCTTCATGAAGGAAAATAAAAATGTTCTTAAAGAAAGCCAGTATTCAGAAATGAAGAATAAAGAATTTACAATCCTAGATGTCCACAGGAGTGCAGTACTTAGTGCTTTTAAAAGTCAGACTGGACATTTGGACCATTTCCTTCACATCCTTCTGGGTCTCTCATTGGAGTCCAATCAGAAACTCTTACATAACTTAGTAATGCAGACAGGTAATAGCTCCCACAGCACAGAGGAAACAGTTCAGTACATTAGGAATTAAATCAGTATTGATCTTCCTACAGAGAAATCCATCAATCTGTTCCACTGACTGAATGAACTGAGTGATAATTCTCTAGTGGAAATCCAACACTACCTGAAATCTGGAAAACAAATTGAACTTTTTCCTTCACAGTGGTCTGAACTGGTGTTTGTGTTACTGACCTCAGAACAGGAGCTGGAAGTATTTGATCTGAGTAAATATACCACCACAGACAATATATCAGATTGGGTTCTTGTGAAGATCATGCCTGTGGTTGCAGCATCCAGAAAAGTATCGTAAGTGGAGATGAATATAACTGTTACACTGTGAGAAAGAGAGAAACTGAACAAAGTTTGACAAATACAGTTTGGAATGTTGTTAATGTAAATGGATAAATCTTATAGTGACTGTGTCATGTACCAAGTCTGAAAATGATTTGGGGAATAACAATTCCAGGAGCAAATAAATATGACCAAAGGGCAAGTTGTAAATGTGTGAAAGAAACATCATTTTAAGAGAATAACATCCATCCATCTACTGTCTATACCTGCTTATCCTACTACTGGGTCACAGGGAACCTGGAGCCTATCCAAGGAGACCACAGGCACAGGGCATTGTACACCCTGGACAGGATGCCAGTCTATCGCAGGGCCCAATCACACACACACATCAGACACACTCACATGCTACAGACACTTTAGAGATGCCAATCAACCTACAATGCATGTCTTTGGACTGGGGGAGGAAACCGGTGTAGCCAGAGGAAACCCCCGAGGTGCAGGGAGAACATGCAAACTCCAGGAGAATAACATTTAAATCTAAAAATTATGATGTAGGTATTTAACATAATGAGGATATTTCTTTAAAAATGAGGATATTTTCTATATTAAAACCATGTTACACTTTGCAGTACAAGTACAACTGTGCAGACGTGGCATATGAAACCATGCTTATTGTGGTACTGACTCATGATTCCAATAGCTAATAATAGCAAACTACACAAAACAATTTTACAACTGGGCTGGTTTTAATTTTGGTCTCTGTTTGATTCTTGAAATGAAACATAAAATTTGGATGGCTCTGGTCTCAGTGCTCAGCCCCGAAATATTTAATCTGAGAGAGCTACATCTTCTTCCTCTTCTTCTTCTTCTTCTTCTTTTGGCTGCTCTCTTTAGGGGTTGCCACAGCGGATCATATTTCTCCATCTCAATCTGTCCTCTGCATCTCCCTCTGTCACACCAATCCCCCGGTGGTTCCATCCTCAGCATTTTTCTTCCAATATAATCCATATCCCTCCTCTGCACATGCCCAAACCATCTCAATCTCACCTCTCTTACTTTGTCTCCAAACCGCCCCACCTGCGCTGCCCCTCTAATATACCTATTTCTAATCCTCTCCATCCTTGTCACTCCCAACGCAAATCACAGCATCTTCAACTCTGTTACCTCCAGCTCTGCCTCCTGTCTTTTTGTCAGTGTCATCATCTCCAAACCATACAACATAGCTTGTCTTGTAAATTTTCCCTTTCACTTTTGCAGACACCCTTCTATCACAAATCACTCCTGCCACTCTTCTCCACCCATTCCAACCTGCCTGTACTCTCTTCTTCACTTCTCTACCACACTCTCTATTACCCTGAACAGTTGACCCCAAGTATTTAAACTCATCCACCTTCCTCAACTCTACTCCATTCAACTGCACCATTTTGCTGCCCTCCCTCTCATTCACCTGCATGTACTCTGTCTTGTCTCTACTGACTTTCATTCCGCTTCTGTCTAGTGCAGACCTCCACCTCTCAAGGCTCATCTCAACCTCTATTCTACTCTCATTACACATCACAATGTCATCTGTGAACATCATGGTCCATGGGGGCTCCTGTCTGATCTCATCCGTCAACCTGTCCATCAGCATTGCATGCAAGAAAGGGCTGAGAGCTGATCCTTGATGCAATCCTACTTCCACCATGAACCAGTCTGTCATTCCTACTGCACACCTTACTGTTGTCACACTGTCCTCATACATATCCTACACCACCCTAACATACTTTTCGGCCACTCCTGACTTCCTCATACAATACCACAACTCCTCCCTCGGCACCCTGTTGTAAGTTCTTCTGACCTTCTCTATACTTCTCTATCAACATTCTTAAAGCAAACATGGCATCTTTCTGCTCTTTCTCAGAATGAAAGCATATTACTGCTCACAGATCAGCAGCTCTCCTGTGAGCCTAGCCTCCACTATTCTTTCTCATATCTTCATAGCGTGACTGATCAACTTTATCCCTCTGTAGGTCTGCACATCTCCCTTGTATTTAAAAATTGGTACCAGTACACTTCTTCTCCACTCCTCCTCCATCCTCTCACTTTCCAAGATTTTGTTAAACAACTTGGTTAAAAATTCCACTGCCATCTCTCCTAAACATCTCCATGCCTACACTGGTATGTTATTTGGGCCAACTGCCTTTACACTCTTCATCCTCCTAATAGCTGTCCTCACTTCATCCTTACTAATCCCTTTCACTTCCTGATGCACTATTTCCACATCATCCAGCCTTCTCTCTCCCTCATTTTCTTCATTCATCAGCTCCTCAAAATACTCCATCCACTTTCTCAACACACTCTCCTTGCTTGTCAGCACATTTCTGTTTGCATACTTTATCACCCTAACCTATGTGGATTTTTTTTAATCTAATACACAAGCAATCTAACTGACTCACTGATACTTTACCACTATCTGACTCCAATTCCACACAGACCCTTCAGCTCAGTTGAGTGAGACTCTATGTAAGGTAGATGCCAAACACTTCAGACTGGATGAAGATCAGAGAGAAAGGCTTTATTTGCAATTAGCTGATACAAGTATTGAGATGTTCATGGATCAACGTCCCAAATTAACTCTACAACAACGCTCCAGGAGCTCTCTACATTTATAAAATTTTCTTATCAGTTCAAAAGGTTTTGATCCATACATCATTGCTGGGAAATTCTCACCTCTTCCTTTTTTTTTGGAGTTTCGGGTACTTTTCTGACACCATTAATTCTGGTATTCTTATCTTTCCGAAAACCATTATAATTACATTTTTGACAGTCAATATATTAAAAAATATGGGCGTAATTGCCCTTATCAGTGGGACTTTTCCAGCTGGTTTTCACCTTTCAGCTCATTTTGAACACAGAAGACAGCATGGGTAAGTTTCAGGGTCAATCTCTCTTCTTTTATTTTATAATATTTTCTATTTTAAATTGTATCCTTTTGTATACTTTTCAAACACTCAAATTGCTCCCACTCTTGCAACACATTCTTCCCAGCTTGGTCCCTCTGTCTAGCCAAGTCCTTTTCTCCTTCCTTAGTATCTAACTTCTCATACAGCTTACCATAAACCTTTTCCTTGTACTCCTGTCCACTTTCTTCATCTCTCCACCTATCCCAGTTCTTTTTCACCAGCCTCTTTCTCCTTATACTTTCCTTTACTTCCTCATTCCACCACCAAATCTCTTTGTCTTCTTTCCTCTGTCCAGATGTTACACTTAGTACCTTCTTAGCTGTCTCCCTCACTGCTTCTTTAGTAGTTACCCAACTGTCCAGTACCCCTTCATCACCTCCCAGGACCTGTCCCATCTACTCTCTGAATTTCACACAACAGCTTCTTCCTTCTTCTTCCTTCAGCTTCCGCCATCTGATCCAAGATTCAGTCTTTGTTCTGCTCCTCATCCTCACTACTAAAGCCATCCTACAGACTACCATCCTGTGCTGTCTACTTACACTCTCCCCTATGTAAGAAAAATAAAACGAAGAGCGTTGAAGATATTAATGAAGAAGTAGTTTATTGCAGCATCGCAGTGACAAAATACATAAAGTACTTTGGGTTCATCTGAGTCAAAAATACCTCTGAACAAATCCTGCTCAAACATTTTATACAGTGTTTCCCATATGTAATTTAAATGAGTTTCACTTTAAATGTAAATTACTGAGTATCCCCCAAATGGCTGGGTGATACTATCGTCTAGCCGGATGTCCTTAATGTTAATCGCGGTCACGTACACCTTGGCTTGGTATTGTTACAGGTGTGATCACCCAAATGGTCGGGCAATACTGAATGGTAATCATGGTCACGTATACCCTTTGTTCAGTGATGGTCCTTGATGTCTTGCTGCCGCTCCCATACTAATAATTGATTGGATTAAGTGTTCTAAATGTTTGGTAAGGCTGCTTTAAGCCAATGTAAAAACACCATACAGATAAACTGAGTTGAATTAAACATATTTGGGGATGTGGTAGCTTAGTGGTTAAGGCATTGGACTACTGCTCGGAAGGTTGTGTGATTGAATCCCAGGTCTACCAAGCTGCAACTACTGGGCCCCTGAGCAAGGCTCTTAACCCCAAAAATGCTCAGTTGTATAAAAATGAGATGAAAATGTAAGTCGCTCTGGATAAGGGTGTCTGCTAAATAACATAAATGTAAATATTTCTATATGATATGTAAGCCTTTTTGAGAACATGCAAACTCCACACACACGGCAGAGGCGGGAATCAAACCACCAACCCCGGAAGTGTGAGGCAAACGTGCTAACCACTAAGCCACCGTGCCCCCCAAAAGAATTATCAGAAGAGTTGTAAATTTAAATGAGTTGTCATGAGCCACAGACCAGTAGTGGAGAGCTTCAGAAACACCTGGAATTAGCAGGTACAATTATTTCAAAGAAAATAATAAGTAATTCACTCAATTGCCATGGCCTGTATGTACACTCACCAGGCAAGACTTGCAGAAACAAAGGATGTTGAGAAAAAGTTGAGAATGTATGTGAGAAAAATAGCCCCTGCAGGGTTTGCGGAGTCCAGATGGTGTGAGAGAAAGTCCTGCGAAAAAGACACTGTTCTGGAAGAGAGCAGATTTCAGTAGCAGGTGAGAGAAAAACACACAAAAAAAGGGGATAATATAAAAAAAAAATTCCTGGATCCTGCGTGATAACGTGAAAGGAATTTATTAACAGAATAAAGAGAAATAAAGAGAAATAAGAGAATAAAAAGAAATACAAGAGAATAAGAAACAGGAGAAAATAAGAAGTAAAAATTCCCGGGTCCAGGGGACAGTGACAAATAGAGAAAAGAGATGAAGAAATAATAATAAGAAAAAAGTGCTGATAGTGAAAAGTCCTGGATCCAGGTGTTACTGAAAAGGAAAAAAGAGAAAAAAGGGGGGCCCCATTGTAAATAAATTGTGTTTGACTTTGTTGTTGTGAAAAAATTCTGGTGTGGCTTTTTGCTGTGATTTGAGCCTGGGTGATGATATTTTTGCTAATTGTGTTACATTTGAAGTGAAGCTGAGTTGATGTGTTGTTTACATCTGCAAGTACTGCTTTGGATGTATTGCTGTGTATGGATAGTATACAAGTTGAATTTGAAATATATGCTTTAGACATATATAGCAATAACAATGAGGAAAAGGTAAAGGTGTTACTAAAATGGTTCAGATTTAGAATAAAGCTGAATATCGTGTTGAAATGACCATCTACATATATCATTCCTTACTGGGCTACAAGATAAGAACCAGTGCCTGGTGAGAACACACACACACCTTATATTCTTTCACTCCACTGTGTGTTCACCCAACCGAGAGTACACATGTCTGCTGTATATAAACATACATGCTAGTGCTTCCTGATTTAAATGTGTGGTCTGACGTGTGGTGTCCACATGTAAAATAATGGAAAAGTAATGGGGTGTTAAAACTGTAAAACTGTTGAACAATAGAGCACTGTTATAAAAATTATAAATAAATAGCACCTCTGAAGCAATCAAAGGCTGTAACTAAAAGAAAAATTCCTGAAACATAGAAAAGACAGCACATTTTCTCAGCAGCATAGCTGTGTGTGTGTGTGTGTGTGTGTGTGTGTGTGTGTGTGTGTGTGTGTGTGTGTGTTTGAAAGAGATTTTGCTGTGTGGGGGTGTGAGTGGACTGTATGTGTATGTGCAAGGTCACTGCATGAAAGTGTGTGTGTGTGTTTGCAAATTCTGTGTGAATGAGAGAGAGAGAGAGAGAGAGAGAGAGAGAGAGAGAGAGAGAGAGAGAGAGAGGAGAGAGTGGTTGGATAATAGAGATTTTCGCTTTGAATGATTAAGAGTGCATAGTATGTATAAAAGTAGTTTAGGAAACACATCAACTGAAAATATTACATCTTTACCCCAAACAGCACCTATGTCAACTTGTCATAGATTTGCTGAACAGTTTTTGTGCACCAGGCATAATCAAGGGAAAAAATAGTTAGGAAGAATCCACCTAAAACTTGGTTATGTGTCCTGTTAGGCCATTCAGTAACTTGTAAGAGGTGTGAGGTGCCTTTGATGAAACATTAAAATATTTTACAAGGTGATAGGTGTGGTAGGTGCAACTGGTGCCCTCTGCCAGATGTGTATTGTTATCTCTTTCAGGTTGTATAAACTTGGATGACCCTCTGAGAATTACACACACACACTTTTGGGATGAGTGAACACAAAGATAGAGACGGTGTAGAGAGATGGCAGTCAGAAGTTGTGATTAGAGACAAATTGGGGGCTATAACAAAGTTTGAAGGCTTGTATAGCTTACAGAGTACTTTCCCAGAAACAGATTAGTAGAGAAGAACTTAGGAAAATTTGGAGGCCTACGTTATTGAGTCCAGTATTACGTGCATTAGCCGAGGCCCCTGCAAAGCCATTATTTCCTTGTTTGATTACACTGAGGACCCACATAAACAAGATAATGAACCTTTAGTGGTATTGCTTAAACCAAGAACAGACCAATATAATTATTGTTCAGGATTAACAGCAATTGTAACAGTAGAGCCCAAGATGGTGCAGTGGGAGAGAGGATTAGCAACATCAATAATAATTGATAAGATTAATGTAATTGGAGAGAAGTTGAGAAAAAAAAACAGTAAAACTCTGTGTGACAGTTGATTTAATGTGAAAGATCATGTGTAACATAGTTGACAATGAAAGTAACATAGTTGACTGCACACACTATTAACAATAAGAACAATGTTTATTTCAAGTGCAATATTCAATTGAAACTTTTCATGCATACAGAATTCAATGACAATTAACTAAATTATTACAGAACAGAAAAATACCTCATACGCAATGCAAAACAAGCACAGAGGAAGAGCTATCATATAGTGCAATTAAAACATCTGTATATATACTTTACTTTTTTAATTCATACATTTTAGAATTCATTTTGATCAGTTACATTCATACAACAGTTAAAATTCCTCATATTTATATTGAGACATTTCAGGCTTTTTTGAATGTGACTAGTTAGGAACAAACACAGAAAAGGAATACATTTTTGCTTAACTGCAGAAAACAATGAGTGTAAACAAGTTAAGTTTAACCAGAAAACAAAACTAGTTAAAATAGTACAGTAACAATTTTTAACAAAATAGTTAATAGAGTACAGTAATGTCTATGGTCAAGTGAACAGTAATAATTTATTTCAACGTTTAGTTGGATCTTTTTATCTTTATCTATTTCGACATGACGTGACGTTACTGGTTCTGGAGGAGGAATCGTTATCACAATATCCTCAAACAGGTACCACACCACATCTTCTCTTAGTGGCCAAAGACGTTTTCAGACACCACCTCTGTGTAATGGTTTAACAATGTAAGGTTTAACGTGACAAGAGGGACTAGAGGCCTGGGAACTTTTGTTGACCCTGTAGAGAGACTGAACGGCCTGTGTAGCATGAGTGATAGTTTCAGCGGCATCAATATGACAGGCCTTTTCAGAAGTGCATGGAGCCTGGACATTGCTGTCAGCTCTAGCATGACCGGGGTTGGAGCTGTGGCACCAAGGCCATCTTATCGACTTGTAGAGGCATTGGTACCTCAAGAAGACTGGATTTGGGCCTTGAGCAAAATTGCAGTGTGTTGAAGGATGTCAAGGGAGGAAAGGATGTTGTTTTGTTAAGAGTGGGATAAAGCTAAAAGAAGGACACAGGAAAAAGATATATGAAACAGGTGTAAATATAGACATGTAATAGAGGAGCCATAAAATTAGTGACATGTGGATAAAGAAATTCTACAAAACATCATGCTTTCAAATTGTTTGAATAAAAATAGAAAAACCATTGTAAATTACAATCTTAAAAGTAACATTGTTGAAGGTCAATTAATATACTCTCTGACAATGCTCTGTTTCTCTGACAATGCTCTACTGGGAGCCATTTTGTAAAGCATTTTTGCCATGAAATGCACTGTAGCTTGAACACATGACCCTGAGAGAGGACGAGAATACCAGAATAGATGAGAGAGAGACCAGAACACAAAGGCACTGTAGCTTTTCAGTGTGGTCACAGTGTGCCTTGCTGTAATTTATTAAATATGAAAAAAGTTCACCGTGTAGAACACTGAACACTGCCATCTTATATCCATTGAGACCGCAGGGCCAAGCAGGTCTAAGGCCCACAATTGAATGTTTACTAGAAGTAGGACTATTGTTCCTAACACAAAGCCAATGTAACATTCCAATATTTCCTGTCAGAAAAAAGTGCTGTCTCATACATGATTTGTGCGCGATAAATTATATTGTTGAAGCAGAGGCACAGGTTTTTCCTGACCCACATACATTACTTTTGAATATCCTAGGTGACACCAAATGGTAAACCATCATTGATTTATTTTCAGAAACATTTAGCATTCCATTGCACCCAGATTCACAACATCTGTTTGCATTTACATATAATTGACAGCAGTATATATACCCAAGACTACCTCAGGGTTAGTGTGACAGTCCATCTATCCTTACCCAGATAATGGATAGAGATCTAATATCTTTAAATATCGATAGTCTTTGCATGACTTTTATTGACGCATTTTAATTTGTAGCCCAACGAAAGAGCAATGTCAGGCAGATTCATTAAAGTTTCTAAGTTTATTAGCTGAACATGTACACAAAGTGAGTAAGGAGAAACTGTAATCCTGTAGGCAACAGATTCACTACTTAGGAAGAGTTTTGCATGATACTCACCATATGCTGTCAGCGTGACATATTGAAGCTGTTCGAAAAACTCCCAAACCGCAAACTGTAGGCCAAATGTTGTCATTCTTAGGGATAGTAGTCAACAGTAGACAATGGATAGTGTAAACAGCCAGTCACCTACTTTAGCACATCATTGTATAACATGGAGAAGGGTATGCCACCTTGCTATCGTGGGTTAGTGGCAGCTGTGTTTGCTTGTCAGAAAGCTTCGACTATTACTATGGGCCATCCGGCCACTTTGTATATGACTCGTGCATTGCATGCTTTGTTAATCAGTCCAACATTTATAATCATGCAGGCACGAAAAACACGTTATGACATGATCCTGTATTATCCAGAATTAACAATTCACAGGTGCCGGACAGGCAATCCTGCTGATAGAATGATGGAAGGTGAGCTACACAATGGTCAGTTAACATCATCTAGTTATATAAAGGCACGACAAGATTTAGAAAACCAACCACTACCGCATTCTGATTTAACCTTTTTGTAGACGGTTCTTGTTTTAGAGGTCCGGAAGGAAATTTGGCTGGTTATGTACTAGTAGCTCCCATTAATGATTTGGCTAACTTTGTCACTATTCACTCTACAGCTGTTGCTCAACCACGTAGAGCACAATTGGCTGAATTGAAAGCACTCACTGCAGCTTGTAAGCTAGCTGTGGGAAAGTCATGCACCTTCACAGATTCACAATTTGCTAATGGTGTGTGCCATTACTTGGGCGCAAAGGGGTCTTTTGAGGGTGGACAGCACTCCTGTCACACATGGTATGGCTATCACAGATTTGTTACATGCTATCACACTGCCAGCTAAACTCGCCACTGTCAAATGTTCTTTAGGACATACAAACATATTGTTAATAGTGGAGTCTGAGGATGAGCCCGTCCCGGAAGCAGACTTGACCTCTTTAACCACGTCACAGACTTCTTGTAACCACACACACAGATTTTAATTGTTATACTCATGCATATTTTAATTTTTGTAATCAATATTGTTATGCTTTATTGGATGTACAGGCACAAATGTAATGAAATAATACCACCTGAAATGACAGTGGATAGATGTTTGAAGCTGATAGTATCTTAGTCTGTAAGTGATAATATACTGTGGGCTGTATTTGATGTGTTTGTTCACACTGGTTTTGTAATATTGCCACATTAAGGCCTTTAAACATTTAAATAATCATTTGGTTTTAATCTTTTGGACTGGTTGTGCCACCACAATGGATATCGGGTGCATGAAAATGGAAAGTTCAGACTACGCATTAATTTTAGGGGTTTTGAAGTTAAAGAAACATTACAGCACATATCAAATACCACTCAGTCGTACATTGTAGAATAACCAACAAATTGACCTTACTATGTTACACATTATCCACAGTCTGATCTTTGACACAATCATGGCTCTTGAACTTCGGTGCAATCAAACATTTTCTGTGGTTTGTCTATTTCTGCCTTTTTCACCGCTGTTTATTTGGAGTAGAATTGCATACTGTGTATTTAACTTGTTCACCAGGTAGCATAGTGAATCTATTACAATTCTAGTTGTATTTAGAGATTTTTACATTTTTAGAGTTAAGTTAAAATTATTTATATGGAGTCATTTAAATAGTTAAAGGCTACTGTATTTGGAGTATATGGCAGACACCTGAACATATAAGTGGTTTACTGCTTTCACTGTTAGGGCAACACAGAAATGAATAAAGGACTCCATGGTACTCCTTTTAAATTTTATTAAACAGATTTGTTAACCTCCAAACCTGATGAGAAATAATGTATTTTAACAGTACCAGCTGCTGAACAACACTTGAAAGTAACCTTGAACAGTAAATGTGGTAAAACATCAGAAAAACCAGCATAAAATAGATAGAACATATATAAACAACATTTTGTTCGGCTCTGGCTCGTAACTGCACTGTCATTTCATCAAACACTGTCGAGTATCTCACACCCTATGGAAGGACTGTCCATGAGATATGGCCTTATTTCCATAATGTTTTTGAAGTCATCAAATGTTGTCAGGTGAGCAAATGGAAACTTAATCGTGTGACTACATGCACTTACAATTGGAAAACAAATGGTATGATGTGTGTCACAATCATGGTAGAATTTCACAGATATTATGAAGTCCTTCTTCTCACTTGGTAGAACAGGCTTTTGGGCCTGTCCTGTCATCCACTGCATGATTCTGCCAATAGTCACTTCCTGTAGAGCTTCACCACTTTCCTCGTCACTACAGCCACCTTGTTTTTAAATAAAAGATGGGTGTTAGTGTGAACTGAGAAAAAAAAAGATTAATAAATCAGTAATTGCATACAAGTCTTGGAAAAAGTTCATGATGTTTACTTCTTTACTGTACTTCACAGAGCCCTTCTCACTGAAGTCAGACTGACATTTTTCCAGGACAAAGGCTGCATCCACCTAAAAAAAAACATGAAACACAAAGAGTGCAGATCTTAACGCTACATTGCTTGCACTAAATACAATTTTATGGGGGACCACCTAACAAAGGCAAATGTATATACCCTATCATCTTCCCCTGGAACAAACAGTGGCAGACAAAGTTCTGGGTGTGTCTTCATAACTACCGGCAGGTCATACAGCCGCAGGCCTTTTCATAGCTGGTCAAGCATGGGGACAACTCTCATGGTTGAGTGCAGTACAATAGCCCTGACCACAAAAGGTTTGAAAAAGTAGTAAGTAGTAGCTTTGTAAAAGGTACTGTACTCAAAAACATTTTCTGTGCAATTGTGTAATTGAAATTATTTAGAAAAAATGCAGTAATTTTTTGTTTAACCATTACTATACTCCAGACAGTTTTAATTTAAAACTACCTGATTATGAGTTCTGTTTTTCCACAGACACTTTTCCAGTGTATCCACAGCTTATGATGTCATCAATAAGATCGTTAATACTCTCATCATTTGCTCCGTTTACCTGAAAGCATAAAGTAAACAGATTTGTCTCAGCACACGAATTGTCAGTTAAATATGTTTCCTGTTAAAGTCACAACTGTTGACTGTTATTCAATTTATCACCATCCTCTTGCCACTGCAACAGCTTCATGCAATATTATACAGACAAATAGGCAAAACACCAGCAAGTAACAACAATCATCCTTGTCGAGGTTTAATACATGTGCAGGTATATTTTAGAGTAAACAGTATAGTGTTTAGTCAGATTTCAGCAACGTAATTACCTTCATAATAAGCTGTGACAATTCTAAATCTGTGACAACGGTGGTAGACACCTGTATGCTGTCTGAATCACCAGAACAGAAGTACCTGAAGCACCATTCACGCATGATGTTTGGCAGAGGTCCACCTTGTGCCATACTAGCCGCTATAACTGAACCCATACTCCAACCATTCACTGTGCTGACCCCGGTAAAATGGGATCTGGAGGGGGGTATCCGGCAGGCACACATTGATGAACCTCCACCCCCAACCTGCCCAGGAGAAAGGCTGTACATGCCCACATCTTTACGCCCGCGACTGATGCAATGTGTGCACCAGGCTCCTAGCTCTGGCCACCCGGGCATTTGTCATACTACTGTGTTGATACAGGACCTGTTTTGGTGTCCTTCACTCGGCCGAGATGTAAGGGAGTTTGTGGAAACGTGTAGCTTGCATTCAATCCAGAACAAACCGACAGCTCCCCACCGGCCTCCTGGGGCCCCTGGCGATTCCTCAACGACCTTGGTCCTACATTGCTCTGGATTTTATAACGGACCTGGTGGATTCAGAAGGATACAACATGGTGCTGGTGGCGATTGATCAATTCTCCAAAGCATGCCGTTTAGTGCTGCTGAAAGGGCTGCCCACGGCCATGGAGACAGTGACCACACTCTTCCACCATGTGTTTCGGATCTACGACCTCCCGGAGGACATTGTGTTGGACCTGGGCACGCAATTCACCTCCTGAGTGTGGAGAGCTTTATGCTTCATACATCAATATTAGCCTCACCTCAAGTTTCCACCCCCAGACCAATGGCCAGATGCCTCAATCAGGAGATCGGCAATTACTTATAGTCATACTGCAACAGAGAACAGCAGAGATGGAGTGACTTCCTCCCGTGGGCAGAATACGCCCAGAATTCTCTTACCCATTCGTCCACTCGTCTACAGTCTACAGTTATATATTTATGATACAATATTTATTGTATCATAAATATATAATCATATGGATTATGGATCTTTTGGATATTAATCTTACTTGGATATTAATATAGTAATAGATAAGTGTAGTAACAAATATATTAGAAATATTTTAAAAAGAAACTATTTGCCTTGTTCAACAATGTTTTGGTCTACTATATATGAAAATGTTAACTGGAAAAAATTATGGTCAATAACAAATAAGTTTTTTTATTAATAATAAAATTAGAGAAGTACCCTATAAAATTTTTCACAGAATTTACCCTGTCAAGGAGTTAAATATTGTTCTCAGTTTAAATATTGAAAACTTATGTAAGCTTTGTAGCGAGGCATTGGTGGCTCAGTGGTAGGTTTCTCGCCTACCATGGGGAAGGCCTGGGTTTGATTCCCAGCCACTGGATACAGCACCAGTCCCAAGCCCAGAAAAATGGGAGGGTTGTATCAGGAAGAGCACCCAGCGAGAACCATTTGCCAAGTAATTGTGCGGACCAGTTGGTCCACTGTGGCAACCCTGAACAGGGAGCAGCTGAAAGCAACTTCTATGTGAATTTTCTGGCAATGCCAAAGAATCTGTGACATCTTTTTTTTGACTGTATATATTCAAAAATATTTTGGTTGGATGTTTCTAATTTCATTTCTACATTGTTTGGAACATGTATACAGATTGATTTGTATGATGTTTATTTTTTTTTGTGCAGGACGATGTTGATTCCAAAAGTATGATGTGCTTTATTATACAACTTTTTATTTTACTTGAAAAATATCACATTCATGTGAAAAAATGGACTAAAGCTAAGGCAAACTTTGATCATTTTATAAAAGAGATTAAACGTTATGGTACCACAATAGACAAAATTAAGAATAAAAAAAGCAAGAAAGACCTATGAAGCTTTTTGTTACTTTAAATTATTGTAATTTTATCCCTGGCATGAAGTTTTTTTTGTTTTTGTTTTTCACTTCACATACTCTTTGAGTGTTTATTTGTTTATTGTGTGAGGGAATCACTGCTCTCCAAAATCACTGCTGCATTTCTGAAAATTACAAAAGAGAGCCTCCGTGAGAAACATTAGCATATATTCTTCTACAGACTGAAAGATCATCTATTCCCACTGTAACCCTTTCTTAAAAGATTTCTTTTCTCTTAAATCATTCTTTCACTGGCCACCAAAACATTTAACACAAACATTTGAACAAAATTTGATGAAAAAGTTAAACCCATCGTGGGCTTTAGGCATTATCTTTAATTTTGAAGATAAACATGTGAAGAGACAGTTGAGCCTGAGTGAGTGATGCCCTCCCTCACAGGGACAAAAACCCTTTTCCCGCCGTCGGAGTTCATTTTTTCACCGACCTTCCTGAGGGGAACAGCAGCAGCTCACATCTGGCAGCGAACTGAACACTAATCTACTTTACTAAGGTAAAACAGTTCACATTTACACACTGTTACGGTTCTGTAGTCATAGTGCAATTATAGCGAGCGTATTTTAGCGGGAAATGAGTTTAAAAGGGCAACCTGAAGCCCGTAAAGCGATTTAATGAACATTCAGCTCAAGCTTCTTCATTCTGCCATTTTAAACTCATTTCCCGCTAAAACATTTGCTCGCTACTTAGCATGCTACTAAACAGATTAATTTAGCACAGTCCGAATTTAGCTAACATGACCATTATTCGGACATTTCCGAAATTCAGCGGATTTCATGACTGTCACTTTAAATTAAAGTTAACCAGAGAAGGCTGCTACTTTAATACGTCATCAGTAACTATACTTTAATAACGAAATCAAAGCATTTGTCTTTTTGTCATTTACTATTCCACTGTTAGTCATGTTAGTCATATCATTTACTTAAAAAAATGTATTTCGTTTTTTTTTTTTGAGTGTGTGTGTGTGTGTGTGTGTGTGTATGTGTATGTGAGCGGGGCGTTAGTCACGTCATGTATTTTCGCGCGCGCGCGTTTGTATGTTCACAGGGCACCGGACAAATGAGTGTGTGTGTAGGTTCCAGTGCCAGATTCAAGATTCAAGAGGTTTATAAAATAAAATAAAAAATAAAAAGACACAGTATATACAGATTAAAACTTAAATAACGTGCTCAGTGTGTAGTGTGGCAGCAGTCAGTGGGGGTGATGTGGTGTGAGGTAGAGGTGTTAAGTGTTGTTCAGGATTCTAATGGCTTGTGAATAGAAGCTGTTCATGAGTCGTTTTGTTCTAGATCTCACACTCCCGTAGCGTCTCCCAGACGGCATAAGTGTGAAGAGGTTGCGTTGTGGGTGTGTATTGTTCCTGATGATGTTATGGGCCCTCCTGAAGACCCTGATGAGTTTTCCTGTCCTGAACAATGCAGCTTCCATGCCACACTGTGATTGAGCTGGGGATCACACTTTCAACTGTATATCTGTAGAAGTTGCTGAGGATCTCAGTTGACATGCCAAATTTCCTCAGCCTTCTTAAGAAGTACAGTCGCTGCTGGGATCTTCTCAGGAGATGCTGAGTGTTGTGAGACCAGGTGAAGTCCTCGCTGATGTAGTTTCCGAAGAATTTGAAGGTTTTCACCCTCCCTACCTCTGTGTCACCGATGTAGATTGGGGTGTGCTGCTCCTTCCTCTTTCTCCTAGGATCAATAATCTCCTTATCTGTATTTAAGGAGAGATTATTTTCCAGACACCAGGCTAACAGACCTACTACTTCCGTTCTGTAAGATGTTTCCTCTCCACCAGTAATGAGTCCAATGACTGTGGTATCATCCGCAAACTTTATTATCTTGGTGTTGGTTTGCGAGGCCATGCAGTCATAGGTAAAAAAGGATGTACAGCAGTGGGCTTAGGACACATCCTTGGGGGGTCCCTGTGCTCACAGTTCTGATGCCTGATGTCCGGTTTCCTACTCTGACTGACTGCGGTCTGTCCATCAGGAAGTTCAGCACCCAGTTACAGAGAGAGGGTGCCAGTCCAAGGGTGAGGAGCTTTTCAGAGAGCCTGTGTGGTATAACTGTGTTGAATGCCGAGCTGTAGTCGATGAATAGCATTCTCACATATGTGTCGTTACCCTCCAAGTGTGCGAGGGCTGTGTGGATGGCAGCGTTGACAGCATCTTCAGTGGACCGGTTTTGTCGATATGCAAACTGGAATGGGTCCAAGGTGGTTGGAATGTTCCTGTTATGTGAGACATGACTAACCTTTCAAAACACTTCATCACTATTGAGGTGAGTGCAATGGGACTATAGTCATTCAGGCAGGTCACAGCGTTCTTCTTTGGGAGAGGTATGATGATGGTGGACTTGAAGCAGGTGGGCACCAAGGCCCGAGTGAGGGACAGATTATAGATGTCTGTGAACACGTCGGCCAGTTCCGACGAGCGAACCATGAGTGCCCGCCCCGAGATGTTATCTGGGCCGGCTGCCTTCTGTGGGTTTGTTTTCCTCAGAGCCATGCACACCTCTGCTGATGACACAGTGAGTGACGTGTCCAGTATGCCCTCTGAGACCAGAGTCTTATGCTGTTGGCCAGTGTTTGGGGCCTGGAAGCGAGCATAAAACTCACTCAGCTCATCTGGGAGTGTGATCTTGGGTGTTATGTCTCCTTGACTCCTTTGCCGGTACTCTGTGATGTGCTGAAGACTTTGCCACATGCGCCGTGAGTCTGAAGTGTTGTACTATCTCTACAGCCTCAGACTGTAGTCTCTCTTGGCCTTCCTGATTGATTTGCATAGAACGTATCTGGCCTTTTTGTATTGCCCAATGTCTCCTGAGACAAATGCACTGGAGTGGGCACGTAGCATGGCCCGCACCTCACAGTTAATCCAAGGTTTATCATTGGTATAGATCTTGCAGTGTTTTGTGGGAATGATGTTTCCAGTGCATGTGCTGATGTAGCTGGTTACAGCTGCAGCATACTCCTCCAAGTCCCCAGTAGAGTCCTCTCTTAGAGCAGCAGTTTTAAACACACCTCAGTTTGTACTCTCAAAGCAGTCTTGAAGCATCAGTTCTTATTCTTCATTCCATACTTTAACAAGCTTACTTACTGGGGGGCTCGCTTAAGGACTTCTCTGTAGGCTGGGTAGAAAGATGAGCTACTTGTTAGCACAGATTAAAATAAGTAAAGATTAAAGTTATCTCAGGATTAAAATAGTTTTAGTTTTGATTTATCTTAAACAAGTAAATTTAAGGTTTAGGATTAACTTTTGATTTAATGATTAAAGTAGATTAGAATTAGATTTATATTAAAATGAGTACATTCTTCAGAAAAATTTTAACAGGCGCAAGTAGTCCACTTGATTGGACATTTCTGTAACTTTATGAAAAAATCATATCTTTAGAAAAAAAATGCCCTAGAAAGAATACAAACACTTAAGAAAAAATCTTGACTCAGGCTTTCATAATTCAGACATCAGAGGATTAAAATAGCTTTCTAATTACTCTGTCTGAAAAGTAATTTAATTTTCTCAAGTAATTTAACTCATTACTAATTACTTTTTAAAATCCCTATAATCCCTATCTTTGGATAGATAATAGAAATGGAACTCATTAATTTAAATGAGTCAAACATGGAATAGTTTAAAGCCAACATTTTAGCTTTATTAAAACATTTAACATTCTTCAGTTAAACAGGATTGCTATACAAAACATTTGAATATTAATTAACCAAGCTGTAAACACTAACATTTTTCAAAACTAAGAGCGCCATATTTTATACATACTGTTTGCTGTCATGTTTTTCAACAAAATAAACTCATTCCTATTCCTGACTGCGCTGCCTTCTTTTTGAAAAAGTGCTTGTACCTTGTTAATGTTGCTTTTGGCTGCTCCCTCATCGGGGTCACCACAGCGGACCAACCGGTCTGCACAACAACATGACGGATGCCCTTCCTGATGCAACCTTTCCATTTTTCCGGGCTTGGGACCGGCACTGCATCCAGTGGCTGGGGTTAAGGCATTGACTGTAATCGAACCCAGGCCTTCCGCATGATAGGTGAGAAACCTACCACTGAGCCACCAATGCCCGCATGTACCTTGTTAATGTAAGTCTCTCAAAACGCCTGCTTGACAGTCTGTTTGTTCTGGGGGTGAGCACAAGATTGCCCAGGCTGAAATGCCTTTCCACTGGTGCGCTTGATGGTGTGGATGTGTTGTACCTCAGTGAAATGACCGTAATCTTGGGAAACTGTCTAGGAACACCCAACTCAGACCCTGCAGATTTCAAACCTCTGTTCGAACATTATAAAAGCTTTGATAAAATTGGACCCGTTGCTGTCACTTTAGAGTTAAGTCCATAAGCTGAATGGACTTGCTCGATTTCTTTTTACGATTTCATCATACATGTGTCTCCCTCTAACTCTTTTACAAGCTAATGCTGCATGTCCACGTACAAAAGTTGAAGGATCAATCCAATGTGCCGTCATTCCAAGAAAACCTTTGGAAATATATTCCAAACTCTCCAATGTCTTTTTAAGCTCAATATCCATGTTGGTGTAACACTTATCTAAGTAAGACGAAAACATTTTTCAATCAGACAGAGCTACCTTTTTGCCACACACTGGTATTTTGTTTAACATGCACCTAAAAGACGGCAATGCTACCGATCGTAACAGTAACATCTCTTCCACTATGTACCCTGCAGTCATTTATTTAGCTTACCTTCGGGCACTTTCTGCACTCCCAATGTAAAATCAAGTTTTGCCTCCTTAACAGGGGTTGCCACAATGTTATCTGTTGATGAACATGGATCACTCAAAAGTGTCAATGCTGTCAATGCTGCCTTGTCAAGTGCTTCAGTAGATTACTTGTGGTATTGACAGCGGCCGACAAGGACATTAAAGAGTTGTCCCGTAGCCACTCCTTTGTTATCTTGGCTATGTTCTTAGGGTCATTGTCCTGTTGGAAGATGAACCATCATCTACCCAGTCTGTGGTCCAGAGTGTTCTGGAGCAGGTTTTCATCAAGGATGTCTCACAATGTGACAGCACATTGCTGCATTCATCTTTACCTCGATCCTGACTAGTCTCACAGTTCCTGCCCCTGAAAAACATATATATATATATATATTTATCCCTGTTATGTTATACATATATATGTAATTATAATATACAATATTATTTTTTTAACAAAAACTTTCCTTTCAAGCTTTACCCTTTGCCTTTTACAGGTAAGCCTTGGTGAAAAAAAACTTTTGATAAAGATTTAGGGTTAGATTCCTAAAAAGGCTCAGTAAGTAAGAGAATATTGGTGTGGGGGTTTTAATCTGCAGGAGATTTGTTTTATGTGTTTATCTTGTTAAACAGATATTCTTGGTGTAAAAAGATGGATATTACACCAAACAAAGATCAGTATCAGCCCAACAAATAGCCCAACTTTCTCACACTGACTCCTGACCATTGTACCTTAATATCAATTAATGACAAGTCTGCTTTTTTCATTTTACTGTAGACATTTTTTAGCCTTTGAAGCCATAAAATCCATCAGTTTGTCATACCTTAAAAAGGATGTGGGGAAGGGATAATAACACTCATTTTTAGTATAAATAAATAATAAGAATAAATAATAAATCATTTTGAATGACAAAACTATTTTAAAAATTAGTCATATTAGTAATGGGTGAAAAGTATAAGATATCCCTTGTTAGCCTTTAATTAACTGCAGCGGTCAGTATAAAAATAGCCAAAACAAAACGAATGCAAAAGTCACATTCCGAAGTAGGCTCTTTCAAAGCTGTACATTATATTTATTAGCATTTAGTTAATTTCTTCATGGTATGTTCTCTATTTTTAAGACAGGCTTGTGAAGTATTGCAGATCCTTCTTCTTCAACAAAGCCAAGATGGAGTCATCTCCAGGGCAGGACATTCCAGAGCCTGGAATTTCTGTGACTAATCCCTTCTCTCCTGTGGTTGGTTTGTTTTTTACATTTTTAATAATTTATTGATTATTGATATAACCATGGGGAGCATGGTGGCTTGGTGGTTAGCTTGTTTGCCTCACACCTCCAGGGTTGGGGGTTCGATTCCCGCCTCCACCATGTGTGAGGAGTTTGCATGTTCTCCCCGTGCCTCGGGGGTTTTCTCCAGGTACTTCAATTTCCTCCCCTGGCCCAAAACCATGCATTGTAGGTTGATTGGCATCTCTGTATTGGGTGAGTGAATGAGAGTGTGTGTGTGTGCCCTGTGATGGGTTGGCACTCCGTCCAGGGTGTATCCTGCTTCGATGCCCAGTGACGCCTGAGATATTCTCGGGTCACAGGCTCCCTGTGACCCGAGAATAGATCGGATAAGCGGTAGACAATGAATGAATGATATAACCATAAATGGTGATCATTAGGGTCAAGGTTGTGTTATTTTTCTTTTATTTTAAATTATTTAAAATTGTGAATGATGAGCAATTATAAGAAGGTTTTTTATGGGCAGTCATTTACAGTGGGAATTATTGTCTTTTAATTTTGCCGGCCATGTTCGTAGGCATATTCAACTGTTATTTAAGAAAATGTTGTGCTTAAATAGACAATGCAGAAATATCAACATATGAAGTGATATGGTGTACCTTTTGAAAATACTTTCATAAATTTTTGGTCTACATGGTCGCTAGCATTTTGTCAAATTCCATAAAATTTACAGTGGTGTGAAAAACTGTTGGCCCCCTTCCTGATTTCTTATTTTTTTTGCATGTTTGTCACACTTTAATGTTTCAGATAATCAAACACATTTAAATATTAGTCAAAGATAACACAAGTAAACACATCATGCAGTTTTTAAATGAAGGTTTTTATTATTAAGGGAAAACAAAATCCAAAACTACATGGCCCTGTGTGAAAAAGTGTTTGCCCCCTAAGCCTAATAACTGGTTGGTCCACCCTTAGCAGCAACAACTGCAATCAAGCGTTTTCCATAACTTGCAATGAGTCTGTTACAGCGCTGTGGAGGAATTTTGGCCCACTCATCTTTGCAGAATTGTTGTAATTCAGCCACATTGGGGGGTTTTCGAGCATGAACCACCTTTTTAAGGTCATGCCACAGGACTTTGACTAGGCCACTCCAAAGTCTTCATTTTGTTTTTCTTCAGCCATTCAGAGGTGGACTTGCTGGTGTGTTTTGGATCATTGTCCTGCTTCAGAACCCAAGTTCGCTTTTTCACACCACTGTAGATGCCCCCAAAGAAGCTGAAAAAATGTATGTAACATTTTTTAAGCAATACTGAAATCTCTGGATACCTGGAGTGTGAAAGAGACCAGTTGTACTTTCACAAATTAAGGTATAAGCTTCACATATTAAAGTGTCATGTTGTTTTACCCAACAGAGTCAAGTCAAAGTACACAAGCAGCTTCAAAAGCTGTTTTACTGCTCACAGTGTGGGAAGAGTTTTAAGTACCTGAGCACTCTCAAACGACACCAGCGCATTCACACAGGAGAGAAGCCATATCACTGCTCACAGTGCGGGAAGAGTTTTAAGTACCTGAGCACTCTCAAACTACACCAGCTCATTCACACAGGAGAGATGCTATATCACTGCTCAGAATGTGGGAAGAGTTTTGCCCAGCTGGGTCATTTACAAAGACACCAGCGCATTCACACAGGAGAGAAGCCATATCACTGCTCACAGTGCGGGAAGAGTTTTAATTGCCTGAGCACTCTCAAACAACACCAGCGCATTCACACAGGAGAGAAGCCATATCACTGCTCACAGTGCGTGATGAGTTTTAGGTGCCTGAGCACTCTCAAACAACACCAGCGCATTCACACAGGAGAGAAGCCATATTACTGCACACAGTGTGGGAAGAGTTTTAAGCGCCTGAGTACTCTCAAACGACACCAGCGCATTCACACAGGAGAGAAGCCATATTACTGCTCTCAGTGCGGGAAGAGTTTTGCCCGGCTGGGGTGTTTACACAGCCACCAGCGCATTCACACAGGAGAGAAGCCATATCACTGCTCAGAGTGTGGGAAGAGTTTTGCCCAGCTGGGTAATTTACAAAGACACCAGCGCATTCACACAGGAGAGAAGCCATATCACTGCTCAGAGTGTGGGAAGAGTTTTGCCCGGCTGGGTAATTTAAAAAGCCACCAGCGCATTCACACCGGAGAGAAGTCATATCACTGCTCAGAGTGCGGGATGAGTTTTAAGTATTTGGGTACTCTCAAACAACACCAGCGATTTCACACAGGAGAGAAGCCATATCACTGCTCAGAGTGTGGGAAGAGTTTTAATTGCATGAGCACTCTCAAACAACACCAGCGCATTCACACAGGAGAGAAGCCATATCACTGCTCAGAGTGTGGGAAGAGTTTTAATTGCATGAGCACTCTCAAACAACACCAGCGCATTCACACAGGAGAGAAGCCATATCACTGCTCAGAGTGTGGGAAGAGTTTTAATTGCATGAGCACTCTCAAACAACACCAGCGCATTCACACAGGAGAGAAGCCATATCACTGCTCAGAGTGTGGGAAGAGTTTTGCCCAACTGGGTCATTTACAAAGCCACCAGCGCATTCACACAGGAGAGAAGCCATATCACTGCTCACAGTGTGGGAAGAGTTTTAATTGCATGAGCACTCTCAAACAACACCAGCGTATTCACACAGGAGAGAAGCCATATCACTGCTCACAGTGTGGGAAGAGTTTTAATTGCCTGAGCACTCTCAAACGACACCAGCGCATTCACACAGGAGAGAAGCCATATCACTGCTCACAGTGTGGGAAGAGTTTTGCCCGGCTGGGGTATTTACAAAGCCACCAGCACATTCACACAGGAGAGAAGCCATAATCACACCAAGTCATCAACTACTGTAGAATAAATTTATAAATACATTTGCAGTGTTTCTTGTTTTTGGATGTAATATAGTTTTTGGATATCACAAACAATAAAAAACTGTAAAAGATTTTTTTGTAATTTTTATTGATTAGAATCAATAACAACAAATTTTGTATGGATTACACAACGTATTTTAGTATGTTAAACAACAGCTTAGTTAAAAATACTAGGGAAATTAGAGTAAGGTTTACTCAAAATATTTGAGCTACAACTGCTTAAAATAATTCATTGGATATTACTTAAAAACATTAATTACAGTCGACTTAAAAAATATATCTGGATTGAAATAAAATTGTTTTGTGCAACCTCTTTCAATATTAAAATTAGGTAAAAAAATTTTTTTCAGTATATGTGAATGTCTTTCATGACAAAACAGGAGAGTGTAAGTAACAGTAGCAGAGTGTAAAGCCAAGGATCACTGAAAGAATTACTCCATTTCACTGCCATCATTGTTCAGCAGGTTGTTTAACTTTGTCCCAATGTTTTTTAAGCAGTAAACACTTCCTTATCTTCAAAGCACCCTTCACTCATTAATTGCTTTATTGTTTCGAACAGTCTTCTAAGTCTGGAAAATAATCAGTGATTTTACCCATTCTCATATTTTTTCTATGAATAGAAACTGTGGTTTTGGATAGCCTATGTCTTCTTTTACTGTTTGTTTGTGTATATATATATATATATATATATACAATATAATTTGTATTTTGTAAATACTATACTTACAAATAAAGAGAATGAAGTGTTCTGTTCCCAAAGTTATATGCTCAAGTGATAGGAAAATAAAACAATCTGTGTGTGGTTTGTTATGTCTTACTGTGCAGGCTATGTGTGTGTGTAAGCCACTCTCCTGATACCCAAGGCCAGAACTCAGAAGCACAGTTTCCCTACTTATTAATACACACATACCACTTATTAATTATTAGAATGTGCATGTATGGGAATGCATGAATAAGAATAAACTCTAATCTATACCTCTCCATTTAAGCATGACTTGGCAGAGATGGATGGTTCAATATCATGCTGACCAGAGTGAGTGATTGATGAGCTCCATAAATAAGGAGACAAAGTGTGAGTGAGATATAAGCTCCAAATAAGGTGATCCATGAGCTCTATAGATAAGGAGACAATGTAAGAATGATGAGGTCCAAAGCTAATTTGGAGACTGTGTGATTGCATGGTTGCATGAATTAAACTTGTTTTTGTTGAAGGAATCAAAGTCTCGGGTTTTGTTGCCAGAAGAATAAGGCTTCTCTCTCTCTCTCCCATTTTACCCAATTTATATGCTTTGACTCCCATTAGTTTCCACTATGCATTCCTACCTGTCATCTCAATGTGTGTTTCTCAATTCTTTGTTTCTTACCTTAAACAAACAAACAAACAGGGGGCCGCTGTGCCTAGGTCCAGCTTAGGTTATAATATATGGTCACATTCCAATGCCCACATGCTGGACACACTAAGCTACAATATATCATACATGTATACCATATCACCCATCATTTGCAGTGGGCGAATTGCGTTCAGAGGTAGACCTGCCAGAAGAGAGTTGCAGTAGTCCAATCTCGAAATGACCAGAGACTGAACAAGCACCTGAGTAGCCTGTGTGGATAGAAATGGCCGAATCCTTCTGATGTTGTACAGAAGAAACCGACATGAGCGTGTCACATTAGTGACATGGGAGGAAAATGCGTGGAGCAGATGTCAATCCCTTCCATGTTACCTGATATGAGCGACCATCCAGGTAGGAAGCAAACCATTCCCATGCTGTTCCACAAATTCCAAGACTCCTGAGGGTATACAAGAGAGTCTTGTGGTTTACTGTGTCAAATGCTGCAGACAGGTCAAGGAGGATGAGGACCGATGACAGTTTGGCTGATCTAGCAGCATGTAGTTTCTCAGTGACTGCCAAAAGGGCAGTCTCTGTGGAATGTGCTGCTTTGAAGCCAGACTGGTTAGGGTCATGGAGGTTATTCTGCATGAGATAGTCAGACAGCTGATTACAAACAACACGTTCGAGAATTTTTGAAAGGAATGAGAGAAGTGATACCGGTCTGTAGTTGCTGATGTCTGAGGGATCCAGAGCAGGTTTCTTCAGGATGGGGATGACCCTGGCTTTATTAAAGACAGTTGGAACATGACCAGATGTTAAGGATCCATTGATGACTGTGGTGATGAAGGGTAGGAGGTCAGGTGAGATGGTCTGGAGCATAGCTGAAGGGATTGGATCCAGTGGGCAGGTGGTAGGATTGCAGGACCGAGTAATTTGCAAAACCTCTTCTGATGCTACAGTTGAGAGCTGCATCGGTGAAGGAGTAGCAGACTGCTGACTTTGTGATGTAGGTGAAGTTGGGAGAGACGTGAAGGTCTGGCAGATCTTCTCAATCTTCTCTGTGTAAAAAGTGGCAAAATCTTCAGCGGTCAGGGAGGATGGAGAAGATGGAGTTGAAGGGTTGAGTAGTGATGAGATGATGTTGTGGAGCTTTCGGGGATCTTGTGCAGAAGTTTCAAGCTTTTCCTTGTAGAAGGAGGTCTTAGCAGAAGTCACATCCAGAGAGAGGTGAGAGAGAGGTGCTGGGAGTTACGTTTAGGCAGGACAGGGAGAGTGATAGTGAAGGATACCAGGTGATGATCGGAGATATGAAGTGGGGTAGCAGTCATGTCTGTAGCTGGAGAAGGATGAGTGAAGACTATTTCTATTCTATTACACTATTAAAAATTTTTTTTTTATTTGTTTGCTTGTTAGTATACACTATACACTAGTATGCGATTGATGCATGAGGTGCTGAACTGCTGGTTGACCAATTAGCATTGAATTATTTTTAATATTTTTATTAATTGATACTGATTTGTCCTGGTTATAATTTGTTATAATTTTTCTGTTTCCTTGAATTCTAATGGCTCTACTTAATTGACCTTTTGTGGATTTGCTGCAAATAGAGCTTAAATTTTCTAAGAAGGCTTTCGTCACTTTCCTTACTTGCTAATGCTTGATAAATTGATTGAAAATTGATTACAATAACGACTAGTGTTAAAGCTTTAAAACACTGTAGTGAAGTGTTGTGATACAGTGTTATATTATAATACCTGCCAATATTATTAACGTTATTAAGTACACAATATTATATTATATTTTGATATTCTACTTATAATTAAGAAGTATGGTGGATAAATTCAATTCAATTTTATTTGTATAGCACTTTTAACAAAGAGCATTGTCTCAAAGCAGCTTTACAGAACATAAGAAACAGTAAACATACCCATCAAACGTGGTCCATCATTGTCACGTCCGGCTGCCACTCCCACCCTAGCAGGGCTTGAACCCGGACCTCCGTGGTGTGACATGCACCTGCACGCCGTGAACAAGCAGACCCAAATGCAGGGATTCAGTGAAGCACTGTTTTTATTGACACAAACACGATACAGGGGAAAGACGAACATAACACTAGACTCCGTGGTTACATTAAACCTAAACCAAAACGTAACTCAACAAGCATAACCCCAAAACCTGACATAACACCCACGGGACAGATATAAACTAAACATTGACCCATGCCAGACATGCACACCAGGATCCCTCTTTATAGGGAAACACATCAAGGTAATAAGGGACAGGTGACACAATCAGGGTGGAGAACAATAGGCAGGAAACACACAGACAAAAACAGGCTTCCAGGATTCTCCTGCCAGCGCCTTCCCCGGGCCTGGCAGGGAACTGTCCAGCTACTCCTGACATAAATGACACTGCTTTATGAAGAGGAGGATGAGGATGAAAAAAGGCAAGAGAGACAGCAGAAAGTGCACAGTGGATAATGGTGGAAGGAATTACAGTACGAGTAATCCTGGGAAGAGATGTGTTGTGTAAACTAGGAGCAAAAATACATTGTGGACCTACAGGAGTATGTATCACCATATAACATATAACACCAGTCACATTACCAGAAGTAATAGCTCACCAATTGGTGATAGGACAAGATGAAGAACAATGTGCCCTAGACAAAGTATACTGGCTAGAAATTAAAGAGAAAGAAACATCAGATCTCTGGAAAGAGTATAATACAAGAAAGCCACACACATACACCCGGACTACCGTGAGGCAAGAGACCCCTGGCACTGTATAATTAAATATGATGAGGAATGATGTGAAGAAGAATACAAATCTCTGAGAAGAACAGCAGGAAGGACAAAGCTACAGTTCAAAGTAACGGACATCATAATTGGCCAACAAGGAATTGCGGCTGGAGTGGAGTTACCAGAAAAAGTGGAAGGCTCACATCACTCTGATGATTGGGAAAGATTTTGAATCAAAAGACATAGGGCCAATGATGAGGGAGGCAAGCCAGAAGAAAGACTGGACATGAAATCCAAAGGTAGAAATATCTGTAGCAGTGTTAATTTTGTTAACAAAGACGGTGACGAGATATATTTGTTAACGACCATTTTTTCGTGAGACGAGACGAAACTAAGACGAAACTAATATCTGATGATAAAAACTATGATGAAATTTAAGACGTTTCTTCGTTAACGAGACGAGACTGGACTAAAATGCTTTTTAGGATTATCGGACATTCATAATAAATGATCTCTTTGTATCGGCTAACTGTCTTTAAAAATGTGTGTCCCTGTCACTGGACTGGATAAGGGGCGTGTCCGTCTCAGACAGTTAGCGGGTAGGCTAAATAAACTCCAACTGGCCTGGCGAGCTGCAGTGATTTCAGCACCTGAAGATTTAGGAAGAAAACGAAGAACTGATATATAGAAGACTCTGTTATAATCCCTCTGAAAAAAAACATTGTGCACTGTGACAGAAAACGGAGAGAAGCCCTGTGGCTATAAAATAGACAGAAAGAACACCACGATTCTTAAGAGGCATCTGAAGGCGCGTCACCTGCTATTTATGCAGCTTCTGTCACGGAAAGTCAACTATTTAGTCTAATTTAATTATTTTTTCTTAATGTTAGGTCGGTGTTACTGGATGTGTCCACAGGGAAATTCACTAGCAAGTTTTTTACATTTAAGCTTTCTTGGTTAAATTTTAAACTTTTTCAGTTTAAGGTTTAAAGCCTTTTTACTGAAAAAAGGTTTTTCAAAGGGGCCGACTTTCATAACTTGCAATGCTTGTTTAAATTGTTGAAAATTGTTTACAATCACACTAGTGTTCAAAGCTTTCAAACACTGAGTAATCTTAACGTTTATATAAAAACCTCCCTTTCTGGATTTTGACTAAATAAATTATTTTACGAATTCACTTATCTTAAGAAAAAAATTCATTAAAAATTTTTTTGTTAGCACAAAAATAGACTTTTTCTGCATTTACAAAACCGAAGCAGAAAACATACCCATCAAAGGGGCCAATTGTATTCCCCTCCATAAAAAGGGACCCCCTTTTGGGGGGCATCATAAACGGTAACGACAATAACACAAATGCAAATAAACTTTTTTTTTCCCAAAAAGCACAACAGGAATTGCCTTAAATGCCCGGGGTTTACATTAACCTAAAAAAACTATTGTCAAAAAGTTTTAACTCCAAAACCTGACAAAATCACCCGGGGCAGATAAAAAAAACATTGCCCATGAAATCCCAAAAGGATATTCTCTTTATAAAACATATCTAAAACTAAGGGCTGCACATCTCAATAAAAACACAAGCAAAAACATTTAATTCTGCGCCATACGCCTTGGGCCCGGGCTTTAAATTTTTGTCCATATCCAATCAATGACACTTTTTACCAAGAAATACAAAAAACCAAAAAATAAAATTTTGGGAAAACATCAAAACCTTTTTGTGAAAACGGGGCAAAAAATTTCCTCAAGGCCCTTTTAAAAAGTACATTAAAAATGTCATGGGCCTCACCAATTGTCTTTTTTAGGACAAGCTACATCAAGGCCCTCAATAACGGGCAAAATAACAGAAAAAACATCAATCTCAAATCTAATAAAAGGCCTACTTTTCATACACCGGGCTACCGTAAAAGGGCCCCCCAGTTAATTAGCATAGTCCAGGCATGATGTAAGAATCCTCTGGAAAACAAAAGGACAAAGCAAGTTAAAAATAAACCGGAGGGGGCCCTTTGTAAAGCGTCCTTACCACCACGGGCCAACCTCGGCAAAAAAACACAAACTAAGTATATAAGCAAAAGCTGCTTACCTTAGTAGGTGGTCACCTGTTTGTGCCGCTCGCCAAGAAAGCCCACGGTGATCAGCCATGCCTTTGCCCCTTTCCTATCACGTCGGGGTCACCAAATGTTGAAGGAACCACGCAAAGCTTCGGGTTTTGTTGCCAGATGATAAGGCTTTTATTATCATGTAATAACAGCCTGAGCCGGTCGGCCGAGCGACTCCCATTCTAACTCATTGTACACAATATATAGGCTTCCATATGCATTCCTACACATCATCCCAACATCTGTTTCATATCTAGGACCCCCAAAAGTATACGAACGGTGGGGCCACTCTGCCTAGGTCCAGTTTACGTTACCATATATGGTTACATTCCAATGCACACACATTGGACACACTAAGCTACAATATATCATACATGTAGACCATATCACCCACATTCCTGTGCACACACACAGATACACTAGCCAATTTCAATGCTGGTCTTGTTTCTGCATATCATGATTGATAAAATTCTTCTACATGAGCCATACAATGAAGCTATGAGAAAGAGTAGTGGAAGCTAGGTTAAGGAAGGTAGTGGAAATTTGTGAGCAGCAGTATGGCTTCATGCCCAGAAAGAGCACAACAGATGCAATTTTTGCTCTGAGGATTTTGATGGAGAAGTATAGGGATGGTCAGAGGGAGTTGCACTGTGTGTTTGTAGACTTGGAGAAAGCGTATGACAGGGTGCCAAGAGAAGAGCTGTGGTACTGTATGAGGAAGTCAGGAGTAGCAGAGAAGTATGTCAGAGTGGTGCAGGACATGTATGAGAGGAGCAGGACAGTGGTGAGGTGTGCTGTAGGTCAGACAGAGGAGTTCAAAGTGGAGGTGGGACTGCATCAGGGATCGGCTCTGAGCCCCTTCCTGTTTGCTATAGTGATGGACCAGTTGTCAGTGGAGGTCAGACAGGAGTCTCCTTGGACAATGATGTTCGCAGATGACATTGTGATCTGTAGTGGGAGCAGGTGGAGGAAAACCTGGAGAGGTGGAGGTTTGCGCTGGAGAGAAGAGGAATGAAAGTCAGTCATAGTAAGACTGAGTACATGTGTGTGAATGAAAGGGAGGGAAGTGGAACAGTAAGGTTACAGGGTGAAGAGGTGATGAAGGTACAGGAGTTTAAGTACTTGGGGTCAACAGTCCAGAGTAATGGAGAGTGTGGGAAAGAGATAAAGAAGCGAGTGCAGGCAGGTTGGAATGGGTGGAGAAAGGTGTCGGGAATTCTGTGTGATAGGAAAATATCAGTGAGAATCAAGGGGAAGGTGTACAGGACAGTGGTGAGACCGGCCATACTGTATGGTTTAGAGACAGTGTCACTGAGGAAGAGACAGGAGTTAGAGCTAGAGGTAGCAGAGCTGAAGATGTTGAGGTTCTCTTTGAGAGTGACAAGATTGGACAGGATTAGGAATGAGTACATCAGAGGGACAGCTCATTTTGGACGTTTGGGGGACAATGTTAGGGAGGCCAGATTAAGATGGTTTGGACATGTTCAGAGGAGGGAGAGTGAGTATATTGGTAGGAGAATGTTGGACATGGAGCTGCCAGGCAGGAGGCAAAGAGGAAGGCCAAAGAGGAGGTATATGGATGTAATTAATGAGGATATGAAGCTAGTGGGTGCAAGTGTTGAGGATGCAGAAGATAGGGATAGGTGGAGAGAGATGATTCCCTGTGGCGACCCCTGAAGGGAAAAGCAGAAAGAAGAAGATTGTAACTTCAACCACATAGTGCATAGTGAAATGAAACAATGTTTCTCCCAGACCCTGGTGGTACATAAAACAACATACAACATGTAACTACAGAACAGAAACAACAATACACAGCTAGGGACAAAAAGTTTGTCCTAGATACATAAAGTGCAATGTGTGCAACCAGGTGCAAACAGTGCAAGACAAGACAGTGCAGAAAACCCATCAGAGTCTCTACTTTCTGTGGAGGCTGAGGAAAGCCCGCCTCCCTCCCCTCATCCTGACCATGTTCTACAGAGGGACTATTGAGAGCGTCCTGAGCATATGCATCACTGCCTGGTTTGGGAATTGCACCGTCTCGGATCGTAAGACCCTGCAGCGGACAGTGAGGACAGCTGAAAAGATCATTGGAGTCTCTCTCACCTCTATCATGCACATTTACGTTTTTGTTGGAGATGCTGTTCCCGATCCAGACAGACCTGAGGTCTCCCAGTCAGGAAGTCCAGGATCCAGTTGCAGAGGGAGGTGTTTAGGCCCAGCAGGCTCATTTTCTTAATCAGGTGCTGAGGGATGATTGTATTGAATGCTGAACTGAAGTCTATAAACAGCATACGTATCGTACGTATGAGTCCTTATTGTCCAGGTGGGTGAAGGCCAGATGGAGGATTGTGGTGATGGCATCATCCGGGTAGCAGTTAGGATGATACGCAAACTGCATGGGGTCCAGTGATGGTGGTAGCTGGGTCTTAATGTGCCTCATGACAAGCTTCTAGAAGCACTTCATCATGATGGGTGTGAGTGTGACGGGACGATAGTCATTGAGGCTGGAAACCATGACTTCTTCAGCACGGGGACGAGGGTCATTGCTCTTGAGGCACATAGGAACAATGGCACTGCCCAGGGAAATGTTGAAGATGTCAGTGAAGACATCCGCTAGCTGTTTTGCACATTCCCTGAGCACTCTGCCAGGAATGTTGTCTGGTCCAGCAGACTTCCATGGGTTAACTCTGCATAGAATTCTCTTCAGAATTTTCATCAGTTGTGGATTGACAGAGCACCTGGTCGTTCAGAGGAGGGATGGCCCTCCTCGCTGCTACGTTGTTCTGTACCTCGAACCGAACATAAGTCATTTAGCGCATCTGGGAGGGAGGCATCACTGTCACAGGCAACTGATGTGGTCTTGTAGTTCGTGATCGGCTGGATGCCCTGCCACATGCGCCGGGAGTCTCCACTGTCCTGAAAGTGACCATGGATTCTCTGGGCATGTGCGTGCTTCTACACCCTTTTATTTTCAGAGAAGCAACAGTTTATCTTTCCATAAGATTACATAACTCTGACATAGAAACACCCAAGTTGTGTTTTATGAATCTTTTCCAAATTATTTCTTTATTGTTCACATTTGGTAGTTATGTTTATCACTCTTGTTTATCTTTTTGTTAATTAGAATTATTTTATTGTAATTGTCTTCTTTGTGTTGATAATACACATTTACAGGTTACAGGTATCCCACCAATTATTCAGATTGGTCAGGTGACAAATTACCCCCAATATTTGATTCATTCAACAATTTTCCTGCATCAAGTGCCCTGAAGGGGGTGGGTGAGTGGTCATCTCACGTACTCACAACTGCATCTTAAGTGATGTTTGATCCAAAAATCACATTGGCATAAGTGAAACGAGTACCAATCCTTATATTAATTGGTGCAGAAATTAAACACTCTCAGCTTAAGTGATGTGTAACCAAAACTAAAGTATTAATATTAATATTTTAGCCCAAAATCACTACAACAGGCACAGAGCAGCTTTTGTGGCGCAGAGGACTGGAAGGAATGCAAGATGTATTTAAGTGGACAGGTGGTGCTGCTGTGAAACATGAATATGACAATGATCAAAAATTTTAAGTGAATAATAACAATTTATAATGATTTACTATCATACTAATAAATCCTTCAAGTTTATTTTTTTTATTTTCCACATTTGTAAGTCGCTTTGGATAAAAGCGTCTGCTAAATGACAATGTAAATGTAAGCTTATAGCAAACAATGTTCAGCTAAGGAAACATTGAAGATTCAGTCTGCCTCGGGTCTAGCAGAGGTCTAGCAGAAGTCTGGCACGTTTCATTAGATGAAATGTCAGGAGTAAGTGGAGGAATAGGTGGCAATGACAAGGGAAGAGATGGTGGTATCTCCTCTTTATAGCAGCCTCTGACTCACTGTCAGAGTCTGTATCACCAAAAATTTGCCTAACAAACAAAACAAACATCAACTTTAACATTAACTGCTTTAATAGTAAGAACTAAAAACACTCAAAATACTCAAACAGACACACTAAATATTCAGTTAATCTACACTACAGAGTCTGTAGTAAGAACTGTATCAGCGGACTGACTTCCGGTGAGAGAACGCCGTGCGCACTTTGGCTGCCGCTTCTCATCGTCAATTTTCGTCAATTTTTTGTCAATTTTCACTGCTTCCTGCTGTTTGCTAACTGTTGCAAGCTGTGTATCACCATCCTGTCCTCGTTGCTGGTTGTCTGGATGTTTGGACTCGTTTTTTCTACTAACTACAACAACAACGCTGTCTCGACCCATATGTCTGGATTATTTGTTTTGATGAAATCTTGTGTTTTTCCCCATTTTGGATATAAAATCATGAAACATTACTGGACTGTTTCTTGGTTTCTGCAAACTTCTGCCTTTACCTGTATGGCTGGTGTTCGTGACGCGCCTCAATTCTCACCGCGAGCCCTCTGCCTGTGTCTGGTTTAACGCTTGATACCTTCGGTGAGTAAGTCTCCCCTTCCTCATTGATTGTGTTTTGCATGTTTTCCTCACCGGGCTTGGCTAACGTGTGTGGTGCAGCCTCACTCCTCTGTTCCCCGCGAGCCATCTGCCCGTGCTCATTTCTGGGTTTCTTGGTACGTTTAAATTCGCGGGTCATGACAGATCTGGTGATCGTACCCTCCTGGGCTTGGCTAACGTAGTTCATGTTACAGTGTTTGGTGTGGCTGTGTTTTGTGAGTGCTGTTCGTCTCAAACTGTGTAAGGCAATGTAGTTCATAAATAAACTCACGGTCACTAGACCCCTTTTTATCTCTTGTCTTTTTCTCTCTTTGTTTAACATGAAGCTTTTTTACACCTCGTCACAACTGCACCAAATGCACCAAACTGTTTCTCTCGGCTGGACTTTTCTACATATAAAGGGTGTAAAAGCCTCGTAATTTCTCGTCGCCCTCGCTATATTCATCGGTCTCCTAAGCGCTTGTTGATTCAACACTCCTCTTCTCCGTCTTCAATACCTGTGATATGTTCACATAGAATGATGTGTCACCATAACGACAAGCGCTTTCGTGACAATAACGTGTCTCATACTCTCACACCTCTGGCTAGAGATGTGACATACTCCCAGTGCTGTGAAACTCATACGCCCCTTAGACATAACTTTGCTCTACTCAACACTCACTCCCTGGCCAATAAAGCTACACTTCTGAATGACATTATCATCGAAAGAAAGTTGGACATGCTACTACTCACTGAAACCTGGCAATCACCTAATGACTTTATGGAGCTTAACCTGCTGACTCCTCCTGGATACTACCATCTGTTTGAACCACGTCTCACTGGCAGAGGCGGTGGCCTGGCAGCTGTGATTAAGAACAAATATAAAACTATCAATATCGACTTCCATGCTGTTGTTAGCTTTGAATATCTGTCGTTTAGAATTGCTGGTCCCACATCACTCTTGATTTTGCTGATCTACAAACCGCCTAAACATCATGCAAACTTTCTTTCTGATCTCTCCGAGTTGCTTACTATTGCTTGTGCTCAATGTAATAATATTATTATGCTTGGTGATTTCAATATTCATGTGGATTCTGATTGTACTCCTGCTAAGGATTTTTTGACTGTATTGGACTGTTTTGATTTAACACAACACATTGATTTTCCTACACACTGCCATTCTCATACCCTTGACTTAATCTGCTCTGTTGGAATTAATAATGTTTGTGTCCAGGGTCTCGAAGTTGGCATATCTGACCATAAACTCATTAACTTTAGCTTCTCACTCCCCCTTGCCAAATCTAAAATCAAATCTTCAATATCTTATCGAAACCTGAAAAACATAAACACTGACAACTTCTCTACTGCTATTGCTGCTTCCTCCCTGCCACTCTCTGTTAATCTCTGTTGTCCTGGTGAGATTCTCTCATCATATAATGAAGCTACATCTAATGTCTTGGAAGCTCTGGCCCCATTAAAGACCAGAACTGTCCCCTCAGCTTATTCTTCCCCCTGGTTCACCCCAGAGCTCAGATTAATCAAAGCAAAGGCTTGGCTTCTTGAAGGTCTCTATAAGAAGACCCGTCTTCCTGTTCATGCTACCCTCTACGCTGAATTCATATCACAATATAAAAAAGCCCTTAACACTGCACGTGCTATTTACTTAAACTTATGTAAACCCATGAACCTTTTTTCTGAGATCAACAAACTTGTTAAACTACCATCTCCAATTCTTAATGGTTCTTCTGACCTTTGTGAAAATTTTCTCACATTTTTTACACACACAATTGACAATATCTATCAATCCTTTTCTTTTTCTACTCCTTCAGAAACTTCTACTTTCCAGATACCCTACCCAATTTCTAACTTTACTCTCACCAATACATCTGTGGTCGAACAGCTGATTATGAGCTCTAACTCCACCTGCCAGTTAGATCCATTACCAACACATCTACTCAAAAACCTCCTCCCTTCCCTCATTATACCCATCACTCACATGATAAATAGTTCCCTTATGTCTGGTTATGTACCACCTGGACTGAAAATAGCCATGATCACCCCTATACTTAAAAAACCTGGCCTTGAAGACACAGTACTGAGTAACTTTAGACCAATTTCCAATCTTCCTTTTTTGTCTAAAGTCCTAGAAAAAGTGGTTGCCACACAACTGCAGACTCACTTGGACAAAAATAATCTGCAGGAACCATTTCAGTCTGGTTTTCGCCCCCTCCACAGTACAGAGACTGCTCTTCTCAAAGTGGTGAATGACCTCCTCCTCGCCTCTGATTCTGGTGTCCTCAGCCTTCTGGTCCTTTTGGACCAGAGTTCAGCATTTGATACCATCTGCCACTCTGTACTTTTGTCACGTTTGTCTGCAATCGGCATTTCAGAAACGGCTTTACAATGGCTAAACTCATATCTCACAGACAGGCAACAGTTCATTAGCATTGACAAATTCAATTCTCATTCTGTCACCTTCTCCCGTGGAGTGCCTCAAGGATCTGTCCTTGGTCCACTTTTATTCTTAATCTACACACTTCCCCTAGGTCAGATCATCCGGCGCCATGGCTTTAATTTTCATAGTTATGCTGACGACACACAAATTTATTTTACTGTACAACCTAACTCTGTTTTTCCTCCCCCTTCCTTAACATCTTGCTTACATGATCTCAAAATATGGATGGCTCAAAACTACTTAATGTTGAATATGGAAAAAACTGAAATCCTGCTAGTAGCCCCTAAATCCCTTGATCTCACCCAACATGACTTTTCTATTAACATTGACTGTGTTCTGTTTCAACCCTCTTCCACTATACAAAACCTTGGTGTGTTGTTCGACTCTAGGCTATGTTTTGAACCCCACATCAATCAGCTTGTCAAGTCCTGTTTTTCATCTTCGCAACATTGTCCGTCTAAGACCCTCACTAAATCTCAAAGATGCAGAAACTGTTGTTCACGCTTTCATAACTTCACGTCTTGATTATTGTAACTCCTTGCTTTATGGTCTACCCAAAAAAGTCATAAATCGCTGCAGTTCATTCAGAATTCAGCTGCTCGGATCCTCACTTTTACCAAAAAATCAACTCACATCACCCCTGTCTTACAGCAACTACATTGGCTCCCTGTTAGTTACCGCATCCAGTTTAAGATTCTTACTCTAGTTTTCAAGGCTCGTCATGGTTTAGCACCTTCCTATCTCTGCGAAATGATTACCCCCTATGTCCCTGCCCGTACTCTGAGATCGAGCTCTGAAAACTTGCTTGCAGTACCCAAGTTCCGTCTACCTAGTGTGGGTGGTAGGGCTTTCAGCATATCAGCTTCTAAGCTCTGGAACAAACTACCACAAGACCTTTGTGATGTCACTTCTCTTCAGACCTTTAAAACTGCCCTCAAAACTCATTTATTCACTTTATGTTTTGTTAATTGATTGTCTGTCTCAATTTTCCAGTACTATGTTTGTTTTTGTAAGTTTACTGTAGATTAACCTTCTTTGTCTGTTCCATCTGGTTGATTACATGTTGTATACTGACTATATACTTATATGTATTCATTTTATATAGCAACTTGGTGTAAAGCGTCCTTGGGTTCCTGAAAGGCGCTAAATAAATAAAACATAATAATAATAATAATAATAATAATAATAATAATAATAATAATAATAATAATAATAATAATAATAATAATAATATTATTATTATTATTATTATTATTATTATTATTATTATTATTATTATTATTATCATCAATTGACCCTTTGTTGTACTGCAAGACAAAATATCTAAAGAGTCCATTGCTTACTTTGACAATTATAGCAATACAACCTAATATGTCAGCTCTATAGTTAAATATATTTCTAAATGTATTTTAAGTGGTACATAGCCATAGTGGTGTCATACAGGTGTCACAGTCTCTGAACATAAAACCTTGGTTTAATTTTTCTCTTCCTAACCACTTCTTCCTCGTCATCTGTTTGTAATTCAGAAGTATTACAGGTCAGTGAGGCCCTCAGTTTCTCTCTCTAGCTTTAAGGTAATCACCTGATCAGAATTCACAAAAAAATAAAATAAATAATCACTTCACTTCTGCAAATTCACATGCAAGAAATTATGACTGTCAAAAATGCACGCAAATCACTCTGTAATTAGAAGCCATGAAAGGTCTTCAGACAGAGCATGAAAACAAACACGGGACCATTTGGGAAAAGCTGACTTTCAGCGTGTACCGATTGAATTGAAATAGTCTTGCATATTGAACCCTATTTACATTTACATTATTTACTGTCCAGTGTCACCCAAATTTGGATAGGTTCCCTTCTGAGTCTGGTTCCTCTCAAGGTTTCTTCCTCATACCATCACAGGGAGTTTTTCCTTGCCACCTTCGCCGCAGGCTTGCTCATTAGGGATAAATAGGGATTAATGGGGATAACAGTTTAATAACTTAATGTTTCTTTTTTTTTTTCTCCTCTCCTTTCTGTTTTTTTTTTTTTTTGTAAAGCTGCTTTGAGACAATGTCTATTGTGAAAGGCACTATACAAATAAATTGAATTGAACCCACAACTAGGCTTCTTCCAGTACTAAAAATACTCATTCAATGATATATGAAGTTCATTCAGTGATATATGAAGTACAGATAATCATGATATTGTTTTTACTGTACTTGATATTTGTCAGCCCCAATGTCACACGAACGACAGACCTGTTTTTTGGGTGAACTATTCCTTTAATGGAAAAAGTTGTCTCAGGCTACAGCAAGTAGTTTTGGCAGCAGTTCTATTATTATTTATTGGGAATACTCACATTTTCAAAATCCAGTATCCAGAAACATTCATGGAGTAAAGCAACTCTTCATCAGTTCATCTTGTGTCAAGTCAGTCTTTTTTTTGTTTTGTCTCCCATTACTCTGTTCCTAAACCCTCCCCTTCCACAACCCCACCCCTATCCTGGAACTAATAGAGCTGTGTACTATAACTGTGAGTATGCAAGAGGGGCATGACAACAAATTTATCTTTGTGAGGAAGGATCACACACTTGAGAGATATGTGATGCTTTGGCTACCCTAAACAGTCCTGTTGGCTGAGACACAATAAATACTCTTAGAAAATCCAAACTCACTGGATAGTTGAAAAAATTTACAATTTCTGTAAAAACTCTAAACACATATATTCCCTCCACAGACTGTACAATGTTATGGATAACACAAATGTCTTTGCCTATAGCAAAAACATTATCTCCTGTGGACACTTTCACTGACCACTGTTCAGTCTGCAGCTCCCTGTACTGTGCTGTTGCTTGAAGGCCATCAGGAACAGGTCCAACATAATGTTGCATTCTTAAAGCTTTACAGGGCAACTCAGCACTACTGACTTTTTCAACCTCTGATAACCTTCTTATTATCTGTGCAAGAGGAAATTCTGGCTTTCTCACAAACTTCTTCAGTGTACGGAGGTAATTTTCATATGGAAAAGCTGAGATAGTGTTTAAAGAACCACGCAGTTTGGCATCAGCTGACATGTAGACCAAGGCATGCACATTATACACCAAGGCATCTTTTCCATAAAGCTCTCCAACATGTTTTACAAATGTTGTGAGTAGCGTGTTTGCATAATTGTTAAATAAAGAACACAGCTGAGGACTAACAGGTATGCAAATACCCGTATACATCAACAAAGTTATTATATAAATTATTTTCTAAATATGGTGCCAGAGAAACAGAACCAGTATACAACAGAAACTGTCTTAGTTCAGTAGCTTTCCAACGATCTAGTTCACTCAGAGATCTTGGCTTCCTTACAAACTCAACTGGTATGTATGCACGCATCCGAGTCAGAGAAACGCGATCAACACAACTGGAGGACAAGCAAAATTTCAAAGAGCCTCTCAGCCAAATATTTAACAATTTACGTGTGACACCTAAACATGCAAGATGCATGTAATCTATAGAAAATCTAGTCACCATGCCCACATCTAGACCAAAAAATCCACGTGGTCCATCATGATGATGGTCCTCGTCAACTTTGTCTGAAAATGATGAATCAGTCCATAACACAAAATCATTCTGGGGGTATGCCATTCTGTGGTTAACAAACACCTGGCTGGCAACACTTGTCACATCCATGATATCCATTGTGAGTCTTTGTGTTTTTTACAAAAGCTCTAGCAGGGGTATTACATACAACAGAATCAAGCCCAAAGAAAACCTTTTTTTCTTTAAAATATACTTCCTGCAGCTGCTTTAACTCATGGGTAAAGTCACTCAAAAATTCATCAGGGGAATTAGTTTTTTTTGTACCACAATAGAGTCTGATAACAACATGTTCTTTCATTGGGGCATTTAACAAAAGTCCTAAAATGGGCCATAACTGTAAATTTGTACTCTTAAACAATGGCAAACCATCAATGTTTATTTGCAATTTAAAAGTAAAGCCATTTGCAAGCTTTTCAATTAGTTGGGTTAAGGTGTTGCAGATAGCTGTCAGGAAACCTCTATAAATGATACAAACCACCACATTTTTGTTGGATTTTATATTCAGTTTTTGTTTTAAGGTTGGTTCGAGCATCCTTTGGCAGTTCTTGGTGGTACACTCTCAACAAACTAAGGAGGGCTGAGAGGGCAACTAAAGAAACACCAAACTGTACAGACCAGGCTCTGAAACACATTGTGTTTCAGTCAATCCTCCTCCAAAATCATTTGTGCAAAAAGAATCTAAATGCTCGTCTGTCTGAGAGAGTCTTGAGTCATTGTCATTGGTGGTGGAATATGCATCAGCCTTGTAAGCTTGAGTTAGTTCTGGTTGTAAGTCTTCTGCAATGTCATGCAGTCATTTTTCAAGTGAAGCGTGAGACCTCCATCCGACTCCAGAGCTGGTTAAAGGCGGTTCCCTCCTTTTCATTGTCTCTAAAAAAGATTAAGTGTAACAAAAAAAAACTTTACAGTGTTTGATATTTTGTTATAACTGTAACTGTTATTATTAGCCCCTTTCACACTCATATAGTCTGTACTGGTAAATTACAGGTTAATTACTGTTAAGAGATCATATCTGAACAAGACCTTTTAAAAAGTTGTAATGAAATGAAAAGTTGTAACATTACCAGTAAATTACCAATAACGTTCTCTGTGAAAGCAGAAGGAGATTACCGGTATGAACATGCACAAGTTCAGAATGCGCTGATGAAAGACATCTACTCTGGGCCAGTCATAACATTCTGACGCAGATGCATTTACATATTTACTCTGCGCTGTGTAGTTCAGTTTGAAGCTGTCTAAAAGAACTGCATGAATGTGAAAATTTGACACAAAAATTAAAACATTAAAAAGAATTTGTACGTATATTACTCCATGTTTACAAACACAATATAAATGCAAAAGCAAAAACTGAAATCTGATACAACTCTAAGCTGAGTGATAAATTCTCCCAAATCCTCTCATCTTTGAAGGATCTCATCTCTGTTTTTTCCATTGGTGTCTTAGTGAAACAAAGCAGTGGCAGATCATATACATCCATTTTCATCACTTTGAAACTGCTTTTCATTATGCTTATAGCTATCCTTCTTGCTGTGAATGACCCTTTATTCCTCAGCAAGCTTTTGTTATAGGGGATGCTGGCATCCTTTCCACCACAGTGATCATGTATACTTTCCATGACACATCAGTCACACACACTACCTTTAATCAGTGGCTTGAGGTAATAAAATGTTTGTGCCTAAATGACACATAGACTATAGTACTGCTAGACTATGACTTTGTTATGACACGTATATATTGTTCAGGATACTTATAGTGTGAAGTTTTTTTAATGAGCGTTTATCCAGAAAGCCATAATCAGCCCTAACAAATAACACTCAATATTATCAATAGTTAACTATACAAAGAGGCATTCAAATAGCTTGAATTACTCAACTGAATACTAAAAACAACAACAAAAAAGAGACTTACCCTACTATTTATAGTCTTGGTTCTCTGACGGAAACCTGAAATGGAGACACAGTGTCATTGTAGAAAACAGTCCTTGACAAAAGTTTGGAAACATTATGATTTCTAAATGTTTTAATGAAGTCACTTATGCTTACCAGAGCTACCTTTACGAACTCAAAATACTTTTATATTTTAATACATCATGCGATTATTTCTGTTGGGACTGCATCAGGGATCGGCTCTGAGCCCCTTCCTGTTTTCTATAGTGATGGACCAGTTGTCGGAGGAGGTCAGACAGGAGTCTCCTTGGACGATGATGTTTGCAGATGACATTGTGATCTGTAGTGAGAGCAGGGAGCAGGTGGAGGAAAACCTGGAGAGGTGGAGGTTTGCGCTGGAGAGAAGAGGAATGAAAGTCAGTCATAGTAAGACTGAGTACATGTGTGTGAATGAAAGGGAGGGAAGTGGAACAGTAAGGTTACAGGGTGAAGAGGTGAAGAAGGTACAGGAGTTTAAGTACTTGGGGTCAACAGTCCAGAGTAATGGAGAGAGTGGGAAAGAGGTAAAGAAGCGAGTGCAGGCAGGTTGGAATGGGTGGAGAAAGGTGTCGGGAGTTCTGTGTGATAGGAAAATATCAGCGAGAATCAAGGGGAAGGTGTACAGGACAGTGGTGAGACCGGCCATGCTGTATGGTTTAGAGACAGTGTCACTGAAGAAGAGACAGGAGTCAGAGCTAGAGGTAGCAGAGCTAAAGATGTTGAGGGTCTCTTTGGGAGTGACAAGATTGGACAGGATTAGGAATGAGTACACCAGAGGGACAGCTCATGTTGGACGTTTGGGGGACAAAGTTAGGGAGGCCAGATTAAGATGGTTTGGACATGTTCAGAGGAGGGAGAGTGTGTATATTGGTAGGAGAATGTTGGACATGGAGCTGCCAGGCAGGAGGCAAAGAGGAAGGCCAAAGAGGAGGTATATGGATGTAATTAATGAGGATATGAAGCTAGTGAGTGCAAGTGTTGAGGATGCAGAAGATAGGGATAGGTGGAGAGAGATGATTCGATGTGGCGACCCCTGAAGGGAAAAGCTGAAAGAAGAAGAAGAAAATGCGATTAATTTCTGTGATGCAAAGCTGAATTTTCAGTATCATTACTCCAGTCTTCAGTGTCACATGATCCTTCAGAATTCATTATCATATGCTGATTTGATGCTCAAAAAACTTGTTATTAACCCTCATCAACGGTTGTGCTGCTTATTGTGCGGAAAACATGATATACCACCATTCAAATGTTTGGGTTTGTGTGTGTGTGTGTGTGTGTGTTTAATAGAAACACAGGCCATAGAAACATAGGCCAACCCCCACGCCATAATTGGACTCTTGCATAGGCTGGGGTTGTGACCACAGGAGAAAAAAGTGGAGGCCATCAGGAACTACCTCCGGCCCACCACCAAGAAACAGGTACATGCCTTTCTGGGTTTGGTGGGTTATTACCAAAGGTTTGTCCCTAAATTCTCCTCTATAGCCCCTACCCTATCAGACCTCACCAAGAAAGGTCAACCGGACCGGGTTGAAGACACCGAACAGATGTTCCAGCAGTTGAAAACAGCGCTCGCCAGCTGCCCTGTGGTCTGGAACCCTGACTTCAGCCTTCCCTTCACCCTGCATGCCGATGCCTCTGAGACAGGGCTAGGGGTTGTCCTTTTTCAGAAGGTTGAAGGAGAGGTGTTCCTGGTCCCCTATGTGTCAAGGAAACTGATCCCCACTGAGAAGAACTTTGCTACAGTTAAGTGAAAAGCCCTTGCAATAAATTGGACCATTGAGGATCTACACTACTACCTGGCAGGACGGCACCTCACCTTAGTCACCGACCACTCTTCCTTGCTGTGGATAGCAAAGGCCAAGGACACCAACGTGCGGGAAAACTCAATAGTTCCTTTTGTTGCAGGACTTCTCGTTCCAGGTCCAGCACAGAGCCAGGAGCCAGCATGGAAATGCAGATGGATCAGCACCATGGCCAGCGCCGCTAAATTAGAGCGTGGGGTGGAGCAGGAGAAAATGTGCCGGGCCAATCAGGAGCGCCGCTAAATTCTTCACCCTCCTGCAAAAGAACACAGAGGAGAGCCAGGCTCTCCCGGGGCCACACATGGTCTGCCCCCTGCAGGACTAATGTGTACTGTGCACTTTCTTTGCAGATTCGTCCGGATAGAACTGCTCGCCCTTGGACCAACAAAGCTCTGCCACGCTCCTGGGACAACCCAGCCAGACCACTACCAACTCCAGCCTCATCTGGCCTCAGCTGCAGCCCCTGGCAAAGACCACGAACACTGCCTACAAGACTTCGGTTAAGGAAAGACCCTCCTTAGTTTTTCTGCTTAAGACTGCCTAATTTCCTTTTCATTTTATCTAAGTTTAGTAAAGGCGTGTGTTTAAACTACTCCTCGGCTCTGTGTGTTGTTTTGTGTCTCTTTCTCCTTATATTTTCCTTCACATCCTCATTCCACCACCAAGTCTCTTTGTCTTCTTTCCTCTGTCCAGATGTCACACCTAGTACATTCCTAGCTGTCTCCCTCACCACCGTTGCAGTAGTTGCCCGACTGTCCAGTACCCTATCATCACCTCCCAGCACCTGTCCCATCTCCTCTCTGAATTTCACACAACAAACTTCTTCCTTCAGATTCCACCATCTGATCCAAGATTCAGTCTTTGTTTAAGTCATCCTACAGACTATCATCCTGTGTTGTGTAGTTACACAGAGCATTTCTCCGCTCCATCATATCCGCCAGCTCTCTCCTTTCACCAGTCATAGTGCCAACAATTAGAGTTCCAACTCTCAACTCCACATTCCTACCTTTTCTACACTCCCACTGCCTCTGGAAATGCCTTTTCCCTCTCCTTCTTCTCCTTCTCCCAACATTAGCACAGTTCTCACCAGTACCCTGCTGGCCAACAGTACAGGTGGTGGTCGTTGGTAACCCAGGCCTCGACCGATCCTGTATTGTAATCTGGTTTATGGTTCGCATATTTGATTTGGTACAGGTTTTACGCCGTATTCCCTTCCTGACGTAACCCTTCCCATCTATCTGGCCTTGGGACCGGCTCTAAGAAAACACTGGCATGTGCAACCCCAGTGACTGGGTTCTGAGAGAGCTACATATGATCATGAATATACTCGATCTGACTTGGAAGAATCTAGAAGGCTCAAGACTGAAGCATCTCTGCAGGACTGGAGAGTCATCACTGTGGAGTGGACATACTAAAGTAAGATCATCTCCCTGAGTCACCATAACTCCCTTAAAGCAGCAGTTAATGGTTGTATACAGTGTTTTGCAATTAATTTTTTTAACATATACAGCAGGTAAAATATGTATTGAACTTGTCACCATTTTTCTCAGTAAATATATTTTTAAAAGGTGCTATTTGACAATTTTCACCAGATGTTGGTAACAACCCAAGCAATCCACATATGCAAAGAGATCAAACCATAGTCCAAAAATTAAGTTGTGTAATAATGTGAAATGACACAGGGAAAAAAGTATTGAACACATGAAGAAAGGGAGGTGCAAAAACGCATGGAATGCCAAGACACCAGCTGAAATCAATCAGTAATTAGAAAGCAATCCTGCCGGTTGTCAGTGCAAATTAATATCAGCTACTTCATAATGAGCCATAATCCAGAAGTGGAAAGAACATTTCACTGTAACAGTGACAGTGAGTGAAAAGTGTGAGTTATCAGAAGAATTGTAATGAGCCACGGACCAGTTGTGGCGAGCTTCAGAAACACCTAGAATTAGTAAGTACAATTATTTCAGAGAAAATAAGTCATTCACTCAACCGCCATGGCCTGTATGTACACTCACCAGGCAAGACTTCATTGCTGAAAAAAAAGGATTTGAAGCTCATTTAAAGTTTGCTGCACAAAATTTGGACAAGTCTGTGAAGTACTGGGAGAGTATAGTCTGGTCAGATGAGACCAAAATTGAACTATTTGGATGCCATAATACACACCATATTTGGAGGACAAATGGCTGTCACACTTTACCAAGGAGGAGGACCGAGAGGAAGCAGGTAAGTGCAGAGTGGACTTTAATTACAAAACACACTGGTGAAAACAAAGAAACTGAAACGGCACACAAATAAGACACTGAAAAAACAAGCTAAACTGAAACACTGTAGTTAGAACCCTAACAAAGTCCCAAGGTGAAAAAGCACGGCAGAAGCACAGACGATAGATCCACAGAGCACAGTCAGGAAGAGAAGTCTCTGAGGAAGCAACCATAATACTAGCCAACGACTGAGTGGAGTGAGGGAGCTAAATGGTGCGCTGGTAATTGAGTGCAGGTGACAGTGCTAGAACTCCGGTGATGGGGGTGTGGTTGAGTGGCTGTGGTCGGTGCATCCATGACAATGGCACTGCACATCACCCCAAAAATACCACACCAACAGTGAACTTTGTAGGTGGGAACATCATGGTGTTGGGTTGTTTTTCAGCATATTGCACTGGCAACTCCATAATATTGAAGAAAGGATGAATGGAAAAATGTACAAAGACATTCTTGATAAAAAACCTTCTGCCATTTATCAGGATGATGAAAATGAAAAGAGGGTGGACATTTCAGGAAGACAATGATCCAAAACACACAGCCATGGAAACTCCCAACTGGTTCCAGAGAAAGAAAATCAAGCTGCATAACTTAATTTATGGACATCTGTGGTTTGATTTCTTTGCACGTGTGGATTGCATGGGTTGTTACCAACATCTGGTGAAAAGTTTGTGTTCAATACTTATTTGACCTGCTGTGTATATATACATATATATAGATAAATACAGATTGGATTGGATAATCCACTGTGGTGGCCTTGAACATGGAGTCAACAACAACAGCAACAACATATTATTTAAATATAATATTAATAAAATATCATTGATTTTGGACTGAAGTTACTATTGATGTCACTGCTGAACTGAGAGAGCTAAGAGTGTGTCTTTGTGTCTCTGCAGGTTGTGGTATTCTCATATTTCACCTCAAAGTATTGGACCTGACAAAGAATAATCTAGGAGACTCAGGGGTAAGGCATCTGTTGTGGGATAATTTTTTAAGGCCTATATGAATTTGTGTGTTTTGTAAATGGATGAGGTGACATCATGAGCAGTTTTCAACACCATTTCTGTTATTGGTTTAATGAAGTAAGGTTCACAAGCAGGAAACATGTGTGCGTCTGTTAAGCATGAATAGTCTTTGTGTAGCTAATGATGTTTTGTGTAGCTAATGATGATTTGTGGAGCTAATGTAGCAGTAACATTCTTAATTTTGCAAGTCTTATCAAAAACAGATAGTCTGAACAGCAGTGTACATTGTAACTCCTCTAAAGTTAAAGTTAAAGTCAAGGATGTTTAGTCTGTTCAGAGTAGTGTAAGATCTGTGGAACACCTGCAGCTGAAGTCTGGGAGAATCGGTGCTTTGTTGGAGCACACTGATAAAGGTTCGGGGAAAATCAAGTTCACCCCAGGTCAAAGCTAAAACATATTCAAAATACATAAATTAGCTATAATCGTTGAAACATAAAAATGTTTCACATTGAAAAAATGTTTAAAAAAAAAACAACAAAACATAATGATAGGGATAAGACCCTAATTTTATATATATTTTATATTAACGCTGAATGGGAAATCAATGTAAAATTAGAAGATAATAATGTCCTGGAATGTCCCAAAATTTCCACAAAAGAAAAAATAGGTGGAGCATTTAGACTTGAGGAGTTAGGCTGATGTCATCATGTGTGATAAACATGGATATAGACACTGAGCTTGGAAGCTGAAGTTTGTGGAGTTGATGAGATGTTCTACAATATGATTACAATAAACCTCATCTCTGCCATCATCCAGTCTGATGTATTTGGCTTTTTCTTAGTTAAAATCTTAGTTTAAGTCACTGAGGTAAGACCATCTTTCTGAGAGTCACATGCCACTTTTAATTACATGGCTAATTACAATAAACTTGCGATGTTAAATCTTCATGAAATAATAAATCATTTTACAGTGTATGTTAAACCAGTAGAAGAATCTGTTGATGAAGAACGAGTCATTGTGTCTCTGCAGGTTTTTTGTAGTACAACAGATGAAGGCTGTGCTGCTCTGGCTTCAGCTCTGAGATCAAACCCCCGAGAGCTGAATCTGTCTCAGAATGAACTGGGAGACTCAGCAGTGAAGAGTCTTTCGGCTGTACTGGAGTATCCTGACTGTAAACTGGAAACACTGAGGTAAGATCATCTCGACCACTCAGTTGAGTGAGACTCTAGCTAAAGAAGACGACTCTTGCAGACTGGATGAAGTGCAGATAAAAGGTTTTATTTGCAATCAACACTGATACAAGAATTGAGATGCTCATGCATGAATGTCCCAAAAATCTCTCCTCTCCACTCCAGGAGTTCTTCCATATTTATACAATTCTCTTATTTTCTCATATTTTTCAAACCATCCTCTCGTTCCTGGGAAAGTTCCACCCATCTTTATTTTTGGAATTTTAGGTATTTTCCGGACACCATTATCTTTTGCTTTTCAGCTTTCTTAGTTACCATTACAATCAATCTTTTCATGGTCATTTATTAAAAAATAGTGGGTGTCCTTGCCCTTATTGGTGGGACTTTTCCATTTATTTCACTTGTCATTCCAACCTGAGAGACAGCATGGGTAAGTTTCAGGGCTACCCTTCTTATTTTTTTAATCATTATATCATTCCTGTTACGCCATGTCAGTCCCTATCTAATATATGTTTCCTGTGTGTGTTTTTTCATTCAGTCCTATCTCCCTCAACTCTTTATGCCCTTTGCTATGCCGCGCATAAGCTCAAGGCTGAGCTCTTTATGTCTCTGGGCACTAGCATGCCCCCAGATGAACCCGGTGCCCTTGGGCACAGTTCCAATCCTGGCCATGTGAGAGTTGATGTAGCAGTTCAAGTTCCTTCAACTACTGAAAAGGCCTGTCAGAGTGACATCACTGATACTATTCCTTACGCTTCAAAGGCAGTTCAAACTCGGTAGAAGGTTAACAAACGTACTCAAATTGCTCGCCCATTGGCCGTGTGAAACCTTATGTTGCTAAACCTGTAAATAGAGATGCTTAATAAAGCTGTGTTTACCTGATACCCAATCATGCTGTCTCTTGGTCTTCTCATTCACATATAAACAAGATTTTATTCAAATGCTTCTCAAACATTCAAAAATTATACCCACAAGGGAGATCCTTGATTCATCTCATTGAGTGCACTAGAAGTTTCATAGATAACCATCTCTCATGTCATTCTGATAAATATAATAATTTTACACTCACATCATCCTGAAAGTATTAAACAAAGAGGAAATTGGTCGGGGTTACTGATAAGCATGTTGGGGCTTCAAGCACCACTAAGCTGCCACTGTTGGGCCCTTGAGCAAGACCCTTAACCTTCTCTGCTCCAAGGGTGCAGACTTGGGACCTTGTTGTTCATCTTGGCTTTCTGATTAGTGAAAACCTGTCACATTGTAGATGCAGAAGTACACAAGTACATATACATATATTCACAATGGACACAAAATGTCTATACAGCCTGTTACAATTACAGATTTGTGATAGAAAAAATGAAAGCAAGGTAAATCATAAGCAAAATAAGTCCACGTCATTAATAGAAGGATATAGAGAGAATCATTGCTCTCCAAAATCACTGCTGCATTTCTGAAAATTACAAAAGAGAGCCTCCGTGAGAAACATTAGCATATATTCTTCAACAGACTGAAAAATCATCTATTCCCACTGTAACCCTTTCTTAAAAGATTTATTTTCTCTTAAATCATTCTTTCACTGGCCACCAAAACATTTAACACAAACATTTGAACAGATCTGATGAAAAAGTTAAACCCATCGTGGGCTTTAGGCATTATCTTTAATTTTGAAGATAAACATGTGAAGAGACAGTTGAGCCTGAGTGAGTGATGCCCTCCCTCACAGGGACACACCTTTTCCCGCCGTCGGAGTTCATTTTTTCACCGACCTTCCTGAGGGGAACAGCAGCAGCTCACATCTGGCAGCGAACTGAACACTAATCTACTTTACTAAGGTAAAACAGTTCACATTTACACACTGTTACGGTTCTGTAGTCATAGTGCAATTATAGCGAGCGTATTTTAGCGGGAAATGAGTTTAAAAGGGCAACCTGAAGACGTAAAGCGATTTAATGAACATTCAGCTCAAGCTTCTTCATTCTGCCATTTTAAACTCATTTCCCGCTAAAACATTTGCTCGCTACTTAGCATGCTACTAAACAGATTAATTTAGCACAGTCCGAATTTAGCTAACATGACCATTATTCGGACATTTCCGAAATTCAGCGGATTTCATGACTGTGACTTTAAATCAGTGGCGGTCAATAACCCTTAAAGTTAACCAGAGAAGACTGCTACTTTAATACGTTAACAATAACTATATATTTTAATAACGAAATAAAAGCATTTGTCTTTTTGTCATTTACAATTCCACTGTTAGTCATGTTATTTATTTAAAATAAATAATTGTATTTCGTTCGTGTATGTGTGCGCGCGTTTATATGTGGGCAGGACACCGAATAAATGAGTGTGTATGCAAGTCGCAGTGTTGCCAGATTGGACTGAAGATTTCCAGCCCAACTGCAGTTTAGACCAACCTAAAATGCATGCAGTGATAATTAATACAATAAGAAACAGAAAACCCAAAACAAATGGGTTAGTGCAAAGGGCAGTATTTACACACACACACACACACACACACACACACACACACACACACACACACACACACACACAAAATATAAGCATGCTTACCTTTTTATAGGGACTTAATGCAGATAATCCTCACAGAACTCATGAGATCGTCTCTTGAAATGTTATAGAACGGGTCTCTTTCCCATTCTTTTCGGTAGGACTTTCTACATTTAGAGCTTTGCTAATAACTTTGTGATCTTGGCTTAACGAGTACAGCGATTACAACAACCCACCAATCAAGATTGAAGTCTGATTGGACAGGACTCTCCTGAACCTTATTGGCTAAAGTGAACCATATCATTAAAACATCAACATTACATATTATACTTTATTGTAAAGTTTGTTTGAACTGAAAATTGATTAAATATCATGTTTATAGTTGAAAATAAAAACACGCCAGTTGCATCAAAAACCAGCCCAAATTTTATTACCCCGCCCAATGCATTTTTTTCCGGTTAGCCATGACCAAAGAGAGAACAGCCCAAATGGACGGGATCCCGCCCAATCTGGCAACAAGCATGTGATTTAAAGCTGAGCTCTAATTGGCTTGTTTCAAATTGTCCTTCAACCCGCCCACTTTTGTTGTTAGCGAATCAATATTATTTTTATATATTTGGCCTCATGTGATTGGACCATTCTTAATGAGTCTCATTACTGCTCAGCAGATTGTCAGTTAAGGGGCAGGTGCTGATTAATGTGGGAGCAAGAGAAATATCTCAAGATGAAAGAAATTTTGGTTATATCTCTACAAAAATACCATTTCACAAGGCGTTCGGATGAAGAAAACAAAAGAATCAAGGAGCTTGGACCAGATCTATCAAATCTGCAAATTCAGCAGCAGTCAAGTAATTAGGCAACTTTCCAGTCTGTGTGTTTTAATGATTACCTTCATTACTTCATCACTGAAAATAAATCCACATTGAACTCAAATACACTAATTCATAGTAGATCTATTCATGCTTTAACAGTTGACTTTTACAATATTTTATCATAATAGTAATGATACATAATCACCTGATAAATGGCTACGTACAGTCCTGCATTACTAACAGTTTTTAAGTTTGCCCCCCCCCCCCCCACACTTTTTTTAGCACCAGTCGCCACTGCTTTAAATAATAATTTCTTGTCAGAAGCTGTAAATAGCCCGATTCATTTTAATATATTTTTGACTGCTTCAGTGAATGTATTGACATTAGCTCACTGCTAACTGAAGCTCAGTTGGTTAGTCACACAAGATGGCGGACTCTTACGTCAGGGCTACGAGCACGTGCATCATTCCTGCACGTTTAGCCCCGCTTTCTGAGAGAGATTTTCTTTATGTAAATGAAGAAATTGTAGTTATTAATATTAATCATCTGTAATCTCACTAATATTCTTTTAATAAACACGAATGAACATCAGAATTTATTTTATTTCAGCCACAGAAAGTTTAGGTCCACCAAAATTAATCTACTGTACCATCTGATTTTTTTGTCGGACAAAATGACGGACTTGGCGTTCTGATTGGTCAGATCACCTGTCAATCAAGCGTTCAGTGCGAGAGTATTGAGGTGTGCACTTTTTCTATGCTTACCGCACTTGAGCACCAAATACACATAATTATATAAAAAAGTATTTCAAAAGTATTTACGACAATATTAGTACGTATTGAGTGAACAAATGTTTTGATGGAAATAACTGAGTGGGACGTGTGTCATAAGTTACCTGTTAATCAAACAACAGCAAAAAAAGTAAGTAAATAAAGATACATAACAAACAGTGTTTGTATATATTTTTATATCGTATTTATTTGTCCTGTTTGTTTCTTTTTCTCATTTACTCTTTTGTTCTTATCTCATTACTGAGAAAATATATATTATATAATTATAAAACATTTATTATTACTATTATTATATTATTTCAGATTTGTGAAGACTGGGTAAGACTGTGCACTGTGCTCCACGGTGTTGGGTTAGTCACTCCAAAAATGGAATTAATTACTAATTACACCTTCAATGTTGTATTTAATCCTCTGATGCATAGTGGTCACTGCAGTGGACAGATAATTAAGTGTTTTTCTCCCAAATGCAATGATTGCTATGGTGGACTTGCATATCGGTCTCTACAGTGCTCTCTGCTGCACCACTCCATTGAGATTTATTCAGTGGACAGCCACACTTGTTAACTAATACTAATCTAAGAACTATGATGATAAATATGATGATATACCTGTAACATTCAAGTAATATTATTCTTTTATTTTTTATTTTATTTTATTGCAAATAAGTAGTAAATTATGATGAATCATGTGTCCAATGAAGTGGACATCGCCAAGTGTATTTCCAACACAAGTCATGTAATTGCTTCACCTTTTCTTGTGACCATTTTGTAAGTCAGTGTAATATTTGTTAGTCAGTGTATATTTTCTATATTTATAGGGTATTCATTTAAAAATATAGTTTTGTGCAGATTAGCTGTAGTTTGCCCCAACCAATTTAAATGAACTTATCCAAATGCGCACCCATGGCCAAACTCTGAGGTCCTCTAATCATGTACTGCTCCAGTGTCCAGAACAAGATATAAATCATGGGGCAACCGTGCTTTCTCAGTGGCAACTCCTAAGCTTTGGAATTCTCTCCCTCCTGATCTTACTTCTGAAAGGGAATTCTCTACCTTCAAAGCTAGGGTAAAGACATATTTATTCACCAAAGCCTTCGTTTTGTAGTAGAGGGTCTGCTTTCTTTTATGTTATCTCTAATTTCATAACTTTAATTTACACTTTACAATTTTTTTTGTGTGAAACACAATTTAATTAATTTTTACATTAAGTTCATACTGTTTTATGTTGATTGCTTAGGCATGTGGGAACTCTCTCTGCGTGGACACACTACAGGGTGGTTCAGTGTCAAATCAAGAAGCTTTTATTGTCATTCCAACCATGCATAGCTGACGCAGTACATAGTGAAATGAGTCAACATTTCTCCAGGACCCTGGTGCTACATTAAAACAACATACAACATGTAATTACAAAACCGAAACAACAACTGTTGAAGGAATCACACAACGCCTCGGGTTTTGTTGCCAGATGATGAGGCTTTTATTATCATGCAATAACTGCCTGAGCCGGTCGGCCGACTCCCGTTCTAACTCATTGTACACAATATATAGACTTCCCTATGCATTCCTACATGTCATCTCAACGTCTGTTTCATATCTAGGACCCCCAAAAGTATACAACTGGTGGGGCCACTCTGCCTAGGTCCAGTTAACGTTACCATATATGGTTACATTCCAATGCACACACATTGGACACACTAAGCTACAATATATCATACATGAAGACCATATCACCCACATTCCTGTGCACAGACACACTGGCTAATTTCAATGCTGGTATTGTTTCTACATATCTTGATTGATAAAATTCTTCTACATTCCCCCCTGTGGGACTTCTAAGTCCCATCTCAATTGTTTTTACCTAGAGTGCAGATCCATACTTCAGTCTTTTACACTATCTAGTGATTAAATTAAATCACTAAACTTTTATCAAGAACTTCACTATGTATCCGCACTCTAGCGGAGAGTCGGCCAAACCTCTCCTTCCACACTTGACTAGAAAGGAGTAAAAGACTCGACCTCCGTAACTTCTCCTAAAAGACACTATATTATTCACATCAACAGAAAATTGAACACGAATACCACAACATAAAATAGATAGCAACATCAATTTAAATGTTCTTATAGTATAACTATCTTCGGCCCAGATACTTTGTGCATCGTAGAGGGCCGCCTTTTGGGGAGAGGTCAGGCTAGCACTTTCCCCCAAGGCATGGCTCATCAATAATCCTCTTCTTCGTCCTCATCAGAGGTGCTTGCTTCCTCTTCCGAAGGTTGTAAATAGCAATCACGCAAATGTCTTTCCTATTCTGTAAGAGTTTTTCCTCGTCTTGCCATCTTAATACTTCCATTTGTCGGACCGTGGCTTTTATAACTAGTGACTTTAATATAGGAAGCACACAACAGAACAGCAGTCCTCCTACTACTATTGAAATTCCCAAAAACATTCCTAATTTAGCAAACCATTTGCCAATTTCCCAAACTCAGATCTAACCATTCCCATATTTTCTTGTCTCTCCCAGCATTTGTTGTGGTTTCTAGTCTTAAGTTTTTCAACTTAAGCATAGCTTTAGTAAATGCACCATCAGGAGCTGTGTTATTAGGGATGTAAGTACAGCATTGATCACCAAACAATACACATACACCTCCTTTATCTGCCAATAACCATTCAAGAGCCTGTTTATTTTGCCATGTCATTGTACTTGTTGCATCTAACTGTTCTCCTAGTGCAGTTAAAGCATCATCTGTATAATTAATAAACCTTTGTTGATTATAGTAAATATAATTGATCCATTCCGTATTGCTTCAAATCCTGATTTAACTTCATCCCTTGCTTTGAATTCGTATGGAATACCCCTTGGTTGACCAATTGAGTCCAGATATATTGTAGGATCTGGTTGGTAGGCACTTTTCTCTCGCTTCCTAATTCCATCCAACTGTATCATATTAACCTCCTGAAGTAGTCTTACTCTAGTACATATTCCTTTCCATCCCAATGGTAAAAAGGCTAGAAGGCGTTCTTTCCCACAAACCCAAAAATAATCCGCTACTACTATTGTCTGATCCTTATATATCTCTATTGAAGGTAGTGTTATAGTTTGGTTCAAACAGCTTTCTACAGTAATTTTCATACCTTTTCTTAACCCTTGGGCTTGAGGTATTGTTGCGCTGACAGGAGTATCAGATTGCCAGGCAGAATCTTTATCTAAATACCAAGTAGTGGCACAGTTTCCTGTGAAGTCTCCCACGTCATGTGTTCCTTCTGTTTTTTTAAAGCACTCATATTCTTGGGTGTAATCTATGCTATACCATTTTGGGATGTCTACTTTTCCCTTTTGTACCTTAATGTTTTTATTCATATCCCAATGTGTACACCAATCCCCCAAATGGGGTCTATCAAAATAGTTTTTATACATGGAATTACCTAAAAACACTAAGCATTCAGCAGAACAATAAGGTCTCAATGACTTGTCTAAATGGCAGAAGTTTCTATGAAAATCAGCACATTTTTGATAATCATTTGGAGTTGGAACTATTATTACTTTGTTTAAGGGTGATTTGGAGCATAATAGGCAGTTGTCCATACCAGCCTCTCTTGCTGTGAATGCTTCCCATTTGTACTATTCATTATTTTCCGCTGTTTCCCATAAAGGATCTGAATCATTACATTAATATCGCTCATATTATGAACGTTTCTGTGTTGCTTGGATTGGTTATGGACTTTGTATGGTTGCTGCTTGTCTGGAGATCAAGTCATTATTAGGTCTGGTTGTAGGCTGGAAAATTAATCATGGAGAAGTCTGGCTGGAACTATATGTGGGCATACTAACTATAGCTTGATGTACTGTCAAGAACATGAAAAGCATCAGACATGCCAACCAACTTGTCCTCTTCATTTTCCTGCTTATTTCCTTTACCACCTCCTGCAAGGATTTCAAGACTTTGTAATTTATTATCCTGGGATGTTGGCCTCTCCTCTCCCCCTTCTCTTTCGGCACTTACTTTAGTGACTCTCGTACAGTGGTTCAAATTATACCACGTGATTTTACTTTCCACCTGGACCGCTGTTGAAGTGGCTGCTACGACTTTGTAGGGCCCCTCCCTTCTGGGTTCGTTCCACTTCCTCCGGAACACTCTCAGGTATATTTGGTCTCCTGGAACAAGTGGGCACAGAGTGTCTGCCTCCTTACTTGGCTCCTTGCTTTTCTCCCGCACATAGATTGCTTTATATATTGCAGTTAGTTTTTTCATATAAGACCTAAGTTCCATTTGCAATTGCTCTAGCGCAGGCCCTTTATAGGGACCTCTGCAATATGGCACAGGCATGGGTCGACCCGTAAGCATTTCATGCGGGGTTAGGTGCATGCTTCTGTTAGTTTGCATGCGATAGCTCATTAGTACAAGGGGTAAAACATCAATCCAGTTAAGTTTAGTACTTTTACAGATTTTGTTAAGTTTGGCCTTGAGGGTACCATTTATTCTTTCTACCATCCCTTGTGATTGTGGATGGTACACACATTCTAACCTTTGCTTTATTCTCTATTGTTGCAGTACTTGCTTTACAGTTTTCTGAATGAATGCCAACCCGTTATCTGAACTAATCTCAGATGGAATGCCGAATCTAGGTATTACTTCCCTTGTGAGGAATTTAATAACTGTCCCTGACCCTTCATCTGCAGATGGTACTGCTTCTACCCATCTACTAAATCTGTCTATTATTACCAGCATATACCTTTTACCTTGAACACACTTTATCATATCCACATAATCCATCACTAAGTGTTTAAATGGTCCTTCTGGCACCGGTATATGGCCTATAGGTGTCGCTGTCCCTTTCCTAACATAATTTTTGGCACATATTTCACATGAGGACAGAAATTCATCCACCATGGCATGTAAATATGGAGACCAATACCCTTGTTGTTTGATTTTCCTTATGACCTCCCCTCTTGCACAATGGTCAAACCCATGAGCATCTGGAATCAAAATGTTTAAGAGTGCGGTGGGTGCAATAATTTGACTTTCATGGGAACGCCAAATTCTCTGTGCATCTTTCTGACCTCCCCTCTGGTGCCACATAGCATGCTTGTATGGACCTGCTTGCTGCTGAATCTGAATTATGTCCTCTAACTGAGGCTGTGGCTCTATAAGAACTACTGGAGCTAATACTGCTGTCTGACATCCCGAAGCCTTTTTTGCTTCTGAATCTACTATGTTGTTCCCCTTTTTATGAGCCTGACATTTAATCACCGCCAGCTGTTTTGGTAACATCATAGCAGACATTAATTGACTGATTAGTTGATTAATTGATCTGTTTGGCATGTTGGATTGGGGTTCCATTGCTCTTTTTAAATCCTCTCTGTTTCCATACTGTTCCAAACAGGTGACATACACCATGAGCATAGGCTGAGTCCGTAAAAATATTTGCTATCTGCCCCTTCACTAATTGGCATGCAGCTGTGAATGCTTTTAGCTCTGCTAACTGAGCGGAGCATGGCTGTATACAGTGTTGAGACAGAATGGGTTTAAGTTCCTCTCCGTCCTTCATTACCACCGCATACCCTGTGTGATTACCTAAATGATCTTTAAAACTAGACCCTTCAACAAAATAAGCAACTTCCGCTTCAGGGATTGCTATAGATTCAAGATCGGGCCGTAATCTATTGAATGCCAATGAATTAGCTACACAATCATGAGGCTCACTTTCGTAAGCCAAAGGAATCAAGTCAGCTGGATTAACTGTGTTACATTGCTTAATAGTAACATCTGGATATGTGAGCAGTACGGAGTAAGCTAGTATATGAGCCTGAGTTAGAACAAATTTCCCATGTTCTATCAACTCTACCACTTTGTGATGTGTATAAATGGTTACTGGGTAACCCATAGTTAACGCGGAAGCTTTCTCGTATGCATAATATACTGCTGCAAGACCTTTCTGATAGCATGGTGGGTAACCTTGCGCTACATTATCTAGCTTAGTACTGTAGTACGCTAGAGGCTGTTTTTTCCTGCCACTGCAGGTCTCTTGCATCAAAACGGCTGACGCGTACCCATCAGCTTGGTTAGCCACATATAGGTGGAATGGTTGTTGGCCATTATTACATAAAAATTGGCGTATTACAATAACTGGCTGTTTCTATTAACATGCCCGCTTTTAAAAGACCTTCTATAGTATTTTTTATGCCTGCTTCTGCTTCAGGTTGCAGAGGATATTGCATCTTCCTGGGTAGTTGTACATTTGGCTTAAGCTGTACTCGGATTGGACTGGCCGATTTTATTAGTCCTACATCAGTGTCATGTTGAGAATCTAGCCATGGGGGTCACAGTCCAGTGACTTCTGTGCCGGTCCCAAGCCCGGATAAATAGAGAGGGTTGTGTCAGGAAGGGCATCCGGCGTAAAACATTGCCAAATTTAACCATGCGAATCGTCAGTACGAATTTCATACCGGATCGGTCGAGGCCCGGGTTAACAACGACCGCCATCGACACCGTTGACCTACAGGGCACCGGTGGAAATTGGGCTACTGTTGGTCGAAGAAGTAGAGGAGGGAGGAGAGTGCACAGACAGAGAGAGAAGAGGAAAGGTAAGAGTGTAGGACTGAGAATAGGAACTCTGAATGTTGGTACTATGACAGGGAAAGGTAGAGAGCTGGCTGATATGATGGAGAGAAGGAAGGTGGATATACTGTGTGTACAGGAGACCAGGTGGAAGGGTAGCAAGGCTCGTAGTATAGGAGAAGGATTCAAGCTGTTTTATTATGGTGTGGATAGTAAGAGAAATGGGGTAGATGTGGTCCTGAAGGAGGAGTTTGTGAGGAATGTCCTGGAGGTGAAGAGAGTGTCAGACAGGGTGATGAGTCTGAAGTTAGAGATTGAAGGGGTGATGTTGAATGTTGTTAGTGGTTATGCCCCACAGGTAGGTTGTGAGTTAGAAGAGAAAGAGAGATTCTGGAGTGAATTAGATGAGGTGATGGCAAGTATTCCCACGGGTGAGAGAGTGGTGACAGGAGTGGATTTTAATGGACATGTTGGTGAGGGGAACAGAGGTGATGAGGAAGTGATGGGCAAGTTTGGAGTTAAGGAAAGGAACCTAGAAGGACAGATGGTAGTGGATTTTGCTAAGAGGATGGGCATGGCTGTGGTTAACACTTATTTTCAGAAGAGGGAGGAGCATAGAGTGACTTACAAGAGTGGAGGTAGGAGAACACAGGTAGACTACATCCTATGTAGAGGAGGCAATCTGAAAGAGATTAGTGACTGTAAAGTGGTAGTGGGAGAGAGTGTAGCCAGACAGCATAGGATGGTGGTGTGTAGGATGACTTTGTTGGTCTGTAAGATGAAGAGGTCAAAGATAGAGATAGAGAAGAAAACCAAGTGGTGGAAGCTGAAAAGGGAGGAATGTTGTGAGGAATTTAGACAGAAGTTGAGGCAGGCTCTGGGTGGTCAGGTAGTGCTGCCAGATGACTGGGAAACTACAGCAGAAGTAATCAGGGAGACAGGGAGAAAGGTGCTGGGTGTGTCATCTGGTAGGAGGAAAGAAGATAAGGAGACTTGGTGGTGGAATGAGGAAGTTCAGGATAGTATCCAAAGGAAGAGATTAGCCAAGAAGAAGTGGGACATGGACAGGACTGAAGAGAATAGACAGGAATACAAGGAGTTACAGCGCAGAGTGAAGAGGGAGGTGTCTAAGGCCAAGCAGAAGGCATATGACGAGTTGTACACTAGGTTAGACACTAGAGAAGGAGAGAAGGACTTGTACAGGTTAGCTAGGCAGAGGGATCGAGATGGGAAGGATGTGCAGCAAGTTAGAGTTATTAAGGATAGAGATGGAAGGGTGCTCACAAGTGAGGAGAGTGTACAGAGGAGATGGAAGGAGTACTTTGAGGAGCTGATGAATGAGGAAAATGAGAGGGAAAAAAGAGTAGAAGGGGTGAACTCTGTGGAACAGAAAGTAGATAAGATTAGAAAGGATGAAGTCAGGAAGGCTTTGAAGAGGATGAAAAGTGGAAAGGCAGTTGGTCCTGACGACATCCCGGTGGAGGTCTGGAAGTGTCTGGGAGAGGCAGCAGTGGAATTTTTAACTAGTTTGTTCAACAGGGTTTTAGAGAGTGAGAGGATGCCTGAGGAATGGAGAAGAAGTGTGTTAGTGCCGATCTTTAAGAATAAGGGTGATGTGCAGAGTTGCAGCAACTATAGGGGGATAAAGTTGATGAGCCATACAATGAAGCTATGGGAAAGAGTAGTGGAAGCTAGGTTAAGGAAGGTAGTGGAAATTTGTGAGCAGCAGTATGGCTTCATGCCCAGAAAGAGCACAACAGATGCAATTTTTGCTCTGAGGATTTTGATGGAGAAGTATAGGGATGGTCAGAAGGAGTTGCACTCTGTGTTTGTAGACTTGGAGAAAGCATATGACAGGGTGCCAAGAGAAGAGCTGTGGTACTGTATGAGGAAGTCAGGAGTAGCAGAGAAGTATGTCAGAGTGGTGCAGGACATGTATGAGAGGAGCAGGACAGTGGTGAGGTGTGCTCTAGGTCAGGCAGAGGAGTTCAAAGTGGAGGTGGGACTTCATCAGGGATCGGCTCTGAGCCCCTTCCTGTTTGCTATAGTGATGGACCAGTTGTCAGTGGAGGTCAGACAGGAGTCTCCTTGGACAATGATGTTTGCAGATGACATTGTGATCTGTAGTGAGAGCAGGGAGCAGGTGGAGGAAAACCTGGAGAGGTGGAGGTTTGCGCTGGAGAGAAGAGGAATGAAAGTCAGTCGTAGTAAGACTGAGTACATGTGTGTGAATGAAAGGGAGGGAAGTGGAACAGTAAGGTTACAGGGTGAAGAGGTGAAGAATGTACAGGAGTTTAAGTACTTGGGGTCAGCAGTCCAGAGTAATGGAGAGTGTGGGAAAGAGATAAAGAAGCGAGTGCAGGCAGGTTGGAATGGGTGGAGAAAGGTGTCAGGAGTTCTGTGTGATAGGAAAATATCTGCGAGAATCAAGGGGAAGGTGTACAGGACAGTGGTGAGACCGGCCATGCTGTATGGTTTATAGACAGTGTCACTGAGGTAGAGACAGGAGTCAGAGCTAGAGGTAGCAGAGCTGAAGATGTTGAGGTTCGCTTTGGGAGTGACAAGATTGGACAGGATTAGGAACAAGTACATGAAAGGGACAGCTCATGTTGGACGTTTGGGGGAAAAATGTTAGGGAGGCCAGATTAAGATGGTTTGGACATGTTCAGAGGAGGGAAAGTGAGTATATTGGTAGGAGAATGTTGGACATGGAGCTGCCAGGCAGGAGGCAAAGAGGAAGGCCAAAGAGGAGGTATATGGATGGAATTAATGAGGATATGAAGCTAGTGGGTGCAAGTGTTGAGGATGCAGAAGATAGGGATAGGTGGAGAGAGATGATTCACTGTGGCGACCCCGGGGAAAGGAAAAAAAAGAAGATCGGTGTCATGTTGAGACCATAACTCAGATGGGACCTGCCTTTCCATTTCCCTACGCAGCTCGGCTTCAACTGTCTCTAATGGTGATGTCATTTGTGTTTGTGGCTTGTGACTAATAACAATTTCTTGAGGGGTACCAATAAAGTTACTACCACACAAGATTTTGATATAGTTTTTATCAGCAGACTGAAAGATCAACGGGTTTATTTTTGATTCCCACTGAAAATGTTTAGCTTTATTTCATCATTGGCCCTAAGTCTTTTGATCTCCAATTCTTCCCTACATACAATCTTACATGCGGCACTGAATCAGCTACATTGAACCACCTGTTAACGAATTCACCCTCAGCTATATTTATAGCTGCCCCTGGCTTACCTATGATAATGTACTGTGTGATCAATTCAATTTTCTGTCCTTTTGTCTCTTCCTGCCATGTTTTTTCTAGGCTAGCATCTTTGTCTGAGCCATATTGCATTGTACAGTGAAACTCTGACTTTGGTAACTGTGCCTCAGTGATCTGTGCTTCAATAAACTTCCCCATTTATCAATTACATGAATAACACCACTTTCTATTTTTTACAAAAATTCGCTTCTGGCTCAGTAATCATCATTTGGTTTCCTATACCTTTCATGTCTACATATACACCTTCTGGGGAGCACCATATTTGCAGCCCTAACTTACATAATGCATCTCTTCCTAACAGGAGTTTGATTTGAAACTAGAATAGGTATAGTCACAATTTGGTTGTTAGTTTGTAGACGAACGGGAGCAGTCATAGGAATTAGCTGTTTCTGTCCCGAGAATCCTACCGTATTTCCAAACTTTCCAAACATGGGGAGATGTGAGGTATAATTTGTATTTATGCATGTATAAACTGCTCCTGTGTCTACTACCATGGGTGTGCTTTTTCCCTCTACCTCAATATGTAGCATGGGTTCTTGTTCAGCATTAGTTGTTAAAAGTGGTAACTGATTCTCCCCTATAGGATTCTCTGGGCATCCCTAATAACCGTGGTTTGGACCCCCCACGGGTGCACCGGGCTTTGGGCTGGACCCCGAAACGGCTGCTGCCACCCCCCTCCCATCACACCCCCAGGTGGCTGTGGCCATGTATGTGTGGGGCACTTGGTTCTGTTATGTCCAGTCTGTCCACATCCCCAGCACACTCCCGGCGGAAAGTTAAACTCTCTGGGGCTGTTTTGCTTTCCAACCCCTTCTGCTCTGGTTGTTGGGTATAAACTTTGACAACGGGTGCAGAGGGGGTGTGTAGTGGGAGTGAGTGCTGCAGGCGACGTCATCGCTGTAAGTGGAACAGGCTGGAGAGTGGGGGGAGCATTGTCAGGGGCTCTTACTGACATCTACTCTGCTTCCTCTTTCTGAATTGTAGCTTGAACTTTTTCTTATGTTTATTTGTCAGTTCTTCAAGTTGTAACTGAGTAAGTTTTCTCTGTAGCTCTTTTTCTTGCGTTCTTAATTTATGCTTATTCTTTCTGTATTGGTCGACAGCGTGTGAAACATGGTCACAGAACTCCCTGTGTGGTTTGGAAGTTAAGCCGACCACCTCTTCCAGCTTGCACTTTACAGGCTGCGGCATTGCATTTATCACGGCCTGTCTAAACAGAGTAGCCAGTAATGGATCTCCCTCTGGATCCCCCTCTGTCTCTTGTTTCCATGTTTTCAGTTGCCTCTGAATGTACAGCGTTGGGTTCTCTACTTCCCCCAATGGATCACCCTTTAATGCCTTTGGGTCAACTCTAGTTGGATACTCGGCACGCAGGGAATGCCACACAGCAGGGCGGTAAGCATCGAAGACAATTCCATCCACATGATGTGTGTCTACTGCCTCGGTCAAGTGTGAAGCCTGAAGGATTTCTTCCATTTTTCCTCTGCCAAAGTTCTTTGCCAAAAGGGCTTTTACGTCCCCCACAGGTAACAATTTACCAGCAGTCCATCTTCTAACACTTTTATCCACTTTCCAGCTCCTTAATGAATGTTAGGGAGGCAAGTGTCCAACCCCTCCAGGTCCTGTGTAGCCCACGGCACATATTGTCCCTGTGCACCTTTAATTATAATTGGGAATTGTGGAGCTAAGGGCCTAAGTTTTCCTGTATCTCTTCCCCGTTTCCAACTTCCTACAGTGAATGATGTCTCCTCTTCACCTTCATTTGCTCTACTATATAATAATCTGCTTCTTGGTGTCCAAACTTTATCTGTCTCACTGCTTAGTTGTCCTGGTGTTTTAATGATCCTGTCTATCCCTTCTTCACTTAGCTTTATTCCTGCATCCGCTTCTCTTTTTCCCTCCTTTCCATATTCTTTTTTCATCTTCTGTAACTCTGCCTTAACATCTCGATAACAGTGTAACGGAGTACTTTCCTCTCTATCAGTTTTCCTATCCTGTCTCTTCTTCGGTTTCACATACAGCTCCCTATCATCTTCGTCTAAATCAACATGACCTTCCATCTGCATTTCTCCTAAAACTTCCACCTTTCCCTTGAGTACCTGGAATTGACCTTCCAGGGGCACATATGGGGGTGGTGTAGCCAACCCCTCCTTGCTGTTGTTCTGTGCCTCGCTATCTAACTGCTTTAGTTTTTTCCTCTCCTGTTTGTTCTTTTTCATTAACATTTCTCCTTCTTTCTTAAATAAAGCTAACAATTCCCTTTCTTGCTGTATTTTTGTTTCTCTCTGCGTACTCTTCTTGTTGCTCGCTGTATTCTTATAATTTTTTATCAGAGTTTCCATTTCCTCACACAATGCTACATCAAATGTCCCATCCTTAGGCCATTTTGTACTCATACTTTTAGTTCTTTTCTGCCATTTGTTTGAGATCTTCATTATAAGGTCTTTACACAACAGGTGTTTCACCACTAATGTTTCCACAGGAGAGGCTGCCATTACGTCCTGTAGTCTCTAACACAACAACTACTTATTTTATGCTTATTCACCTAACTATTATTAAGCCTATTTAATGTGTCATGTAGCCTTATACTATTATATAACTCCACCGTCATCCAAAGTGCCTAAAAGTGATCTTTCTTTAATATCTCATTCCTTACTGTAAATACTTGCCAACAACTCAAATTACTTATATAATAGAAAATCGTTTCTCATCATTTAACAACCCAATTTCTACTACAATAATATAGGATTTATACAGTTTTATTTATTACTGTACAACACTGCAGGGTCCCTTTATGTACAGTTCTCATACACACTCACACATAGACGGACATAGAGCTCTCATGCACTCAATCTCAAACGTTTACACATACACTTTCTGGAGTGACTCATAAATAATTTTACGAATGCACTTCCTCAACACAACACCATACACGTACAAATGTTAAATACACCTACAACTTTTTCTGCATACCACCCGCAGCAATACATTGCCTTGAAATGCAAGTGACATGTCCTCTTAAAAAGATATCTATTGCCTCATAAAAAGATATCTATTGTCACAGTATTAATTACAATACACCTTTCTTCATATCACTAGCAGCAACACATTGCCCTGAAATGCCAGTGATATTCTCTCATAAAACGATATCTATAATAACTGCTGCGGTCTCTTACACACAAGCAGTATACTAATTATGCGCACATACTGTATTGGGCTGCTTTTAATTTTTGTTGATATCCATCAAGGCCCTCTTACCAACAAATACAGACCAATACAATGAACATCTACCTTTTTATGTACTGCTATCCATCAAGGCCCTCTTAACAGTACAGTAGATGCTCATAGGCGCTCACTCATACTTGTCTGTTTTTAGGTTTTACTGCTATCCATCAAGGCCCTCTTAACAGCAAATACAGACCATGCAATGCTCATCTACCAGCTACTTTTTATGTACTGCTATCCATCAAGGCTCACTTAACAGCACCGTCCAGTGCATGCATGTATTTCCTCTGGAAACAAAACCCTTGCAATGTTCTATCAAACCAGAGGGGTCTTTGTAAAGTGTCCTTACCACCATGGGCCAACCTCAGCAAACAACACAAACTAAGTATATAAGCAAAAGCTGCTTACCTTAGTAGGTGGCCACCTGTTTGTGCCGCTCACCAAGAAAGCTCACGGTGATCAGCCACACCTTTGCCCCTTTCCTATTACATCGGGGTCACCAAATGTTGAAGGAATCACGCAAAGCCTCGGGTTTTGTTGCCAGATGATGAGGTTTTTATTATCATGCAATAACAGCCTGAGTCGCTCGGCCGACCGGCTCAGGCTGTTATTGCATGATAATAAAAGCCTTATCATCTGACAACAAAACCTGAGGTGTTGTGTGATTCCTTCAACACAACACCGAGCTAGGACAGAAGTTGTTCTAGCTACATAAAGTGTGCAAACAGTGCAAGGACAAGACAGTGGAAAGACAAAGTACAAAAAGAACACAGACAGAACACAAAACATGTGCAATGCTGACAGAATGTGATGTGCATTACATATATGTTTGTAATGCATAGCAGCATGATCATTTTTAGTGTGAAAAATGTATTAGCAGCAGTTAAAAATGGTGCAAACAAGTAATCATTAACAGCGGTTGAGGTAGTGAAAATAGAAGGTACATTACACTGAGAGTCCATTCATACAGGTGGGTGTGTGTGTGTTCACACCGAATGCACAGGTGTGTGTCTGTGTGTGTGTGTGTGAGAGAGAGAGCTGGTAGTTCAGTTCTGGGTGTTAAGAGTCTTTTCCAGTTACCAATTACTGCTATATACTTGCAAAAACTTCACTAAATCTATAAAAATAAAACGAAGAAACTTCTTCAGGCTTGGATGAGAAGGAGCAAACTTGGCTTTATTGTAGTAAGACGATTCTTAACAACACCACCACCAAAATGGCACGCAAATACACAGCATCAGGCCCGATGCGGTCAAGTACGATGGCCAGTAAAAAATCCCCCCTATTTATCCTGGCATCCTTACACCTCCTATCATTTATTTGTCTCATGATTGTTTTGACTTCTTAGCAAACTTTTCTGAGAATTAACATACCCTAAACTATCCCTTCTTCATTTAACATTTATATATCTTTTTATTTTAACTGGTGACCCTGTGGATTCCAACCTCTGACCTTTAAGTTAGACATAGTGCTGTTCACTATATTTTTTTAAGTGAGCTCTGCCTTATTATTACAATTGTTAGTATTATTTATTTATATTAGTATTACTAATAGTATCAGCAATTTATTTATTGTTATAACCTATATACTTGCATAATTTTGAGGATCATTGTGGTTACCTGACAATTAATTATTTTCCCCAAATCTTAAGGGAGGATGCTATCCTTATTTACTTACTTACTTGTGAATTAGTTTTGCGTGTTACTTAGTTGTTTAAACTTATTTTCACTTCTTATTGATGCTATGGTGCTCTCATTCACGCTCTCCTGTTCTTGTTATGTCAGTTTAATCATAAACGTCCTCTATTAAAGACTTCACACAATTATCATATATTCTCTTTTCCATAAATATGCGATCTGATCTATTTCTGATCAAATGGTACTTGACTTTTTTAGTTACATAGGGCCTTATCTACTACTCCTTAAGTGCGCTTAATATATGTGAAGCAAAATAAGTAAAGATTAAAATTATCTCGGGATTAAAATAGTCTTATTTTTTGATTTATCTTAAACGAGTAAATTTAAGGATTAGGAACAACTTTGGATTTAATGATTAACGTAGATTACAATTAGATTTAGATTAAAATGAGTGCATTATTCAGGAAAATTTCAACAGGCGCATGTAGTCCACTGGATTGGACATTTCTGTAAGTTTCTGAAAAAATCATATTTTTAGAAAAAAATGGTGAATATTTGTTTTTTTCATGCCCTAGAAAGAAAACAAACACTTAAGAAAAAATCTTGACTCTTTTCATAAAAGAGTTTCTTTTCAGGCTTTCATAATTCATGCATCAGAAGGTTAAAATACTTTTCTAATTACTCTGTCTGAAAAGTAATTTAATTACTCAAATAATTTAACTCATTACTAATTACTTCTTAAGTTCCCTATAAACTTTGGATAAACAATAGAAATTAAACTCATTAATTTAAATGAGTCAAACATGGAATAGTTTAAAGCCAACATTTTAGCTTTATTAAAACATTTAACATTCTTCAGTTAAACAGGATTCCTATACAAAACATTTGAATATTAATTAACCAAGCTGTAAACCTTACATTTTTCAAAACTAAGAGCACCATATTTTATACATACTGTATGCTGTCATGTTTTTCAACAAAATAAACTCATTCCTATTCCTGACTGCGCTGCCTCCTTTTTGAAAAAGTGCTTGTACCTTGTTAATGTAAGTTTCTCAAAACGCCTGCTTGACAGTCTGTTCTGGAGTTAAGCACAAGATTGCCCAGGCTGAAACGCCTTTCCACTGGTGTGCTTGATGGTGTGGATGTGTTGTACCTCAGTGAAATGACCGTAATCTTGGGAAACTGTCTAGGAACACCCAGCTCAGACCCTGCAGATTTCAAATAATCCATGACCTCTGTTCAAACATTCTAAAAGCTTTGATAAGATTAGACCCGTCGTCTGTCACAGTTGCTGTCACTTTAGAGTTAAGTCCATAAGCTGAATGGACTTGCTCAATTTCATTGACGATTTCATCATACATGTGTCTCCCTCTAACTCTTTTACAAGCTAATGCTGCATGTCCACGTACAAAAGTTGAAGGATCAATCCAATGTGCCGTCATTCCAAGAAAACCTTCGGAAATATATTCCAAACTGTCAAATGTCTTTTTAAGCTCAATATCCATGTTGGTGTAACACTTATCTAAGTAAGACAAAAACATTTTTCTATCAGACAGAGCTACTTTTTTGCCACACACAGATATTTTGTTTAAAATGCGCCTAAAAGACGGCAATGCTACCGATCGTAACAGTAACATGTCTTCCACTATGTACCCTGCAGTCATTTTTTAGCTTACCTTCGGGCACTTTCTGCACTCTCGATGTAAAATCAAGTTTTGCCTCCTTAACAGGGGTTGCCACAATGTTATCTGTTGATGAACATGGATCACTCAAAAGTGTTTTGATGCCTTGTCAATGGCATCAAAATAAGTCAATGCTGCCTTGTCAAGTGCTTCAGTAGATTACTTGTGGTATTGACAGCGGCCGACAAGGACGTTCAAGAGTTGTCTCATGGCCACTTCTTTGTTATCATGGCTCTGTGGTCCAGAGCACTCTGGAGCAGGTTTTCATCAAAGATGTCTCACAATGTGACAGCACATTGCTGCATTCATCTTTCCCTCGATCTTAACTAGTCTCCCAGGAGAATATTTCTCTTGCCGCTGAAAAATATCCCCATAGCATGATGCTGTACCCACTATGTAGGGATGTTATAGACTCTATGCACGACCCACTGTATACTTATTTCCTCTAAAATCTCAGTGGTACGCGAGCTTACTGTTTAGCGTTCTCAGATAGCAACCTGTGGCACTAGCGTGGTCTTTCTCTAAATTTTTTGATTAACTAGTGATTATAAATAATTATTTTACATTTTGTATATATATATATATATATATATATATATATATATATATATATATATATATATATATATATATATATATACAGTGGGGCAAAAAAGTATTTAGTCAGCCACCAATTGTGCAAGTTCTCCCACTTAAAAAGATGAGAGAGGCCTGTAATTTTCATCATAGGTACACTTCAACTATGAGAGACAGAATGAGAAAAAAAAATCCAGAAAATCACATTGTCTGATTTTTAAAGAATTTATTTGCAAATTATGGTGGAAAATAAGTATTTGGTCACCTACAAAAAAGCAAGATTTCTGTCCCTCACACACCTGGAACTTCTTCTTTAAGAGGCTCCTCTGTCCTCCACTTGTTACCTGTATTAATGGCACCTGTTTGAACTCGTTATCAGTATAAAAGACACCTGTCCACAACCTCAGTCAGACTCCAAACTCCACTATGGCCAAGACCAAAGAGCTGTCAAAGGACACCAGAAACAAAATTGTAGACCTGCACCAGGCTGGGAAGACTGAATCTGCAATAGGTAAGCAGCTTGGTGTGAAGAAATCAACTGGGGGAGTAATTATTAGAAAATGGAAGACATACAAGACCCCTGATAATCTCCCTCGATCTGGGGCTCCATGCAAGATCTCACCCCGTGGGGTCAAAATGATCACAAGAACGGTGAGCAAAAATCCCAGAACCACACGGGGGGACCTAGTGAATGACCTGCAGAGAGCTGGGACCAAAGTAACAAAGGCTACCATCAGTAACACACTACGCCGCAAGGGACTCAAATCCTGCAGTGCCAGACGTGTCCCCCTGCTTAAGCCAGTACATGTCCGGGCCCGTCTGAAGTTTGCTAGAGAGCATTTGGATGATCCAGAAGAGGATTGGGAGAATGTCATATGGTCAGATGAAACCAAAATAGAACTTTTTGGTAAAAACTCAACTTGTCATGTTTGGAGGAGAAAGAATGCTGAGTTGCATCCAAAGAACACCATACCTACTGTGAAGCATGGGGGTGGAAACATCATGCTTTGGGGCTGTTTTTCTGCAAAGGGACCAGGACGACTGATCCATGTAAAGGAAAGAATGAATGGGGCCATGTATCGTGAGATTTTGAGTAAAAACCTCAATCCATCAGCAAGGGCATTGAAGATGAAACGTGGCTGGGTCTTTCAGCATGACAATGATCCCAAACACACCGCCCGGGCAACGAATGAGTGGCTTAGTAAGAAGCATTTCAAGGTCCTGGAGTGGCCTAGCCAGTCTCCAGATCTCAACCCCATAGAAAATCTTTGGAGAGAGTTGAAAATCTGTGTTGCCCAGCGACAGCCCCAAAACATCACTGCTCTAGAGGAGATCTGCATGGAGGAATGGGCCAAACTACCAGCAACAGTGTGTAAAAACCTTGTGGCGACTTACAGAAATCGTTTGACCTCTGTCATTGCCAACAAAGGGTATATAACAAAGTATTGAGATGAACTTTTGTTATTGACCAAATACTTATTTTCCACCATAACTTGCAAATAAATTCTTTAAAAATCAGACAATGTGATTTTCTAGATTTTTTTTTTTCTCATTCTGTCTCTCATAGTTGAAGTGTACCTATGATGAAAATTACAGGCCTCTCTCATCTTTTTAAGTGGGAGAACTTGCACAATTGGTGGCTGACTAAATACTTTTTTGCCCCACTGTATATATATATATATACATACAGGTGCATCTCAATAAATTAGAATGTCGTGGAAAAGTTCATTTATTTCAGTAATTCAACTCAAATTGTAAAACTCGTGTATTAAATAAATTCAATGCACACTGTCTGAACTCAGAGTCCCCTCTGAGTGGACACTCTTCTGGGTGGTTCTGAAGTCTTCTGCAATTACCTATATTTATCAAACACTTTGCTAAATTGTAAGAAAGAAAATAATGAAACTCCTTCAGGCTTGAATGAGAAGAAGCAAACCAGCTTTATTGGCACTCAAAAACACAGCTTCGAGCTCGATGCGGTCAAGTGCAAAGTCCCCCACATAAATGTCCCCTATATATAGGGGACTCTTCACCCCTCCTTACACTCCTTGTTTTGACGATAGATGATTATTTTGCTGAATAGGCCCCATAAACTCAAACCCCCCTTCGTTTGTCCATACCTGATGGCCTTAAGGATACCAATGACCGGGCCTGTGGGTCAGGCCAAGGCCTGTCTATCACAATTACCAGGTCACAGTATTTTGCAGAAATTAGGTTATTTTCCTACTTTATATTTTAGGAACCTATTTATCATATCCCCTATATCAGAGTACTTGAGGGCTTGTTTTTGTGCATTTATTTAGAGTACTGAGATGTTTCCCTTCCCAACATTTAATTAGGTTTTATTCCTTTATCTTTATTCACTGTTGGTTTTATTATCTGAGGCTTAACCTTATTTTTGCTCTGCAGCTAGTTCAGTTAGGTTTAGTGTAGTTACCTCCCATATTTTCTATAACACCCCTTCTTTGTATTTCCCCTGTACATTACATTACTTCTGTGCTTAGTTGTCATTCGGTGATTGCTTACTTTGTTCCATGTTTTGGGTAATATCAGCCACTAGAAAAGGTTCATTCACTGTTTTGATTTAACTTGGGCCCTGCCTTGCTCCACCTGATCTATAAACACCGCTACTTGCCATTCGCCTCGCATCATCTCAGCTCTTCCATCTCTGACACCTCTGGTTTTTTCCCCACCGGACCTTACAGCACCCACCTTACCTAGGTAAGTCAATTTCCCTATTTCTCTCTTTACCTACTCCTTACTCTCTCTCTGTGTGGCATACTTTGTTTTTAGTACACTGTGTACTTCTATTAATATTATATTGACTTCTCATTTGGCTGTTTTTGTTCCCCCAGTCAATTTTCCTCTTATTGTGTATATTATATTTATTATACATGTATTATATAATATATTATATAGTATTACATTAACATTATATTACTTTTCATAGTTATTGTCCTATCTGAGAGTTGTTATGACATTCTCTTCTCCTGCTTCCAGGGTTGCCGCACACGTTGTTTTTTAAGAACGTGTGACCTTGCTGATACTCACTATACCATGGAGCGTCGAGACAGACGAGCACATGGCTTTGGCGTCGCCGGCCGAAGGCCTCTCCGCCGAATCCTGAGACGCTGCTTTGAGAGTGATCGCCTCTTAAGATTTGTGGCTGAACTTAGCTGCTTCCTATCTGATGTACTGGATAACCTCCCTGCCCTGGCTGAAGCCTCCCCTCTGCAGAGTGGACCCGATGATGTGCCTGACCCAGATGCTGTGCCTGATATGCCTGACCCTGATGGTGTGCCTAACCCTGATGATGAACCTGACCTTGCTGATGAGCCGGAACCTGATGCCCTTAATCTCGCTGGGCGTCCTTCCCCCTCTCCTCCTCCTTCTACTTCTCCCTCCTCTACGTCTTCATTTTCCCCATTTTCTCCATCCTATTCCTACTCCCCAACTTCTCCTACTGCCCACTTGGCTGACATCTCGGCTGATGAATAAGCTGGTAGTTGCTAATCTCTGTTTTTGTAATGAACCTTCGCGTTCTCATAAAACAATGGTTAATGTCTAATAAACTATTCACTACCTGATTATGACTCTCTATTTATTTCTTATATTTTTCTTGTTAAACTTATTAGATTTTATCCATAAGCTATTGTTAGTAAATTTCAACTGTCATCTAAAGGTTATACTGTTTTGATATTGATTTAAGATGAGGATAATAAAGTAAGGATAATAAAGACTTAAAATAATCAGTGCTTAATCTGAGTAACTTGTCTGTTATGATTATTAAATGATTACTGCTTAACGTAGATATCAATCTAATTATTATTATTATTGAATGCTTAAATGATTTGAGTAAATAGTAAATTTAAGATTTTAAGTAAGATTTGATCTTATTTAAAGACTACTATTTTAACTGATTAAAGTAAATTAGAGTAATGTAATAATAATAATAATAATAATAATAAAGTAGGATTTAATGATTAACTTTCTGTAGTTATAATTAGGCTAAACATAGAATTATGACTTGATTAGACTTTGATTCATGCAATCTATGATTCTTCAAGGAAATTTTCAACAACACAGACTGAAGTAGTTTATGTCTTTGGTTCTTTTAATTGTGATGATTTTGGCTCACATTTAACAAAAACCCACCACTTCACTATCTCAACAAATTAGAATACTTCATAAGACCAATAAAAAAACATTTTTAGTGAATTGTTGTCCTTCTGGAAAGTATGTTCATTTACTGTACATGTACTCAATACCTGGTAGGGTCTCCTTTTGCTTTAATTACTGCCTAAATTTGGCGTGGCATGGAGGTGATCAGTTTGTGGCACTGCTGAGGTGGTATGGAAGCCCAGGTTTCTTTGACAGTGGCCTTCAGCTTATCTGCATTTTTCGGTCTCTTGTTTCTCATTTTCCTCTTGACAATACCCCACAGATTCTCTATGGGCTTCAGGTCTGGTGAGTTTGCTGCCCAGTCAAGCACACCAACACCATGGTCATTTAACCAACTTTTGGTGCTTTTGGCAGTGTGGGCAGTGCCAAATCCTGCTGGAAAATGAAATCAGCATCTTCAAAAAGCTGGTCAGCAGAAGGTGTAGAAGAATTTTATCAATCATGATATGTAGATACAATACCAGCATTGAAATTAGCTAATGTATCTGTGTGTGTGCACAGGAATGTGGGTGATATGGTCTACATGCATGATATATTGTAGCTTAGTGTGTCCAATGTGTGTGAATTGGAATGTAACCATATATGGTAACGTAAACTGGTCCTAGACAGAGTGGCCCCACCGTTCGTAACCTTATAGGGGCCCTAGACATGAAACAGTTGTTGGGATGACGTGTAGGAATGCATAGGGAAGCCTATATTTTGTGTACAATGAGTTAGAACGGGAGTCACTCGGCTGACCGGTTCAGGCTGTTATTACATGATAATAAAAGCCTTATCATCTGGCAACAAAACCCGAGGCGTTGCGTGATTCCTTCAACATTTGGTGACCCCGATGTGATAGGAAAGGGGCAAAGGCGTGGCTGATCACCGTGGGCTTTCTTGGTGAGCGGCACAAACAGGTGGCCACCTACTAAGGTAAGCAGCTTTTGCTTATATACTTAGTTTGTGTTGTTTGCCGAGGTTGGCCCATGGTGGTAAGGATGCTTTACAAAGACTCCTCCGGTTTAATAGAACATTGCAAGGGTTTTGTTTCCAGAGGAAATACATGCATGCACTGGACTACTGTGCTGTTAAGTGGGCCTTGATTGATAGCAGTACATAAAAAGTAGCTGGTAGATGAGCATTGCATGGTCTGTATTTGCTGTTAAGAGGGCCTTGATGGATAGCAGTAAAACCTAAAAACAGACAAGTATGAGTGAGCGCCTATGAGCATCTACTGTACTGTTAAGAGGACCTTGATGGATAGCAGTACATAAAAATTTAGATGTTCATTGTATTGGTCTGTATTTGTTGGTAAGCAGGCCTTGATGGATATCAACAAAAATTAAAAGCAGCCCAATACAGTATGTGCGCATAATTAGTATACTGCTTGTGTGTAAGAGACCGCAGCAGTTATTATAGATATTGTTTTATGAGAGAATATCACTGGCATTTCAGGGCAATGTATTGCTGCTAGTGATATGAAGAAAAGTGTATTGTAATTAATACTGTGACAATAGATATCTTTTTATGAGAAAATACCACTGGAATTTCAAGGCAATGTGTTGCTGCTGGTGGTATGAAGAAAAAGTTTTTATGTGTACTTGTTATTGTGGATATCCTTTTATGAGGCAATAGATATCTTTTTATGAGGATATGTCACTTGCATTTCAAGGCAATGTATTGCTGCGGGTGGTATGCAGAAAAAGTTGTAGGTGTGATTAACATTTATACGTGTATGGTGTTGTGTTGAGGAAGTGCATTCGTAAAATAATTTATGAGTCACTCCAGAAAGTGTTTGTGTAAACGTTTGAGATTGTGAGTGCATGAGAGCTCTATGTCCATCTATGTGTGAGTGTGTATGAGCCCTGTACATAAAGGGACCCTGCAGTGTTGTACAGTAATAAATAAAACGGTATAAATCCTATATTATTGTAGTAGAAATCGGGTTGTTAAATGATGAGAAACGATTCCCTATTATATAAGTAATTTGAGTTGTTGGCACGTATTTACAGTAAGGAATGAGATATTAAGGAAAGTGTCTATCAGTTTTAGGCACTTTGGATTATGATGGAGTTATATAATAGTATAAGACTACATGACACATTAAATAGGCATAATAATAGTTAGGTGAATAAGCATAAAACAAGTAGTTGTTGTGTTAGAGACTACAGGACGTAATGGCAGCCTCTCCTGTGGAAACATTAGTGGTGGAACACCCGTTGTGTAAAGACCTTATAATGAAGATCTCGAACAAATGGCAGAAAATAACTAAAAGTATGAGTACAAAATGGCCTAAGGACAGGACATTTGATGTAGCATTGTGTGAGGAAATGGAAACTCTGATAAAAAAATGACAAGACTATAGCGAGCAACAAGAAGAGTACGCAGAGAGAAACAAAAAGGCAGCAAGAAAGGGAAGTGTTAGCTTTATTTAAAGAAGAAGGAGAAATGTTAGTGGAAAAGAACAAACAGGAGAGGAAAAAACTAAAGCAGTTAGATAGCGAGGGACAGAATAACAGCAAGGAGGGGTTGGCTACACCACCCCCCATATGTGCCCCTGGAAGGTCAATTCCCAGTTCTCAAGGGAAAGGTGGAAGTTTTAGGAGAAATGCAGATGGAAGGTAACCCTAACCCTAACCCTAGACAGGATAGGAAAACTGATAGAGAGGAAAGTACTCCGTTAGACTGTTATCGAGATGTTAAGGCAGAGTTACAGAGGATGAAAAAAGAATATGGAAAGGAGGTAAGAAGAGAAGGGGATGCAGGAATAAAGCTAAGTGAAGAAGGGATAGACAGGATCATTAAAACACCAGGACAACTAAGCAGTGAGACAGATAAAGTTTGGACACCAAGAAGCAGATTATTATATAGTAGATAGAATGAAGGTGAAGAGGAGACATTCACTGTAGGAAGTTGGAAACGGGGAAGAGACACAGGAAGACTTAGGCCCTTAGCTCCACAATACCCAATTATAATTAAAGGTGCACAGGGACAATATGTACCGTGGGCTACACAGGACCTGGAGGGGCTGGACACTTGCCTCCCTAACATTCATTAAGGAGCTGGAAAGTGGATAAAAGTGTTAGAAGATGGACTGCTGGTAAATTGTTATCTGTGGGGGACGTAAAAGCCCTTTTGGCAAAGATCTTGGGCGGAGGAAAAATGGAAGAAATCCTTCATGCTTCACACTTGACCGAGGCAGTAGACACACATTATATAGATGTCTTCGATGCTTACCGCCCTGCCGTGTGGCATTCCCTGCGTGCCGAGTATCCAACTAGAGTTGACCCAAAGGCATTAAAGGGTGATCCGTTGGGGGAAGCAGACAACCCAACGCTGTAAATTCAGAGGCAACTGAAAACATGGAAACAAGAGACAGAGGGGGATCCAGAGGGAGATCCATTACTGGCTACACTGTTTAGACAGGCCGTGATAAATGCCATGCCTCAGCCTGTAAAGTGCAAGCTGGAAGAGGTGGTCGGCTTAACTTCCAAACCACACAGGGAGTTCTGTGACCATGTTTCACACTCTGTCGACCAATACAGAAAGAATGAACATAAATTAAGAACGCAAGAAAAAGAGCTACAGAGAAAACTTACTCAGTTACAACTTGAAGAACTGACAAATAAACATAAGAAAAAGGTTCAAGCTACAATTCAGAAAGAGGAAGCAGAGCAGATGTAAGTAAGAGCCCCTGACAATGCTCCCCCCACTCTCCAGCCTGTTCCACTTACAGCGATGACGTCATCTGCAGCACTCACTCCCACTACACACCTCCCTGCACCCATTGTCAAAGTTTATACCCAACAACCAGAGCAGAATGGGTGGAAAGCAAAACAGCCCCAGAGAGGCCAAAGAAATGGTCGGTTTATCTTTCCGCCAGGAGTGTGCTGGGGATGTGGACAGACTGGACATAACAGAACAAAGTGCCCCACACATCCCTGACCACAGCCACCTGGGGGGTGTGATGGGAGGGGGGTGGCAGCAGCCGTTTCGGGGTCCAGCCCAAGGCCTAGTGCACCCGTGGGGGGGTCCAAACCATGGTTATTAGGGATGCCCAAAGAATCCTATAGGGGAGAATCAGTTACCACTTTTAACAACTAATGCTGAGCAAGAACCCATGCTACATATTGAGGTAGAGGGAAAAAGCACACCCATGTTAGTAGACACAGGAGCAGTTTATACATGCATAAATACAAATTATGCCTCACATCTCCCCATGTCTGGAAAGTTTGCAAAGACGGTAGGATTCTCGGGACAGAAACAGCTAATTCCTATGACTGCTCCCGTTCATCTACAAACTAACAACCAAATCGTGACTATACCTATTCTAGTTTCAAATCAAACTCCTGTTAACTTAATAGGAAGAGATGCATTATGTAAGTTAGGGCTACAAATATGGTGCTCCCCAGAAGGTGTATATGTAGACATGAAAGGTATAGGAAACCAAATGATGATTATTGAGCCAGAAGCGAATGTGTACTGGATAGGACAAATAGAAAGTGATGTTAGTCATGTAATTGATAAATGGGGGAAGTTTATTGAAACACAGATCCCTGAGGCACAGTTACCAAAGTCAGAGTTTCACTGTGCACTGCAATATGACTCAGACAAAGATGCTAGCCTAGAAAAAACATAGCAGGAAGAGACAAAAGGACAGAAAATTGAATTGACCACACAATACATTATCATAGGTAAGCAAGGGGCAGCTATAAATATAGCTGAGGGTGAATTTGTTAACAGGTGGTTCAATGTACCTGATTCAGTGCCGCATGTAAGATTGTATGTAGGGAAGAATTGGAGATCAAAAGACTTAGGGCCAATGATGAATAAAGCTAAACATATTCAGTGGGAATCAAAAATAAACCCGTTGATCTTTCAGTCTGCTGATAAAAACTATATCAAAATCTTGTGTGATAGTAACTTTATTGGTACCCCTCAAGAAATTGTTATTAGTCACAAGCCACAAACACAAATGACATCACCATCTGAAGGAGTAGAGACAGTTGAAGCTGAGCTACATATGGAAATGGAAAGGTAGGTCCCATCTGAGTTATGGTCTCAACATGACACCGATGTAGGACTAATAAAATCGCCCAGTCCAATCCAAATACAGCTTAAGCCAAATGTACAACTACCCAGGAAGATGCAATATCCTCTGCAACCTGAGGCAGAAGCAGGCATAAAAAATACTATAGAAGGTCTTTTAAAAGCGGGCGTGTTAATAGAAACAGCCAGTTATTGTAATACGCCAATTTTTCCTGTGATCAAAGCAGACAAATCTAAATGGTGCCTCATTCATGATTTGCGAGTAATTAATGATATAATAGAGGACTGGCCTGCTAATATTACAAATCCACATACGCTGCTAACCAATGTCCCTCCCGAAGCCAAATACTTCACTGTGATTGATCTGTGTTCAGCCTTTTTCAGTGTTCCAGTGGCAGAAGAAAGTAGATATCTGTTTGCATTTACATATGCTGGTAAGCAATATACGTACACTAGAATGCCTTAAGGGTTTAAGCATTCACCACATATATTCAATCAGGTACTTAAGGCTGACTTAGATGATCTGTTGATAGACAGTTCACTGTTGTAATATATGGATGACCTATTAATTTGCTCAACATCACTAGAACAATGCCATAGAGGTTCCATTAAGGTACTCAATAAGTTAGCTTAGGGGGGTCATAAAGTATCTAAAGCCATATTACAATATTGCGAGTCACAGGTTGAGTATTTAGGCCGGTTAATTTCATATGGTGCAAAAGCATTAGCCCCAACCCATGTAGAAGCCCTGAGTAAAGTGCCTCTGCCACAAACAGTAAAGCAAATGATGACCTTCTTAGGCCTAACTGGTTTTAGTGCTGATTGGACAGAGGAATATGCATAAAAACAGCGCCATTGAGGGAAATAATGAAAGCAGTAGGACCTGCAAGACCTAAGTACTTCACTAAGCTGGAACATAGATGCATTGGTAGCATTTGAATCTATAAAGAAAGAACTGCAAACAGTGCCTGGCTTAGGTATACCGGATTATACTAAACCATTCCACCTATATGTGGCTAACTGAGCTGATGGATATGCGTCAGCCGTTTTGATGCAAGAGACCTGCAGTGGCAGGAAAAAACAGCCTCTAGCATACCAGGTGTATGTGTATTGTTTGGTGATCAATGCTGTACTTATATCCCTAATAACACAGCTCCTGATGGTGCATTTACTAAAGCTATGCTTAAGTTGAAAAACTTAAGACTAGAAACCACAATAAATGCTGGGAGAGACAAGAAAATATGAGATTGGTTAGATCTGAGTTTGGGAAATTGGGGAGCATGGTTTGCTAAATTAGGAATGTTTTTGGGAATTTCAATAGTAGTAGGAGGACTGCTGTTCTGTTGTGTGCTTCCTATATTAAAGTCACTAGTTATAAAAGGCACATTCCGACAAATGGAAGGACATTTGCGTGCGTGATTGCTATTTACAACCTTCGGAAGAGGAAGCAAGCACCTCTGATGAGGACGAAGAAGAGGATTATTGATGAGCCATGCCTTGGGGGAAAGTGACTCAGTTACAATGAGTTAGAACAGGAGTCGCTTGGCCGACCGGCTCAGGCTATTATTGCATGATAATAAAAGCCTTATCATCTGGCAACAAAACCCAAAGCGTTGCGTGATTCCTTCAACAAAGGAAGCATGAAGTGCTCCAAAATTTCTTGGTAAACGGGTGCAGTGACTTTGGTTTTCAAAAAACACAAATGAAACACAAAACTTGCTCTCATCTGAAAAGAGGACTTTGGACCACTGGGCAACAGTCCAGTTCTTCTTCTGCTTAGCCCAGGTAAGACGCCTCTGACGTTGTCTGTGGTTCCGGAGTGGCTTAACAAGAGGAATACAACAACTGTAGCCAAATTCCTTGACACGTCTGTGTGTGGTGGCTCTTGATGCCTTGACCCCAGCCTCAGTCCATTCCTTGTGAAATTCACTCAAATTCTTGAATGGATTTTGCTTGACAATCCTCAAAAGGCTACGGTTCTCTCGGTTGGTTGTGCATCTTTCTCTTCTACATTTTTCCTTCCACTCAACTTTCTGTTAACATGCTTGGATACAGCACTCTGTGAACAGCCAGCTTCTTTGGCAATGAATCTTTGTGGCTTACCCTCCTTGTGAAGGGTGTCAATGATTGTCTTCTGGACAACTGTCAGATCAGCAGTCTTCCCCATGATTGTGTAGCCTAGTGAACCAAACTGAGAGACCATTTTGAAGGCTCAGGAAACCTTTGCAGGTGTTTTGCTGATTGGCTTGTCACCATATTCTAATGTTTTGAGATAATGAATTGGTGGGTTTTTGTTAAATGTGAGCCAAAATCATCGCAATTAAAAGAACCAAAGACTTAAACTACTTCAGTCGTATTAACATAACATTAGTGAAACTATAAAAACAGAAGATTTTAAAAAGGTTAAGTAAACAGAAAATAAAACATTGACTATAAGAGTATGCACTGTCACAAAAAAAACTAGCTTACATTAGTTTGTTAGCTTCAGAATATGTACCTTCAAAGTGGTCGATATAACTCGAAACATACAATTTGAACTCCTTCTCTGTTCACTGTTATCCGTGGAAGTTCTTGCAAAACGGCGAGTGTAAAATGCCTTGCTGATAGCTCTTATTGAAAAGTTAGGTAAAAACACTTTCGGCACAGCACCGGAAGTTGCAGAGCAACTGAGACGAAACACGGAAGTATTCGTGCATAGAGTCTATTGTCTATTTAAATGAGTTTCACTTTAAATGTTAAGTGAGTGTAAGGACTGAGTATAACCGAAATGGCTGGGTGATACTATCGTCTAGCCGGATGTCTTTAACATGGTGAACATGGTCACATACACCTTTGTCTTTATTTTTTATTTATTTTTTTTTTTTTTACAGGTGTTATCACCCAAATGACCAGCCGATACTAAATAGTAATCACGGTCATGTACACCCTTTGTTCATTGATGGTCCTTGACATGCTGCTGCCTCTCCCGTACTAATAATTGATTGGATTAAGTGTTCTAAATGTTTGGTAAGGCTGCTTCTAGACAATGTCCTTTGTTAAAAGCACTATCCAAATAAACTGAATTGAATTAAGGTCACTTCAACCATATATAGATGATGCAGTACATGGTGAATTGAAACAACGTTCCTCCTGGACCAAAGGTGCTGCACATAACAAAGACAAGATACAGGGTGGCGTGGACAAACATGAAGCTAAACTAAGGTGCAGAATTTTTAAAACTAAACATACAACATAAGTGCAGGGAATGACGAGACATTGCAGACAAACAAGACACATAATTCCGACTGTGTGCAAAAAAGAACAGTATTGTACACTGAGTGCAATGAACGTTGTTGTGCAGTGAGTGCAAGGATAGCACCAGAAATAGTACAAATATTTAAAGTGACGTGTGCATGTAAACAATATCAGGTGTGTGTGTGTGTATGTATGTGTGTGAGAGTTCCGTTCAGTTTTCAGTTCAGAGTGTGTGTGTGTATGTGTGAGTCCATGTTCCTCAATTTAGTTCAGTTCTCTGTTGAGACACCTGATTGCCTAAGGGAAAAAGCTGTTCAATAGTCTGGATATGTGGGCCCGAATGCTACGGTACCTTTTTCCAGACTGCAGGAGGGTGAAGAGTGTGTGTGAGGGGTGTGTGGCGTCATCCACAATGCTGTTGGCTTGTGGATGCAGCGTGTGGAGTAAATGTCTGTAATAGAGGGAAGAGAGACTCCAATGATGATCTCAGCTGTCCTCACTATCTGCTGCAGGGGTCTTGCGATCTGAGACGGTGCAATTCCCAAACCAGGCAGTGATGCAGCTGCTCAGGATGCTCTCAATGGTCCCTCTGTAGAAGGTGGTCAGGATGAGAGGTGGAAGATGAGCCTTCCTCAGCCTTCGCAGGAAATAGAGACGCTGCTGGGCTTTTTTGGTGATGGAGCTGGTGTTGAGCGACCAGGTGAACACAGAGGAATTTGGTGCTCTTGATGATCTCCATGTTGGACCCATTGATGTACAGTGGATAATGGTCACCCTGTGCTCTGGACGATAGACGATTTGCGTTGGACGATACACAAACTGCATGGGGTCTATTGATGGTGGCAGAAGGTCCTTGATTTGTCTCATGACAAACCTCTCGAAGCACTTCATGATGATGGGTGTGAGTGCAACGAGACAGTAGTCATTGAGACAGGACACTGGAGATTTCTCCGGCACGGGGATGATGGTGGTGGACTTTAGGCACATTGGAACGACACCGCTGCTCAGGGAAATGTTGAAGATGTCAGTGAATTCCCTGTTCTTCACATTCCCTGAGCACGCTGCCAGGAATGTTGTCTGGTCCAGCAGCTTTCCGTGGGTTAACTCTGCATAGAGTTTTTGTCACGTCGTCCGTGGTGAGACAGAGCACCTGGTCCTCTGGAGAAGGGATTGTCTTTCTCGCTGTCACGTCATTCTGTGCCTCAAACCGAGCGTAGAAGCTGTTCAGCGCATCTGGAAGTCAGTGCATTCAAAACAGTCCCCAAGAGCAGAGATGGCTCTTTCTGGCCAGGTTTCTACCAGTTTCAGAACCGGTTTAGCGCATCTGACGAGTGGTCTGTATGCTGGAATTAGCATAACAGAGATGTGGTCTGAGTAGCTGAGGTGGGGGCGGGGCTCCGCGTGATACGCGCCGGGAATGTTTGTATAGACAAGATCTAGCGTGTTCACCCCTCTAGTTGCAAAGTCCACATGCTGATGGAATTTAGGGAGAACAGACTTGAGATTTGCATGATTGAAATCTCCGGCGATAATAAACAGTCCGTCGAGGTGAGCATTCTGCAGCTTGCTAATAGCTCCGTAGAGCTCACACAGAGCCTCCTTAGCATTAGCGCTGGGGGGAATGTACACTCCGACAATGAATACGGAGTGTTTGAGGTTGCCGACCCCTGTGCTGGAGTAGCAAAAGAACACTAGCATTTCAACATTTTGGGGTTTCAGGGTGGAACGCAGGCATGTTGCAATGTTAGTGGTGTTACCTTGCGGTGCTGCGATGATGCCAAAGCACTGCTTATGAATTATGACATTTTAAACCCAAAAAAGTTTCACTCGGTGGAATGTACTCCTTTTTTCTGTTCCAATAATGGTACAGCTTCACTCTCACTGTCGCCACCAGGATTTTCCACACTGTGGTTCATTTTTATTTTCCTTTTACGGCTACAAATCCAAAGTACTGACTGACTCTGATTGATTAGGTCTTCCTGCTTGATACACTTCATGTGAGTGATAGCGGAACGTGGCAAATGAGGGAGAGGAGAGAAGTGATCGAGATTTCTGACTGATTGGTGAAATAATAAAGAATAAAGCTTATTCTGATGATTCTGTTAATAGTGTTTTGTTATTGTGTGAGTGTGACAAATAAAAATGATAAGTGATAAATGAGATTGCATTTATGTATGGATCGAGATTGTGATTTTTTTTCCGATTAATCGTGCAGCCCTACTATGAAGCCATAAAATCAGTTTGTCATACCTTAAAAAGGGTGTGGGGAAGGGATAATAGACTCAACACTCTTTTTTAGTATACATAAACAATAAGTCTTCTTCTTCTTTTGGCTTTTCCCTTCAGGGGTCTCCACAGCGAATCAACTCTCTCCACTTATCCCTCATCCTCAACACTTGCACCCACTAGCTTCATATCCTCATTTATTCCATCCATATACCTCCTCTTTGGCCTTCCTCTTTGCCTCCTGCTTTGCCAGCTCCATGTCCAACATTCTCCTAACAATATACTCACTCTCCCTCCTCTGAACATGTCCAAACCATCTTAATCTGGCCTCCCTAACTTTGTCCCCCAAACGTCCAACATGAGCTGTCCCTCTGATGTACTCATTCCTAATCCTGTCTAACCTGGTCACTCCCAAAGAGAACCTCAACATTGTCAACTCTGCTATCTCTAGCTCTGACTCCTGTCTCTTCCTCAGTGACACTGTCTCTAAGCCATACAGCATGGTCGGTCTCACCACTGTCCTGTACACCTTCCCCTTGATTCTTGATGATATTTTCCTATCACACAGAACTCCCCACACCTTTCTCCACCCATTCCAACCTGCCTGCACTCACTTCTTTACCTCTTTCCCACACTCTCCATTACTCTGGACTGTTGACTCCAAGTACTTAAACTACTGTACCTTCTTCACCTCTTCACCCTGTAACCTTACTGTTCCACTTCCCTCCCTTTCATTCACACACATGTACTCAGTCTTACTACGACTGACTTTCATTCCTCTTCTCTCCAGCGCAAAACAGCACACCTCACCACTGTCCTGCTCCTCTCATACATGTCCTGCACCACTCTGACATACTTCTCTGCTACTCCTGACTTCCTCATACAGTACCACAGCTCTTCTCTTGGCACCCTGTCATACACTTTCTCCAAGTCTACAAACACACAGTGCAACTCCCTCTGACCATCCCTATACTTCTCCATCAAAATTTTCAGAGCAGATATTGCATCTGTTGTGCTCTTTCTGGGCATGAATCCATACTGCTGCTCACAAATTTCCATTACCTTCCTTAACCTAGCTTCCACTACTCTTTCCCATACCTTCATTGTATGGCTCATCAACTTTATCCCCCTATAGTTGCTGAAACTCTGCACATCACCCTTATTCTTAACGATTGGCACTAACACACTTCTCCATTCTTCAGACATCATAAATAAATAATAAGTATAAATAATGAACCTATCATTTTGAATGATAAAACTATTTAAAAAATTAGTCATATTAGTAATGGGCGAAAAGTATAAGACACGCCTTGTTAGCCTTTAATTAACTGCAGCGGTCAGTATAAAAATAGCCAAAACAAAATGAATACAAAAGTAGCATTCAGAAGTAGGCTCTTTCATAGCTGTACATTATATTTATTAGCATTTAGTTAATTTCTCTATGGTATGTTCTCTCTTTTTAAGACAGTCTTGTGAAGTATTGCAGATCCTTCTTCTTCAACAAAGCCAAGATGGAGTCATCTCCAGGGCAGGACGTTCCAGAGCCTGGAATTTCTGTGACTAATCCCTTCTCTCCTGTGGTTGGTTTGTTTTTTATATTTTTAATAAGTTTGAATTTATTGATATAGCCATATAAATGGTGATCGTTAGGGTCAATGTTATGTTATTTATTTTATTTTAAATAATTTAATTTAATTTGATGAGCAATTCTAAGAAAGTCATTTACAGTGGGAATTATTGTCCATTAATTTTGCCTGCCATGTTTGTTAAGCATATTCAACTGTTATTTAAGAAAATGTTGCGCTTAAATAGACAATGCTGAAATATCAACATATGAAGTGATATGGTGTATCTTTTTGAAAATACTTTCATTAATTTTTGGTCTACAGCGACCAGCTAGCACTTTGCCAAATTCCATAAAATTTAGATGCCCCCAAAGAAGCTGAAAAAATGTATGTAACAATTTTTTTAAGCAATAGTGAAATCTCTGGATACCTGAAATATTACCTGAGTGTGAAATATTACATTTCTGTGTCGATTTACTTCTTTCTAAAAAGCCAGTAGAAAGAAAGCAGTTTTACCTTCACAAATTAAGGTATAAGCTTCACATATTAAAGTGTCATGATGTTTAACCCAACAGAGTCAAGTCAAAGTACACAAGAAGCTTCAAAAGCTGTTCGAGTGTTCACAGTGCGGGATGAGTTTTAAGTACCTGAGTAATCTCAAACGACACCAGCACATTCACACAGGAGAGAAGCCATATCACTGCTCACAGTGCGGGAAGAGTTTTAAGCGCCTGAGCACTCTCAAACAACACCAGCTCATTCACACAGGAGAGAAGGCATATCACTGCTCACAGTGTGGGAAGAGTTTTAAGTGCCTGAGCACTCTCAAACAACACCAGCGCATTCACACAGGAGAGAAGCCATATCACTGTTCAGAGTGTGGGATGAGTTTTAAGCAACAGAGTTCTCTCAGACAACACCAGCTCATTCACACAGGAGAGAAGCCATATCACTGCTCACAGTGCAGGAAGAGTTTTGCCCAGCTGGGGTATTTACAAAGCCACCAGCTAATTCACACAGGAGAGAAGCCATATCATTGCTCACAGTGCGGGAAGAGTTTTGCCCGGCTGGGGTATTTACAAAGCCACCAGCGCATTCACACGGGAGAGAAGCCATATCACTGCTCAGAGTGCCCGAAGAGTTTTAAGTGCCTAAGTACTCTCAAACGACACCAGCGCATTCACACAGGAGAGAAGTCATATCACTGCTCAGAGTGTGGGAAGAGTTTTGCCCGGCTGGGTCATTTACAAAGACACCAGCGCATTCACACAGGAGAGAAGCCATATCACTGCTCAGAGTGCCTGAAGAGTTTTAATTGCCTGAGCACTCTCAAACGACACCAGCGTATTCACACAGGAGAGAAGCCATATCACTGCTCAGAGTGTGAGAAGAGTTTTAATTGCCTGAGCAATCTCAAACAACACCAACACATTCACACAGGAGAGAAGCCATATCACTGCTCAGAGTGCGGGAAGAGTTTTGCCCGGCTGGGGTGTTTAAAAAGCCACCAGCGCATTCACACAGGAGGGAAGCCATAATCACACCAAGTCATCAGCTACTGTAGAATAAATTTATAGATACATTTGCATTGTTTCTTGTTTTTGGATGTGATATAAACAATAAAAAACTGATTTTCATTGAAATTTTCATTATAATTTTAATTGCTCAGAATCAACAATAACAAATTTTGTATGGTTTCCACAAAGTATTTTAGTATGTTAAACAACAGCTTAGTTAAAAATACTAGGGAAATTAGAGTAAAGTTTACTCAAAATATTTGTTTAAAATAATTCATTTGATATTATTTAAAAACATCAATTACAGTCAACTTTAAAAATATATCTGGATTGAAATAAAATTGTTTTGTGCAACCCCTTTCAATATTAAAATTAAGTAAATGCAACAAAACAGTTTTTTCAGTATATGTGAATGTCTTTCATGACAAAACAGGAGAGTGTAAGTAACAGTAGCAGAGTGTAAAGCCAAGGAGGACTGAAAGAAGTATTCCATTTCACTGCCATCATTGTTCAGCAGGTTGTTTAACAAAATTGTTTTAAGCGGTACATTTCCTTATGTTTGTTTCGAACAGTCTTTTAAAGTCTAAAATAATCAGTGATTTTACCCATTCTCATATTTTTTGTTACTTTTAGTAGCAACCACTATCAGTGCTTACTGCTTATCAGTAATCAGAGTGAAAATTTCGTATACCGACTGTCCTAAAATTGCTATCAAATTATTATTTGTGGTTCAAATTGAATGCAAATATATTTGATATAAATCTAATAAAATTTCCTTTTCGGATAGAAATAAAAAAAACTTGTTCTTTGTTAAGATGACCGTCTGCCAATGTAATTACCAGTGCCATGTGTTTATTTTACAACATCCTGTGCATTGCTTTCCTGAGTGTCTCACTTGACGCACGTGTGTTTGAGGTCATATGCGAGCTATTTTTGGTTCCTGAATATTAATGAGGTGACATTCACGAAATGCTTGAATGAATACAGTTTCTATATGTGCAAATTTTATTTACACGACAACCCTACTAATAGGGTGGGGAAATAGTTCCCAATGTCAGACCAAAATATTTGTGCTTCCCGACCAGCTACAGTTAAACTGTTCATATATTCTGTAAGTAGAGATTGTGACCTTTCTTATGATGCAAAAAATTATTTATGGTGAGAGTCGGGATGCCATTTTGTGTAGCTACTTTGCTGAGACGCCATTTTATGTAGCTACTTTGCCAAGACGCTATTTTGTGTAGCTACTTTGTTGACATAGGCGATAAATCCATTCATTGAATCGGGGAAATGTTTCAATAATTTATCGAGTGAATACTGCATCAAATTATTCAGTAATAAAATATTTTTGATATATGCAATTATTTACCAATATTAGATGGTAATTTTTTTTTTAATGCAATGAAAATTGTAGGTGACAATTGTAGCAGGTGTGGGTTTTTTTGGACAAATTAAAAGCAAAACTTTGATTACAGTGAAAAAAGAAAAGCCAGAATTGCTTCTTGCCATGATTATACCATGATTATAATCATGTTAGACCAAGATGGTGGTGCCTGCACAACGCGAGGCTCAGCGTCACCCCAGATTTTGCGATTTTGCAGTATTTTTCCTGCTCATCTCGGGTCTGTTCACACAGAACAGCATAGCGTTAACATCCTACACCCGATGAGAGCTTCTGGATATCGGCCTATGACACTCCGACAATTTTATCACCGATCTTCGAATCATCCTCCAAGCCACTTGAGGCTATGCACCCTACCCGGCCGGGCGGAAGTGCTCGCAGCTGGCGAAGAGACCGTAAAGAAAGGCGGGGGAGATGCGGAGGTCTAGGAGCTATGCTAAAGCTAACACCACAGAGGCTCTCTTTACCTAGTATCTTCATCGCTAATGTGCGGTTTGGTGAATAAAATGGATGAGATATGACTTTGCATCACCCACAGCAAAAGACTTTCGTACTGTAATGTCATGATTTTCACAGAAACATATCTACACAGCGGAGTACCCAACAATGTTATTGAGCAAGCCAGACGACACACTCCAGGCAGATAGATCAGCGGATGACTCCGATAAGACCAGAGGTGGGGGATTGTGCATTTATGTCAACAAAGCTTGGTGCACAAACTCTGTCACTGTTGAAAGTCACTGCTCAGCTAACCTGGAGTTTCTTATGATCAAGTGTAGACTTTTTTATCTGCCAAGAGAGTTCACTTCAGTCATCATATCCCCCCGGACGCTAATGCTAAGCTTGCTATGAATGATCTTCATGTGGCCATTAGTAAACAACAAACTGCTCACCTGAAAGCTGCATTTATTGTGGCGGGTGATTTCAATCACTCCAAATTCTGTTTGGAATTGTCTCACTGAGATCTTTCAGAAACAACCAGAAAAATACTAAGTTGAAAATTTGATAGTGGTTGCTACTTATAGATTCACTTAATTGGCATTTTGATTTGTGTTAATGGATTTAATCAATTTTATAGAATATATGTTTTAAACTTGATAGACTGACCATTTACCGTTGTCAAGCAGGTGTGTACATAGCAAATGGCCACAGATTTCAGACAGTAAATGCACACCTGAAGTTTTTTCTTCAAATTTGAAAATCCAAAAATGTAGAAAGTCGTTTGTATGTGTCTGCAGGGATTATGATTATAAATGTCAAAACTGTGGTTTTGGATAACCTATGTCTTCTTATATACCGTATATATAATTATATATACAATATAATTTGCATTTTTAAATATTATATTTTCAAAGAAAGAGAATGAACTGTGCTGTGCCTAAAGTTATATCCTCGAGTAATAGGAAAATAAAACTTACTGTTCAGGCTATGTGTGTGTGTAAGCCACTCTCCTGATACCCAAGGCCAGAACTCAGGAGTTTCCCTATTTCTTAATACACACATACCACTTATTAATTATTAGAATGTGCATGTATGGGAATGCATGAATAAGAATAAACTGAGTTTTCCTGGATTTTGATCTATACCACTCCTGAACCGTCATTTAAGCATGACTTGGCAGAGAGGGATGGTTCAATATCATGCTGACCAGAGTGAGTGATTGATGAGCTCCATAAATAAGGAGATAAAGTGGGAGTGAGACATAAGCTCCAAATAAGGTGATCCATGACCTCCGTAGATAAGGAGACAATGTAAGAATGATGAGCTCCAAAGCTAATTTGAAGACTGTGATTGCATGGTTGCATGAATTAAACTTGTTTTCTCAACTTACCTTTAAATGGTAATAACATTCCACGTGAGTGGCAGTAATAGGTTTAAGCCAGAATAGTTCTTTTAGTTGTTGCTGGGTAGACTGTGGAACTGTGATTGTTTATCGTTGACTATTATCGCGCACACACACACCGTTCACACGCGTGCTTCGCTCGTGAGCGCCTGCACTCCGTGTGTACTTATATCGCACACACATACACACACCTTGTTCGTCCCACAGATATGAAGAAAGCAGAGATGCCCCCTAGGGGAAATGGCAACAGTTGTGGGGGTGCAGTAATATTTGTTACGGCCGGTAGTGTCCGGCAGGATATAACAGACCCAACGCGAAGCTTGACATGAAAATCGGGGTTTTATTAACATAAAGCACGAGACATGAACATGAAACAGAAGCCGCGACACTACATCGGCCTACACACGAACGAGGACTAGCAACTAAAGCAGACAAAGACAGGACTATAAATAGGAAACGTAATCATGAAACATTAGGAACAGGTGAACATCAATCAAGACACATTAGGTTAGGGCAGGGCTTAACTGACACACGGCCGACGTAAACAAAAACAGACATGACATAACAAACCCCTGCTGAGATCCCCCTAGTGGTTCAACCCCAGCCCTGTTACCCGTAACAATATTAAGTAGTTTATTGCAGTTATTGAGTAGAGTGTATATTGAATATTGAACAGTTGGTGAATTGATTCCTTATTCCTATTGTATTGATTCCTGCTTGTTGATTGATTGCTTATTAAATCTTGTATGGTTTTTCCCTTTTTCCTTACCAGCTTTTCATTTATTGATTTTATTATTGTCTCTTGATGGATGCATTGCATTGATTTGATTGCATTTACTTTATTGCTGCACATTTATTGCATTGGTTTAATTACTGCTGATTTATTGTATTAGATTCATTGCTGGTGATGCATTGCATGGGTTACTGTAATTTCTATTCCTATTTCTACTTCTATTCTGTTACACTATTATACTTTGTTTGTTATTTGATTGCGTGTTAGTATACACTATTGTAAGGATTCGCCAGAGGCAGATTGTGCAGGATCCATGTGCAGATTTATTGACAAAATCCAATACAACAGGCGAATCCAGAGAAACAGGCGGAAAAGTCCGATTACCAGTAAATCCAAACAGAGAAGCAATCAAATCCAAAAACACAAAGGCAAGAATCGAATAAACAGTAATCCAAAACTAGGTCAAAACACAACAGGTAAACAGAAAGCAAATGTGGAGAAAAGGCTCGATAATGTAGCAAATAAAATATTTTTCATTAAGTCTGTGAAGTGTTCCTTGTGGGTATCGTCAAAACTCGGGCAAGGGCTCCCTTTGACGGACAGGTGCTGGTGGTGAAGTTACATCTATATACTAGTATGTGATTGATGCATGAGCTGCTGAACTGCTGGTTGATGAATGAGCATTGAATTATTAATTTAATTATAGAAGTATGATTAACTGCTTATTACTGAATATTTAATTGATTGATTTTTGTTTTTTTATTAATTGATACTGATTCTTCCTGGTTATAATTTGTTAGGATTTTTCTGTTTCAGTGAATTTTAATGGCTCTACTTAATTGACCTTTTGATCTTTTGTGGATTTGCTGCACGTAGAGCTTAAATTTTCTAAGAAAGCTTTTGTCCCTTTTGTTACTTTTTAGCCTCTTGCTAAAGCATGATAAACTGATTGAAAATTGATTACAATAATGACTAGTGTTAAAGCGTTATAACATTGTAGTCTAGTTGTGTTGTGATACAGTATTATATTATAATACCTGGCAATATTATTAACATTATTAATTACACAATATTATATTATATTGTGAAATTCTCCTTAAGAAGTACAGTGGATAAACATATTCATCAAACAAGGTCCATCATAAACAGAAACCCAGACCTAAGATTTAGTGATAAGAAGATCTAAACCCACTAAACCACATAATGGAGACAGGAACGAGTCTTTTCACACTTGCTGGAGTTTTGGCAAAACACATGGCAGCAAGCAAAGACATAAAAAATACATGAGGGAACTGCATGATCGGACAATGGGAGATTTGCAGAGAGGAGCAACTTACCCAGAAGCACGAAAGGAAAAAGAACATAACATCCAAACAAAGGGAAATAAAAAATGGATGCAAATAGCAGGAGAAGTGCAAATGACACCGCTTTATGAAGAGGAGGATGAGGATGAAAAAAGGCAAGAGAGACAGCAGAAAGTGCACAGTGGATAATGGTGGAAGAAATTACAGTACAGGTAATCCTGGGAAGAGATGTGTTATGTAAACTAGGAGCAAAAATACATTGTGGACCTACAGGAGTATGTATCACCATATAACATATAACACCAGTCACATTACCAGAAGTGACAGATAACCAATATGTGGTGATAGGACAAGATGAAGAACAATGTGCCCTAGACAAAGTATACTGGCAAAGTAACTACTAATCTCTCTCTCAGCCCCGGAAATGAAATTTGATGAAGAAGTTTGAGTGTGTGATTGGAGTGATAATAAACCCAGCAAATGCAACACTCCTGAATGAGTTCTACACAGACACAGTGGAGAGGTCAAAAATGAACATGAGGTGAGACAGATCAAGACAGAATCCAAGAGAACAACAAAAGAGGAAACACCAATCAAATACAACAACATGTTTAAGCCTTTATCTGATGTTATGACGCCGCGCACACCGCCCCAAGCATACAGAAGAAAAACTCTTTTTGCCCCCTCTCTCTCCCTCCAAAACACAAGCAGCGGTGGTTCAGCACCCTGGATAATGAAAACAGCGCTCACCAGCTACCCTGTGGTCTGGAACCCTGACTTCAGCTTTCCCTTCACCCTGCATACCGATGCCTCCAAGACAGGGCTGGGGGTTGTCCTTTTTCAGGAGGTTGAAGGAGAGGAGCACCTGGTCCTCTACGTGTCAAGGAAACTGAGCCCCACTGAGAAGTGCTACAGTCAAGCGAATAGCCCTTGCAATAAAGTGGGCCATTGAGGAGCTACACTACTACCTGGCAGGACGGCACTTCATCTTGGTCACCGACCAAGCTCCCTTGCTGTGGATGGCAAAGGCCACAGACACCAACATGCTGGTAACTCAATGGTTCCTTTTGTTGCAGGACTTCTCGTTTCAGGTCCAGAGAAGATCCGGGAGCCAGCATGGAAATGCAGACAGATCAGCACCATGGCCAGTGCCACTAAATTAGAGTTTGGGGCGGAGCTGGAGAAAATGTGCTGGACCAATCAGGAGCACCACTAAATACTTCACCCTCCGGCAGAAGGACACAGTGGAGATTCAGGCTCTGCCGGCCACACAAGGTATCGTCTTTACCCTGCAGGACTAATGTGGACTGTGCACTTTCTTTGCAGAATCCTCTGCTATCCCTTGGATCATCGAAGCTCTGCCATGCCCCTGGGACAACCCCGCCAGACCACTACTGACTCCAGCCCCTTCTGAACTCAGCTGCAGCTCTGGCCAACACAATGAACACTGCCTACCAGCCTTCGGTTAAGGAAAGACCCTCCTTAGTTGTTCTGCTTGAGACTGCCTAATTTAATTTGCTTTGCCTTTTCCTTTTTATCTAACTTCAGTAAAGGCATGTGTTTAACCTTCTCCTCGGATCTGTGTGTTGTTCTGTGTCCCTTGCTCAGTGTGCTACACTGAACAAGACGAACCCATCAGAACTGTGCTGACAAAGGGAGTTGCTGGCATCGGAAAAAGTCTCTGTGCAGAATTTCATTCTGGGCTTAAGGGAAAGTAAATCAGGACGTCCACCTCATATTTCCACATATATCACAGAGCTGAATTTGATGAAGGACCAGAAGTCTGATGGCACTTCTTCATGTCTGTTTTAAGGAAACTAAAGAAACAGAAATGTCTAGTTTGGAAAAGGTTCTGTTCATTTTTCATGGATTGGATGAGTGTCGTTTTCCTATAGATTTCCAGAATATAGTTAGAGTGTGTGATGTAACTGAATCAGCATCAGTGCAGGTGCTGCTGATAAACCTGATCAAAGGGAATCTGCTTCTCTCTGCTCTCATCTGGGTCACCTCCCAACCTACAGCTCTGAATGTGTGCATCGAGTCATAGAGATAAGAGGGTTCAATCACCCACTGTCTTCTGCTGGATTTCAGCCACTGTTCTAGAGAGAATGTTGGGTGAAGCATAGTGGAGACATCCCAAAGACACTGACTCAAATATATACATACTTACTCATCATTCAGATAAACATCATAAGAAAAAAATACTCGAAGCAGGAGAGTGATGAAGAAATGGTTCTGGGACAATTGGCATTTCAGCAGCTGAAAAAAAGGAACCTGACTGTCTATGAGTGACCTCTATATGTGCACCTCATCTTCATGAAGGAAAATAGAAATGTTCTTAAAGAAAGTCAGTATTCATAACTGAAGAATAAAAATTTACAATCTTAGATGTCCACAGGAGTGCAGTACTTAGTGCCTTACAAAGTCAGATTGGACATCTGAACCTTTTCCTTTGCTTTCTTCTAGGTCTCACACTGGAGTCCAATTAGAAACTCTTACATCACTTAGTAACAAAGACAGGAAGTAGCTCCCACAGCACAGAGGAAACAGTTCAGTACATTAGGTATGAAATCAGTATTGATCTTCCTACAGAGAAATCCATCAATCTGTTCCACTGACTGAATGAACTGAGTGATAATTCTCTAGTGGAGGAAATCCAAAGCTACCTGAAATCTGGACAAATTGAACTTTTTCCTTCACAGTGGTCTGCTCTGGTGTTTGTGTTACTGACCTCAGAACAGGAGCTGGAATTATTTGATCAGAGTAAATATACCACCACAGACAATATATCAGATTGAGTTCTTGTGAAGATCATGCCTGCGGTTGCAGCATCCAGAAAAGTATCATAAGTAGAGATGAATATAACTGTTACACTGTGAGAAAAAGAGAAACTGAACACAGTTTGACAAATATACAGTTTGAAATGCTGTTAATGTAAATGGATAAAGCTTATAGTGACTGTGTCAAGTACCAAGTCTGAAAATGATTTGGGGAATAACAATTGCAGGAGCAAATAAATATGACCACAGGGCAAGTTGTAAATGTGTGAAAGAAACTTGCTGTCATTTTAAGAGAATAACATCCATCCATCCATCCATCCATCATCTATACCTGCTTATCCTACTACAGGGTCACAGGGAACCTGGAGCCTATCCCAGGAGACCACGGGCACAAGGCAGGGTACACCCTGGACAGGATGCCAGTCTATTGCAGAGTCCAATCACACACACACATTGTAACGGCCACATAATCTTTTGCTCGTTTTACTGTGTTGTTGTGCCTTTAAAATGACCACTCCCGACAGGAGGGTAGGTGGAGTGAGCATGCATGCGCAATGGAGAGCGGCCTGTGAGAAGTGAGTGCGTGTATAGAGAGATGGTTGCTCTACTGCTGAGTTCTTTTCATTTTCATTTTTATTTCATTTAATTTTGTTTTATATTTGTAGTGTCATCAGAGGGGTGTATATGTGGCCTTGCATGTACTTACTCTACATGTATGTGAGTGGTACCAACAAAGACATAAAGTCTCCTGGACATGAAAGCTGTCTAGAGTTCTCTTTTTTTCCCCTTTTTCCAAAGTTCCTCTTGACCGTGTAAGACTCTCTCTCTGCGGCAGACGTCACAAATTGGCACCCGAACGGCTTGAATCACCGACCGTCTTTTGTTTTATTTCCACATTTTTTTTTTTGGAAGTGGTGTGTCTGTGCCATGTCTCAACCACTGGACCATGCTGATTAGCTTGCTAGGTCTGGAGACCACGTGTGATTTTCAGGTACTGTGGTTAATTTTTCTGAGCGGACTCTTAATACTTTCTTGCTGGATTGACTATCTAATGACTGCTTCTGAAGTGCAGCCTATTTTGGATGTTTATGCTTAGCAATTTTTTTTAGTGGATCACTGGACTGTACTGCACTGCATCTGGACTCTTTTTCCCCTTTTTTTTGTTATTCGAACATTTGTGGAGTGAGTAACTGTGGCGGGGCTCCGCCGGAGGCGGAAGTGTTCGGATCCATTCGCCGAGCTGGCGATAGGGGATGAGCAAAGACGAAGATGGGGACAGGCACAGAGTTCGGCAACGTAGTAACAGTAATCCAAAGCGTATAATCCAGTAGCAAAAGACAGAAACGAAAGTCCATAAACAGTCCGAGGTCAATAAGCCAATAACAGGTATAACAGAGGTAATCCAACAGAGTAAACGGTAAACAGTCCAGGTCGATGGCAAAAGGTAATCCAATAAACAAACGCTCGGAACTTCCCATTGAAAAGATACTTCGCGGAATGCATTAAGTGCGCACCGTATTTATGCCTGGGGCCCAACCCGGAAGTAGTCTCAAAAAACGGGCGAGAGCTCCCTCTCGCAGTCCACTCCCGGGCGGGTCGTGACAGTAACAACAATATATATTTTTTTTATCATTTTATTTTTGCTTGGATAGTGCACACCTGTTACATGTGGACTGCATGCTACTTGCAAGGTTATTGACCATATAGTAAAAAAAAATAAAAAAAAAATAAAAAAAAAAGTATTATAAGCATTTGTGCGAAAGGATTTTTTGTGTGTTAGGATTTTTCCAAACACATTCGCATATATGCATACATATATCGCTGTTTATTTCTCATGATTGTACTTAACATTTGGCAGAGATATTGTTGTTCTTCACATAGATTTTATAAGTTTACTCTATTTCCATTTCATTGATTACACTAAGGGGGGGACACGGTGGCTTAGTGGTTAGCACGTTTGCCTCACACCTCCAGGGTTGGGGGTTTGATTCCCGCCTCCGCTGTCTGTGTGGAGTTTGTATGTTCTCCCCGTGCCTCGGGGGGGTTTGCTCTGGTTTCCTCCCCCAGTCCAAAGACATGCATGGTAGGTTGATTGGCATCTCTAAATTGTCCATTGTGTGTGTGTGTGTGCCCTGCGATGGGTTGGCACTCCGTCCAGGGTGTATCCTGCCTTGATGCCCTATGACGCCTGAGATAGGCACAGGCTCCCCGTGACCCAAGTGTAGTTCAGATAAGCGGCAGACAATGAATGAATGAATGAATGAATGAATGATTACACTAATTGTGATTGTGGTTTTTTTTTTTCTTACAAAATAGCTACCCAGCCTGACTTTCAGTCCAACATAACTGACTGGCTTGAAATTGATGACTCTTTTCCACTTCAGGGGGGATCACAGCATTCTGTCAAAACTTTAAGTGCTCAGGTCCGGCTGTTGCAGGCAGAGGTGTCGGTGTTGCAGAGGTGCCTTCGTGACTCAACTGACCTACAAAAAGGCATGCTGGACCGCTTGGAGCAGCACGAGAAGCGTTTACCTCGAGTTTCTTGCCTGTCTTGGAATTTTAATCTTAGTTTATACCATTTAATTTTCGTTTTTTTGTCTAAATGTTTTAGGCTGTTAAGTTTCTTTTTCAAATTTTTATTGCAGTTAACTGTTCCCCCCAACTCCGGCCTTAGAGCCCTCACAGCGGGACGAATGGGTGATGACTCGGCGGCATAGTTGCAAAGCCAAGGCTAACGCTAAGGCTTGCCCACAGGAGCACCACTCTCTCCGCTTCACATGTCCAACAGGTTTGCTCTCCTCTTACCCACTGAGAAACCTGAAAGAGCTCTGATAATAGGAGACTCTATTTTGAGGCATGTGAATTTAGCTAGGCCTTTAGGGTCTCCAGCAGCACAGGTCAGGTGTATCCCGGGAGCCAGGGCACCAGACATAGCAGGTAATCTTAGGGTCCTAGGCAAGCATAGGTTCTTGAAGATAGTTTTCCATGTAGGAGCTAATGATATACACCTTTGTCAGTCTGAGGTTATTAAGAGTAATGTTGTAGAGGTGTGTAAATTAGCGAAGGCAATGTCTGATGCTGTAGTATGCTCTGGGCCAATCCTAATGCGACATGGCGATGTAGCTTACAGCAGGTTACGGTCGCTGAACTGCTGGATGTCCAGGTGGTGCTCTGAAAACAATGTGGGCTTCATAGATAATTGGAGCTCGTTTGAGGGCAAGGCTGGCCTGTTAGGACGGGACGGTGTCCATCCCACTCCAGGAGGTGCTGCTCTCATTTCTTGCAGCATAGCACATAGTCTTAAAGCACATCTAGTTGATCAGTGACAATCCAAAGCCAGGGTCAGGGAGCAGACAAGCAGGCTAATCTGACCATCTGCTAGCTGCAATGAGTCGTCACCCAGGGTTCATAACATTGAGACTGTGTCTGTTCCCCGAGCTATCAATCAGAAAATTTGTTTTAGTAACCTGATTAACATAAAACTAGATCATAGTGAATGCACAGCCAGCACCTTTGATCTGAAGCTAGGACTGCTAAATATAAGATCTCTTTCATCTAAAGCACTTATTATTAATGAACTGATTACTGATCAGGAGTTTAGTGTTCTATGTTTAACAGAAACATGGATTAAACTAAACGAGTATGTAGCATTAAATGAAGCTTGTCCGCCTGGTTGTAGTTATATACATCAACCACGTCTAACAGGTAGGGGAGGAGGTGTCACAATTATTCATGATGATAATCGAGGCGCAACACAAAAACCCGGACATCAATTTAACACATTTGAAGTTCTTTATACTAACTTAACTTATGTAGCCACAAACAATAAGTTCACAGAGTCATTTCCACTAATTGTTATTTACAGACCTTGTTGTTTCTTTAGACAAAGCATTACTTGTAGGAGACTTCAACATTCATTTTGATAAGTCAGAAGACCCTCTAAGAACAGCAGTTGTATCCATCTTAGATTCAGTAGGTGTTAGTCAAAATGTAATAGGACCCACTCATAATGGAGGTCACACTCTGGATCTTATTCTAACATTCGGCTTAAATATAGAAAACATAGTTACTCTTCCACAGTCGGAAGCTATCTCGGATCACTATCTTGTTTCATTTAAAATGCGTCTTAGACACGAGCTGCACAATTTGCCATGTCTCCGTATTAAGTGTACATTTACGTCTGCTACTGCAGAGAGATTTACAAGTAATCTCCCAGAATTATCACGCATGATTGGTTCATCGTCTGACCCCACAGAACTTGATCAGGCGACTGATTACCTGGAGTCGGTGTTTCGCAACATGCTAGATAATGTAGCTCCACTCAAAAGGAAATTAATTAAAGAGAAGAAACTAGTACACTGGTACAATGACCACACATGAGCTTTAAAACAATCATTTAGGAAACTAGAACGTAAATGGCATCAAACTAAATTGGCAGTATATCAGTTAGCATGGAAGGAAAGCCTTCTGAACTCAGATCAAATGGTGCAGGTTATTTGGTAGTACCTCAAGCAGCAAAGGCTACAGCAGGGGGCAAAGCTTTTTCTTACAAAGCCCCACAGTTATGGAATAGCCTTCCAATTAGTGTTCGGGATTCAGCCACAGTCTCAATGTTTAAGTCTAGGCTGAAGACATATTTGCTTTTCTTAGGTAAAGGAGCAGAACTGGAAGGTTCATGGGCATAGAGTGTTTAGTGTACTGGGATATTTGGATGCTGTCACCTTACCACTCTTGCAAGTCGCTCAGGTTTGCTGACTGTGAAATGGTTGGACGCTTTATGTCCTGGGAAGCCTTCATGTCTGTGACCTTCTGGCTCTCCCTTTCAGTTATGTAGTCATAGCTAATTCTGCCGGAGTCCCTGCCTGCTCTTTACACATAATTTACATTGTCATTAAACATCATATGATCACAATCATACTTAAAATCTCTCTCTCTCTCTTTCTCTCTCTCTCTCTCTCTCTCTCTCTCTTTCTCTCTCTCTCTCTCTCTCTCTCTCTCTCTCTGTCTTTCTCTGTCGAGCTATACATTCCACTCCCAATCTCCCAGTGTTCAGAGTTTCCAGTGTTACCACTCGCTCTACCCCTGGTCGGAGTCTCGTCACTTGATGGTGCTCACTGATGATGTGGCTGGATCTGTGTGGACAGCATGTGTCCAGGAGACAGAGCCACTTGGGGACTATCACACCGTCACAGATCTGCTGTTATATCTGTCAGCTTTGACAGCAAGGAATTAGTGTCTAAAACAAACTCAGAAAATACATTGACCTAATAGTTCCTCATGGGCCTTTGGTTGCTGTTGTAGATAGAACATTATTTACATTTACATTATTTACTGTCTAGTGTTACCCAAATGAGGATGGGCTCCCTTCTGAGTCTGGTACCTCTCAAGGTTTCTTCCTCATATCATCACAGGGAGTTTTTCCTTGCCACCATCACCGCAGACTTGCTCATTAGGGATAAATAGGGATAAAATAGTTTAATAATTTAATGATTCTTTTTTTCCTCTACTTTCTGTTTCTCTATTTTTGTAAAGCTGCTTTGAGACAATGTCCATTGTAAAAGGTGCTATACAAATAAATTTAATTTAATTTAATTTAATTTAATTTAATTTAATTTAATTTAATTGAAAAGAGCGTTCTGAATCCGTTACCCCGCACCCTGCTCCCTTGGCCAGCTCAACGCCTTATGGTGGGGCTCAGGCCCCATTGACTATTTCAGGGTCAGTGCCAGTCAGTGCAGCTTATACTAATGTACCCACATTTACACAACCACTTGCTTTTAACATGAAAACCACAACAAACGCACTTAGCACTATGTTTTACCAGTCACACATCGTGCCACCCATGTTTGCAGCAGATGGCTCCCTTAACCCTGAAGTGTGGCTTCAGTCAGTTAATGTGTACAGAACCTCCCTGGATCTCACAGATGCACAGATTCTCAGTGAGCTCCCACGTTTCTTGTCTAAAGAGACAAGAAAATTGTTTACCTTCCTTAGTGCTCATGTGACTACTTGGGCTCAGTTCTGTGAGTTTTTTAGAATAGTTTTTCTGCCTTCTGATAATCAAGAACGTATCGTGAGGGGTATTTTAGACTGCATGCAAAAGCCTGATGAGCCATTGCGGACTTTTGTTGCACACATGTTGGGTGAGTTACGTAAGCTGAAGTCGCCTCCGCCCCTGCAAGAGCAAATTGATTTAATATGTAAGCATGCACTTGAGAAGTATAGAGTTGCTCTTTATGGCACACCTATACCGTCGGTCATGGATCTTCTTCTGTGGGCTCACGAACTTCATGCAGTCCTCGGTCCAAGTGTCAGGTGTTCACCTCAGTTTCAGCCTAACATGTTGTCCTCAAGTAGATTTCACTGCTTTAGATGCTCTTTGCCGGGTTTCACTGTTCGTACTTGCCCAAACTGTGGTCAGAGTACAAAATCTCATCTTCATCCAATGGATCCCCAGAGTACACCAGATAGTGTTAGTCTGGGACCTGAGGCGGAAAGAGTGAATAACACTGATGGTATTTCTGAGCAGGGAAGAGTGATCTCTGGCGCTAAGTTGCAGGGAAACTTCAGAGGAGGGTGGACATTCAGGCGGGGCAATCCTCCCTTCAGAAGATAACTGAGCCTCGGTTTCCCGACACTTCTTTAAGTGACTGGCCTACCTTAGGACATGTAGATGATGCTGTTTCTACATCCTATTGGAATACTTGATTCAGAGTTAAAGTTAATCTTCATGGCAAAAAAAGTACTGGTGCTTCTCTTTCTGCAATTCAGGTAATTGTCCAGACTATTCCTGGGGGGGACACACGTTTGAAACCAATGTTCACATCTCCTGTTCAGCTTGCTGATGGCGCTTCCTGTTGCGCAGTTGGTATAATATGGTTGTCTCTGGGCTTCATGGGTCAACTTTTCTATCATCGCTTTGCTGTTTTTCAAGACCTTTCTTCTCCTGTCATTTTGGGAATGGACTTTATGTTAAGATCTTCAGTCACACTCCATGTTCCTTCCAGGACGGTGGTTCTTGGGGATGACCCAGGGCCCATTGAAGAGTTGGAGTGTGCAGATTTAACATGTAGTTCCGATTTGATGTGCTTGGGGGTCTTTAATTTAATCACTAGACAGCATAAGAAAACTGAAGTATGGATCTGCACTCTATGTAAATACAATTGGGATGGGACTTATAAATCCCACATGGGGGAATGTAGAAGAATATTATTACTCTGGATATGAAGAATCAAGTACACCCAGGATGGAAGTATAAACTGCATTATCTAGTGTGTCTGTGTGTGCGCAGGAATGTGGGTGATATGGTATACATGTATGATATATTGTATGTTAGTGTGTCCAGCGTGTGGGCATTGGAATGTGACCATATATTATAAGCTGGACCTAGGCAGAGTGGTCTCCTGTTTGTATGTTTAAGGGGGCCCTAGATAAGAAACAGACATGGAGATGACATGTTGGAATGCATAGTGGAAGATAATGGAAGTCAAAGCATATACATTGGATAAGATGGGTTAGAGAGGCCGTTGTTTGCAAACCAACTCAGGCTGTTATTGCATGATAATAAAAGCCTTATTCTTCTGGCAACAAAACCGGCGACTTTGAGTGATTCTTTCAACAAGGTCAGGAACAAACGATGCCACTGCTTCAACAATATGATTTATGGTGCGCAAATCATGTACGAGACGCCACTTGTCTGAATTGGGTTTTCTGACAGGAAATATTGGAATGTTACATTGGCTTTGTGTTAGGATCTATACTCATGCTTCTAATAAACATTCAATTGCGGGCCTTATACCTGCTTGGGCCTGCGGTGTCAATGGATATAAGATGGCAGTCTTCAGCTACACATGAACTTTTTTCATGTTTAATAAATTACAGCAAGGTACACTGTGACTACACTGAAAAGCTACGGTGGCTTTTGTCGGAGAAATTTTATAGTGATGTCAGAGAAATTTTATGCTTACTTTTAAAATAACAATACTGAGCACAAAAGTAGTGTATATCTATCAAAATTATTTAGCTATTACTTAAAAGCAGGCGTTGCTGATTGCAAATTATTATAATCATGCATAACCATCAATATCAGCATGCTAGTGTAAGAACCACACTAAAATTGGAAAAAGAGGAAAGAGAAGTTTATTGAAAACATCAGGGGTTACAGGTCAGTCAGCCAGTCAGTCTAGCCAAAGGGATCAATGCGACCGGAGGGTCAGTAAAAGGCTCAGAAGTAGAGGAAGGGACTTCAGGCTCCTGAGGAGAAGCGGGAGACTAGTCATTGGGAGTAGCAGGAGAAGAAGGTCCGGTAGGAGAAGGAACAAAACCAGGAGAAGGTAAGGTCAGAAGATCTAGGAGCCGTGGAAGTGTCAGAAGATGAGTCATCAGAAGGTATCTCAATGGGACAGCCTTCAGTCTGGGTGCCTTGAGAAGTGTGTGTGTCCGACGCCAGTAGAAGGTCTGGGTGGACTGATCTTGGGTTTCAGGAATGAACGTGTCATTGGAAGTTTCAGATAGCTGGTCCAGGTAATTAGCAGACTCAATGGCCAGGCGAGACAGCAGATGGTAACGATAGCACTGCAGTGCCCCCCTGAGTATCTGCTGGATGGTAGCCTCACTAGTTGATTGAGCTGGTGGAGATAAGATGGTAATGAGATCAGTAAGGTGCATATTGTGTGACTATTTAATCTCAAAACAAGGCTTAGCAGGCAGTGAGAAGAGGGGCAATGAAACACTTAAAGGCTTAGAGCCCAGGTTATGCACCAAGGTTGGAAAAGACAGTGTGGGCGGCAGGTTGGATTATTGTAACATAATAGCAGTAGGCTGTTAGGGCATTGTGACCTGGTCTGTGATTAAAAAGCAATGATGTTGGTGTAGGATGGCAAATAAAGTGTGCAAAAACTGAAAACAGTATAATGGCAAGGCTTACTTACAATAAAAATGGAAGTGCATTTAACCAATAGTTAATCAGTTAATGAAATGTTAATGGCAAGGTGACATAGAGAAAAAAGTTCAGGGTACTTACACATCATGATGAAAAGGCAATATGCGAGGTCAAGATGATCTGGGGAGATAGCTTGAAAAGGCCACACAGGAATGTAGCTGATAAGGAAGTAAGCGCTCATATGTAGGCGCTATTTTTCTTAAAATTTATGAAATAAAGAAAAAAGGAAAAGTGATATCATCAAGGGGAGGATGACCTCAAATTAGGGGCGGTATCGGGTTTCATTCATTCATTGTCTACCGCTTATCTGATCTATTCTCGGGTCATGGGGGGCCTGTGCCTATCTCAAGCATCATCAGGCATCAAGGCAGGATACACCCTGAACGGAGTGCCAACCCATCGCAGGGCACACACACACACTCGTTCACTCATGCAATCACACACTACAGACAATCTAGAGATGCCAGTCAACCTACAATGCATGTCTTTGGACCGGGGGAGAAAACCGGAATACCCAGAGGCACAGGGAGAATATGCAAACTCCACACACACGGCAGAGGCAGGACTCGAACCCCCAACCCTGGAGGTGTGAGGCAAATGTGCTAACCACCAAGCCACCAAGCCACCATGCCCCCACGGTATCAGCAAAAACTGGAAAATAATGGGAAATTAAGTATGTAAATGAGGTAGGGAGGGCCTAAATGGCTCAGAAATTAAAATAATGGGAAAATGCTGAGCATATGCAAAATTAAAATTTGAGGCACCACACGTTGCCAGAGGTATAAGTAGAGGGAAATTTCTGTTTTTTTTTTAGACCAGCTGCTCTCTTCAGAAATGCATGTACTGAATAAAGAAACCTGCTTCTTCTCATCTGCTAATTGACTTCTCTTTATTTTGGTTGAGTGTTTGATAGTTTATTGAGTTTATTGAGTAAGATCATGGAAAGCTAATAGAAATAGACACAAACTAAACTTCCACCCGGTGATATGTCCACTCAGAGGGGTCCCGACACTTTGTGTTATGGTCTCTCTCTCTCCATCTATCCTGGTATTCATGATTGAATTTCACCACATTCTCCTCCTCTCAGGGTCATGTGTTCAAGCTACAGTGCATTTCATTTAAAAAATGCTTTACAAAATGGCTCTGTCGTAACTTGGATCCAGTCCAAGTGAACATATCACAGGTTGGAAGTTAAGTTTGTCTTTCCCCTTAGTTTTCCATGATCAATTAACCTATCAAATCAAACTTGGTAAAATATCAAATGAAACCCAGTAAACTATCAACACTTAGCCAAAATGATGAGAGGTTAGTCAGCAGATGAGAATGAGCAGGTCTTCATTCAGCAATGCACATAGTTACATGCATCCCTGAAGAGAGCAGCTGGTCCGAAAAGCTGGTCTGAAGAACTTTCAGAATTCCCTACTATTTATACACGTTTATTCTAATTCAGCTTTAACATTTCATCCCCCTCGTTTGGGCCCCTCCTTACCTAATTTACATATCTGTGGCCTTCTTCATCTATCTCTACAGAACGTCTCAACCTTGTTTGTTTTGAACACGATGTTCTTTTCACCTCATTGTGACTTATGACATAGTATTGACCTTTTCTAGACATTAGACATTGCAAGTTTGTTTAACGTTGCAAAGTCAGCATTACGGTTCCAGGTTCTTCTGCATTTTATTTGCCTAGCACGGTGCAAAGCAAGCTTTGCAGTTATACTGTATTGCGTCCTCAGTGTTATTTGTGTTTACCATCTATTCATATGTTCCAGTAACCACACTGTCTATCCTCCTGTCTAGTTTTTGTTCCTCCTTTTTTCAGTCTTGGTGCAAATCTTGGGCTCTACGCCTTTAAGTGTTTCCTTACCTGCATTTTAAGATTAAATAGCCTGCGTTTTAAGATTAAATAGCCTGCGTTTTAAGATTAAATAGTCTGCATTTTAAGATTAAATAGTCGCATGATATGCACCTTACTCATCCAAGTACCCATTAGCTCAATCAGCCGGTCGTGCTATCCCACTGATCCCATTGGATAGCCTGACTGACTAAACTGCAATTTTAAGCTGTAAGCTCCAGATGTTTTCAATAAATGTCCCCAGGGAAGACCCAGGACACGCTGGAGAGATTATGTCCCTGGGCTACTGTCCAACAGTAGCCCAATTTCCACCGGCGCCCTGTAGGTCAACGGCGCCGATGGCGGTCGTTGTTAACCCGGGCCTCGACCGATCCGGTATGAAATTCGTACTGACGATTCGCATGGTTAAATTTGGCAATGTTTTACGCCGGATGCCCTTCCTGACGCAACCCTCTCTATTTATCCGGGCTTGGGACCGGCACAGAAGTCACTGGACTGTGACCCCCATGGCTAGATTACGACCTTTCTTTTGATTTAAAAATTATTTTAGAAATGAGCAATTTAAAACTCACATTTAGACCTCCCTTTAATATGACTGTCACTTGTCACTGAGAGTCACTTAACCACCCAGTAAAACGTAAAAAGATATTTGCACATTTAACACATCTTAATGTAGATATTGCATTCCTTCAGGAGACCCATCTACGTACAATGGATCATGTTCGACATGGGAGAGAGTTGGGCAGGACAAATATATCATTCCAATTTTCATTCAAAAGCTAGAGGTGTTGCCATACTTAACAAGAAAAGTATGCCATTTCCTATGACTAATATAGAAACCGATTCCTCAGGGTGATATGTTATCGTGGTGGGGCAGCTTTACTCTTTTCCAGTTATCCTGGTCAATATCTGTGTGCCAAATTGGGATAACCCTGCATTCTTTTCAAACCTTTTCTCGCGGTTGCTAAATATGACCACGCCACCTCATTCTTGGTGGGGATACGAATTGTACACTTTTGATTTAGACCCTTTGTCTAAATCAGTGCGGTCAATTAAACTTTTTCTTAAATCATATGGCATAGCTGATGTCTGGCGGTTTCGCAATCCTACTTGTAGAGAATATTCTTTTTTCTCTCCTGTCCATGAAACCTATTCCTCTATTGATAAATTTTTTCTAGATAAAAGACTTCTTCCTCATATTACTTTGTGCGATAATGGAGCTCTAGTTATATCTGATCATGGCCCCCTATTAATGAGGATGTGTATTCCTAATATGCAGTCTAGCTATCGTCCCTGGAGAATTAATTCTCTGCTTCCGTCAGAGGAAACTTTCACAAATTCATCTCCTCTGAAATTACGTTATTCCTTGATCAACCAAATGCCAGGGATGTCTTTTTCAACTATTTGGGAGTCACTAAAGGCTTATTTACGAGGCCAGATAATTTTGTACTGCGCAAATAAAAATAAAAACAACACCGCACACCTTAAAGAGTTGACAGACAACATACTGGAACTGGATAGGCTTTATAGTCTTTTGCCCTCTGCAGATATACTGAAAAAGTGGATACTATTGCAAACTGAATTTGATCTCCTGTCAACAAGGCAGGCAGAGTATCTCATTTCTAAATCACGGTATGCGTGTTATGAGCATGGGGACAAGATTGGGAGAATACTTGCCCAGCAGTTGAGACAAAGGACTGCCAATCAGTCCATTCCAGCAATCAAGGATGAGCAGGGTTCAAAATGCACTGATAGTTTAAAAATTAATTCATGTTTATAAAATTTTTACCAATTACTGTACACCTCCGATTCACGTACTGATTTCAACTTATTGGAAGGCTTTCTGGATACTATACATATTCCCTCTGTAGATCCTGCGATAGCGGCTGAATTGGAAGAAGACCTCACGGCGGAAGAGATAATATTAGCAATTAGGTCTATGCAGAGTGGCAAGTCACCGGGGCCGGATGGTTTCCCAACAAATTTCTTGAAAAAATTCTCAGAACAGCTTTCCCCATTATTGTTGTCAGTTTTTGAAGAATCATTTTCATTAAAATCCCTACCACCAATCATGCGTCAGGTAGTTATATCACTAATCCTTAAAAAAGATAAAGATCCTCTTGAGTGCAGCTCATTCTGTCCAATCTCCCTTCTTAATACTGATGCTAAAGTGCTTGCTAAGGTCCTTGCGTGACGTTTAGAGGGGGTTTTGCCCTCTATCATATCGCCTGACCAAACAGGTTTTATTAAGAATCGTTACTCTTCCTTTAACGTTAGACGACTTTTGAACATCCTTTATAGTCTCTCTCTGCCTGATACACCAGAGGTAGTGCTTTCATTAGATGCCAAGAAGGCTTTTGACCGGGTGGAATGGGACTTTTTAGTACACTGGAAAGGTTTGGATTTGGTCGGAGGTTTATATCATGGATCAAACTTTTGTATACGTCCCTGATGGCTGCTGTACATACCAATAATAATATATTTGCTTACTTTGAGCTTCAATGCAGCACAAGGCAGAGGTGTCCTTTGTCCCCACATTTATTTGCAGTTGCAATGGAGCCCCTTGCTTTAGCTCTGAAACAAAGAGCTGATATCAAAGGTATCCTGCGGGCAGGAGTGGAACACAAGGTTTTCGCTATACACGGATGACATGTTATTATTCTTGTCACAACCCCTGACAAGCTTCTCTAGATTGGTGAGTCTACTTAGGGAATTCTGTAAAATTTCTGGCTATAAAGTCAACATCCAGAAAAGTGAATTAATGCCTTTTGGTGATAGGGTCAGTCGGCCATCTTAAGTCAGTCTTAAGAAATTCAAGTACCTTGGGGTTTGGATTATGCATGATTATAAAGACTTATATGGGGCCAACTATCTGCCTCTCTTATCCAATCTAAAACAAGATTTTGAACACTGGGACCATCTCCATCTCTCATTGGGTGGAAGAATTAATACAGTGAAGATGAGTGTACTGCCCAAGTTTTTGTACGTCTTTCAATGCCTTTTTTTTTAAACAAAATCTTTCTTCTCCAAATTAAATAATCAAATATCAACCTTTATTTGGAATAAAAAACACCAAGAATCAAAAGGAGTACACTGCAGAGACCTCATTTAAAAGGAGGGATGGCTTTGCTTTATGTATTATTATTGGGCAGCCAACATAAAAACATTGATGTACTGGTTAAGGAATGACATCACTGCCCCTGCTTGGACGATTTTGGAGGAGGCTTTGGTTGGGTCCACCTCTCTAGTAGCTTTACTGTGTTCTAAAATACCATTCACTCAGCCAATCTCTAGCTTGACTTTGAATCCAGTTGTTGTTCATTCAGTTAAGATCTGGAACCAGGTCAGACAATCGTTCTCTCTTAAGGAGTTATCGCAGGCTGCACCAATTACTAGGAACCACATGTCCATCCTATCGATGATGGATGATGCTTTTGAGGTCTGCTCCAGAAAGGGTTTGGTTTCACTGTCTGAACTCTATATCGATGGAAATTTTGCATCCTTTGAGCAGTTGATACATAAATTTGACATTCCCAAATCACATTTCTATAGATATCTGCAACTTCGGAACTTTGTGGTTTTGAATTCAAATTTTTTCCCAGTGTCAATTTAAATAATTGAAACATTTCCCCAATTCAATAAATGGATTCAATGCAAAGTCGGCAAAGTAGCTACACAAAATAGCGTCTCTGCAAAGTAGCTACACAAAATGGCGTCTTGACTCTCTCTCTAATGGAGGCCACCACGCAGGGTCAAAAGTTCGGGAAGCGTGGATTTAGATGTAAATATGTGAGGGTTTTTTTTTTGTTCAAAGTTTTTTTTTATTTGATTTCAAATTATACAAAAAGAAAACAAAGGTATACAAAAACTGAACTACGCCATCCCCCAAATACCAGACATAAACATATGGGTATTATACATGATCAGATGTCCGTAAAAGAGAAAATAACAATAACAATAATGATATTTACAACAATAATAACAACAGTCATATATAGGCAATATAAAATAAACATAAATGATATTACGGGGGGCACGGTGGCTTAGTGGTTAGCACGTTTGCCTCACACCTCCAGGGTTGGGGGTTCGATTCCCGCCTCCGCCGTGTGTGTGGAGTTTGCATGTTCTCCCCATGCCTCGGGGGTTTCCTCTGGGTACTCCGGTTTCCTCCCCCAGTCCAAAGACATGCATGGTAGGTTGGTTGATTGGAGTGTGTGTGTGTGTGTGTGTGTGTGTGTGTGTGTGTGTGTGTGTGTGTGTGTGTGTGTGTGTGTGTGTGTGTGCCCTGCGATGGGTTGGCACTCCGTCCAGGGTGTATCCTGCCTTGATGCCCTATGACGCCTGAGATAGGCACAGGCTCCCCGTGACCCGAGTGTAGTTTGGATAAGTGGCAGACAATGAATGAATGAATAAATGATATTACCATCTCCTTTCCTCTATGATACTATGTTCCCTGCCTTCATTTCCTCAAAAGAAGTTAAGAAAGGTTGCCAGATATTATAAAATGCCCCAGAAGATCCTCTGACTGTATATCTAATCTTCTCCAGCTATAAGATATAATAATCTGCTATAAGCTTCTCCATAATACAAGACCGCCCTTATCCAGTGGCCAAATGTTGGTGCATTAGGATCTTTCCATTTAATCAATATCAGTCTTCTAGCCAAAAGAGAACAGAAGGCCAACGTTTTGCTTTTGCATTCACTAAGACTAGTATTTTCTGGGAGGACACCAAACAGTGAAATAAATGGAGATGGTTCCACCTCCTGCTTGAAGGTCTTAAAAATGTTGGTCCAGAACCAGTAAAGTCTGGGACATGTCCAAAATGTATGCAACAAGGTTGCAGGAGCCTGCATACATCTATCACACGTGGGATCTACGTCAGACTTAATCTTGGAAAGTCTGACCTTAGACCAGTGTAAACGATGTACAATTTTAAATTGTATTACAGCATGTCTGAGGCAAATGGATGATGAGAAGATACCCCATATTATTTTGTGCCAGACCTCCTCTGAAATTGGCTCTCCCAAGTCCATCTCCCATCTGTTTTTAAGTAGATCTAAAAGAGTTGAATCATGCATGCTGAGTATTCCATAAATATTGCTTATAGCCTGTTTTTGGATTGACTTACATTTAAAAATTAAGTCTAATAAAGTGGTTGGAGGGCACACTGGGAAAAAATTTGAATTCAAAGCCACAAAGTTCCGAAGTTGCAGATATCTATAGAAATGTGATTTGGGAATGTCAAATTTATGTATCAACTGCTCAAAGGATGCAAAATTTCCATCGATATAGAGTTCAGACAGTGAAACCAAACCCTTTCTGGAGCAGACCTCAAAAGCATCATCCATCATCGATAGGATGGACATGTGGTTCCTAGCAATTGGTGCAGCCTGCGATAACTCCTTAAGAGAGAACGATTGTCTGACCTGGTTCCAGATCTTAACTGAATGAACAACAACTGGATTCAAAGTCAAGCTAGAGATTGGCTGAGTGAATGGTATTTTAGAACACAGTAAAGCTACTAGAGAGGTGGACCCAACCAAAGCCTCCTCCAAAATCGTCCAAGCAGGGGCAGTGATGTCATTCCTTAACCAGTACATCAATGTTTTTATGTTGGCTGCCCAATAATAATACATAAAGCAAAGCCATCCCTCCTTTTAAATGAGGTCTCTGCAGTGTACTCCTTTTGATTCTTGGTGTTTTTTATTCCAAATAAAGGTTGATATTTGATTATTTAATTTGGAGAAGAAAGATTTTGTTAAAAAAAAAAAGGCATTGAAAGACGTACAAAAACTTGGGCAGTACACTCATCTTCACTGTATTAATTCTTCCACCCAATGAGAGATGGAGATGGTCCCAGTGTTCAAAATCTTGTTTTAGATTGGATAAGAGAGGCAGATAGTTGGCCCCATATAAGTCTTTATAATCATGCATAATCCAAACCCCAAGGTACTTGAATTTCTTAAGACTGACTTAAGATGGCCGACTGACCCCATCACCAATCAATTGTCAAATTTTTTGGTAAGAAAATATTTTTGATAAATATGCAATAATTTTTTTTAAATGAAATGAAAATCGTAGGGCACAATTGTAGCACGTGTGCTACAGATTTTCTCAGACAACTTCTCTGGGAATATTTTCCAGATTGTGTTTTATAGCAAGTTAAAGATAAAACTTTAATTACAGTGAAAAAAGTAAAGCCAGAATTTCTTCTTGCCTCTGGTATGATCCCAGAATGTCTGAATTCTGGAAGGCAGTGTGGTTTTTGTTAATGAGCTTGTGAAATAATCATATCCATATAAAATCCTTTTTGGCAGGCCGTTAACTACAGGAAGCCAGAAACTCGGTGTATCGGTGAATGTGAAGATAAAATGTTGAACTATTGCATAAATTTGTCTTCTGTATTATCTGATATTCATAGACAGGTGAAGGAAGCCCTTCTTAAACCACACACAGACACACTGCACGACCTGAAGTCTGGCGAGAGGATCGTGGTCAAAGACTTCAGGAGGAAGAATTGGAAGCCCAAGCGTTGGCTGGGACCGTTCCAGATTCTACTGACTATGCCCACCACTGTGAAAATAGCAGAGAGAGCAACATGGATACACATCAGTCACTGTAAGTACCAGTGCCGGATAAGGAACTAGAGGGAGAGTAAAGACTCACCGTCACCACCCCTGTATGGTAGAATTGTTGCTTTCTAGATGGAATCTAGGAAGAATCTCTAATACCTGCACTCACAAAGACAACCTTAACGGATAGTGTTCCAGAGCCTCTGTGAGGTGGGACGAGTGCGTAAACAGTTACAGTAACAGTAGACAAAGTATACTGGCTGAATTTAAAGAGAAAGAAACATCGGATCTCTGGAAAGAGTATAATACATGGAAGCCATGGCTGACATACATATGCCCGGACTGCCGAAAGGCAAGAGACCCCTGGCACTGTACAATTAAATATGATGAGGAAGGATGTGAAGAAGAATACAAATCTCTCTGGGAAGAACAGCAGGAAGGACAAAGCTACAGCTTCAAAGTGACAGACATCATAATCAGCCAACAAGGAATTGTGGCTGGAGTGGAGTTACCAGAAAAAGTGGAAAGCTGGTATCAAATACTAGATGTAACTCCTCACATCACTCTGATGATTAGGAAATATTTTGAATCAAAAGACATAGGGCCAATGATGAGGGAGACAAGCTAGATGAAAGACTGGATGCAGACATGAAATCCAAAGGTATACATATCTGAAGACAGGAGATATCTTAGAATAAAGGTGGCAACAGTAGAACAGGTAATAGTAACACATGTAATGGTCAGCTAGCAAACCAAAGTTTAGAGTAGAAGCAGTAGAAGTAGAGGTATAGATGGCCCAAATAGAGGAAGAGCAGGATCTTACTCCCCTGGAGAAGGAGGAGGCTTTAGCAAGAGTCACAGAGCAGTTATGGACGAAACATTTCACAAATGTAGGATTAGTAAAATCATCAGGATTAGTAAAAATTCAATTAAAACCAAACATTCAGCTGCCATATCAGTGGCAGTACCCGCTGTCACAGCAAGCTATAAAAGGAATAAAACCAAGAATAGAAGGACTAGTGGAAGCAGTAGTGTTAACTCCAACTCAGAGCCAGTGCAACACTCCAATTTTTCTGATGAGGAAGCCCAACTCAGACAAATGGCGGCTGGTCTATGATTTGAGACCAGTAAATCAGGTGTTGGTGGAAATTCCTGTGGTTCCGTATCCCCACATACTACTGTCTAATATCCCAGAATTATACTGTAATAGAACTCTGCTCAGCATTTTTCAGTGTTCCAGTGCATCTAGATTCTCAACCATTGTTTGCATTTACTTACGGATGACAATACACCTATACGAGACTACCGCAGGCAGAGGTTCTCAAAAAGCGGCGGCTGGTACCCATACACCACTTTGAAAGGAGTCAACCCTGTGGAGGCAGAGGGGGGAGAGTTATGTGAATACTCTACCCAAACCACGTTGCGAGACCATGAGGTGGGATCGCATGAACACAGAAGCCAGAGGCCAGTTTCCAGCTACTGATTCATGCGCTCAGTTTGGCCATTGCATTCCGGGTGGTAATTAGATGACAGACTGACCGAGAAACCCAAAAGTCTGCAGAATTCTGTCCAGATCTGAGCGGTGAATTGGGGTTCGCTGTCACAAACAATGTCCCTGGGGATGCCATGAAGCCTGAACACATGTTGGACCAACAGGAGAGCTGAGGGCAGAGGGAAGATGAGAGAGAGGGACAAAGTGAACCATCTCAGAAAAGCGGTCAACTATGGTGAATATAGTGTTGTTACCATCAGAGGGAGACAGACCAATCAATAGTGATATGAGACCAGGGGCATCTGGGAACAGGTAACAGATGGAGTAATCCAACAGGGGCTGTGCGTAGAGACTTGGACTGGTTGTAGGTCGGACATGCAGCGACAAATTCTTTGATGTCTTGACATAGAGTGGGCCACCAGAACCTCTGTTGCACCACGAACCAGGGTGACAGGTGAGCCGGAATGGCACCACTGAAGCACTTGAGCACAGAAATGGTCAGAAACGTACAATATATCCACCGGGCAGGCTGAGGGAGCGGGAGCGTGGGCATTGAGGACCCATCATAATATACATCTAGACTCTTCTCTGTTCTGGCACCAAGGTGGTGGAATGAACTTCCGCTAGATGTTCATACAACAGAGTCACTGACCGTCTTCAAACGACGTATGAAGACCTACCTCTTCCTGAAACACTTAAACTAGCTTTTATTTTCCCTGTTTGTTTTATACAGTATATTATTGTGTGTTGTATGTACATAGAAAAAAAAAAAAAACAAATAAAGAAAAAACCCAACTCAGTTTTTAAGCTGATGGTATTCTGATATCCAGAAATGTAACTGTAAATGATCATTTAGTGTCATGACTGTGAAGTTAAAAAAAGTCGTTATGGGGCAAAAACCTCCACGAACAGTAAATGAGTGAGAAAAAAAAATGTGATGCTGCAAAAAAACTAACAATGCATCAAAGTCTATGTTGTTACTAATCTTTGACATTTCCAAGACTGTGATTAAAGGGAAAAAAAATCCAGTCGACAATCAATTGCCATTAAAATCCTGGATTTTTCTTTTTAAACATTTAGTAGTTTTGATCAGAACTGAGGTTGTTTAACAGATTTAAGCAAAAACAAATAAAAACTTTAAAAAGAAAATATATATTTTTTTAAAGATGTTAAATTTAGTGGATGTTTTCATCTTGAACATGTCATAAGGGTAGTGAACTTGCCCACAGTGTATTATTGACCTATTTAAATTTTTTAAATCATACATTAATCCCCCGTTTATTGTGGGGGTTACGTTCCAAAACCACCCACGAATAACGAAAATTCGCAATACACGGACGCCACTCCCAAATGCTTTTTTGTCATTGCTTAATCCGTAAATCCTCTCACACAGAAAACATTTGCAATCATATGGCGAGATGAATTCTGTGTAAATTTGTAGAAATATCACATTTATAATGAGTAGTGTATAGTAGCGTAACATATGCTCATTTTTTCGGTACAGTAATTAACTTATTTAGAAAACCTATAAGAATGTGTAACATTGTACTGTTCTAAAGTGTGTACAGTACAGGTATTAATTTTGCTGGGTTCTTTGACACGGTATTTAAAATCAGCATACACAGCACAAACGAAATCAGGAAGGGGGCCAACACTTTCACACCATATTGTATGTACACCTTTCCTCTACAACCACCACCTTGAGCAACTGACCCTCTTGAAATAAATAGTTCCTCCATTAGCACTGGTGTATGTACATAAATCCTTTAAACTCAGTTATGAAACCTAGATAAAAACCTGATTGTGGCCCAGCAATCTAACTTTAGGCCAATATCAAACCTCCCCTGTATCTCTAATGTCCTAAAAAAAGGCAGTTGGATATGCAGAGAAATAACATTAATGGTATCTTCAGTATTTATGCCTGACCTATGAAGATGTAGTTTTTTCCTTACCACCTGTCCTACTCAGAAGGCATAAATTTGTAAATGTATAATTGTCCACTGTCAAAAGCGGTATATAAATAAAACTGACAGTACTGACATGGTGCTGGTTAAAGCAGTAAAAGACCTACTACTGACCTCCAATCAAATCCATGCACACTTGTCTGCAAATGGTGACTTCTCTATGCAAAAGAAAAACACCAGATACTGAGTAACTTTCTCATAGTTAATTGCTTTAATGTTAAAAATAAAAACAACAACAAAAAAGGTGCTTCTATGTTGCCATACCCTTTAAATTTGGCATCAGATCAAGAATTAGGAAAAATATGAGTAACAATATGTGTGCCTAAAATAAACTGGTGCGAATTAAGGGCAAATGAATTTGATACAAGTTAATCTTGTTGGCATTTCAGTTCCCAGTACATTTCTGTAGATTAAAGACTTCACAGATTATCAGTATATATTACAATAATGTTACATTACTTCAAGGTCACAAGTACCATATTTATTTAAATTATTAAAACAATTCTTCAAAAATTCATAAATGGACCATTTAAAATTCACACAAAAAATGTGATTGACTAAAAACGCCAAACGTGTTAACAAAGATTCGGTCCCTGGTTCGACCAATAACAAGCATTTACATTTATGGCATTTGGCAGACGCGCTTTTTACAGACCAACTTACAGACGTGCTTTGAAGTCTCAATGAATAATTCATAATTCATTAACTCAATCAATAAATACAAATCCTAACATAATACCACCTAATAATAAAAACCTAATACTGGTTCACTGGGTCACAGAGAAAGAGTACTATCAGTCTAAAAACCCTGTTGATACAGTACTATAGTAAGAAATGCAAACAGACAACACGACTTCATTTTCAAAAAATAAAGTGCTAATTTAGCAAAGCCAGGGAAAAATATTAAAAGACAAATTACATGAAATTAATTTTTATATTTGGTAAACCAGATCAAAGTAAACAAACAAACAAAAAATATTCAAAACAATTGATGTAACTAGTTATAGTAGTTGATATTCAACTACTACAACCATCTTTTTCTTCTTCTTAACAGGGTAAAAACTGCTATTTTATATAGCTATAACTATTTACACAAATAATTATAACACAAAGTAACACAAATGTTCTCCGCTGAAGGTCTATCTGAAGACCGACCCAAATTTTAGGAGCAACACTACATTTTTCCTATGTGGATGTGCTGATGACGTTAAAGATAAAACTCTTCCCACACTGTAAGCATGGATACGGCTTCTCTCCTGTGTAAATGAGCTGATGGATTTGGAGAGAATTTGTTTGGCTAAAACTCTTCACACACTCTGAGCAGGTATATGGCTTTTCTGCTGTATGAACGTGCTGGTGGACTGCAAACTATTCTGCTGAGTGAAACTCTTTCCACATTGTGAGCAGTGCTACTGCTTCTCTTCTGTGTGAATTCGCTGGTGTATTTTGAGATTACTCTGTCGTGTAAAACTCTTTCCACACTCTGAGCAGATAAACAGCTTCTGTCCAGTGTGTGTGTGCTGGTGCCGTTGGAGAGTACTCTCTCTATTAAAATGCTTCCCACACTGTGAGCACTGATACGGCTTCTCCCCGGTGTGAATATGTTCATGCCGTTTAAGATGACACAGTCGAGCAAAACTCTTCCCACACTGCGAGCAGTGATACGGCCTCTCTCCCGTATGAGTGCGCTGGTGCCGTTGAAGAGCACTTTCCTGATTAAAGCTCTTCCCACACTGTCTGCATTGAAATGGCCTCTCTCCTGTGTGGATGCGCTGATGGATTTGCAGAGTATTCTGTTGAAGAAACACCTTCCCACACTGTAAGCAGGGATATGGCCTATCTCCTGTGTGAATGAGCTGATGGAGTTGGAGAGAATTTGTTTGGCTAAAGCTCTTCCCACACTCTGAGCAAATGTATGGCTTTTGTCCAGTATGAACACGTTGATGTCGTTGGAGCGCATTCTGGTAAGTAAATCTCTTCCCACATTCTAAGCAGATGTACGGCTTTTCTCCAGTATGAACACGCTGATGCCGTTGGAGCGCGTTCTGGTAAGTAAACCTTTTCCCACACTCTGAGCAATGATATGGCTTTTCTCCTGTGTGAATGCGTCTGTGTCGCTGGAGAGTACTCTCTCGACTAAAGCGTTTCCCACACTGTGAGCATGAAAAGAGTTTCTCTCCTGTGTGAATGGTTTGATGTGCTTGAAGATGACTCTGTCGAGCAAAACGCTTCCCACACTGTAAGCAGTGAAACGGCCTTTCTCCAGTGTGAATGCGTTGGTGTTGTTTCAGATGGCACCGTCCAGCAAAACGTTTCCCACACTGTGAGCAGCAGTAAATTTCTTTCAGCCTGTGAGAGGTCTTAATGTGAGTGCCAGTACGTCTCTGCTTATCGGTAGAGATTCTTGTGGTTTTTGGAATTTTAGGTTTTATTTCTTCTGAATTCATCAGACTCATGTTTTTCTCATCATGGCATCTCTTGATATGTTTATGAAGGTCAATTTGTGACATATGGAAAAGTGAACACCATGAGCAAGAGAAACTTTTCACTGGGCAACCAATGGTTTCTGGAACAGAAAAGGAACAGAAAAATGTGAAGCTTTAAGAATTCTATATGAGTCAGAGCAAAGCAGAAAACTACACATAGCCTGAGATTATGCCAACTTTTGTGTCCATAAAGGCACATGAGTAGCACAAAGCTCAACATTCACCCTGAGAACATCATGCCCACCCCAGCATGATGGTGGTAGCATTATGTTGAGATGTTTCTCATCAACAGAAACTGGTGGGAATCTGTTCAGGAATAATTGTTCAGGACAACCTATTCAAGCATGCAGAAGACTTCAGAACAGTAGGGATTCCCTTTCTAATAGGTCAATGAATTTAAACATTCTGCCAAAGAACACTAATGTGTTAGAATGGTACAGTCAAAACCTTCAATCTGATTATGAGAGTAAACTTCAGCAAAACAACATCATGGGCGTGTGGATGGGCATGAAGCAGATCAACATGCTTCAACATGCAGGAACAATTTTCACACCCTTGCAAACACCAAACACACAACCACAGCAACATCATACAGGCTTGCTGAGTAGCCCTGACCACAACCCCTTCAATTCCTACCTCCACTGGACCGACCACATCCTCTTACTTGACTGTGAGGGCCAACCAGGTGCGAAGACAGCTTGAGAGACTTGATCAAGGCAGGGATGCAAGGAAGTACATCTACAACCTATGTCTGATGCAGGAAAGGGTACTGGTTCTATGGAAAACAGCTTGTCTAGTACCAATACCTAAGAAAGCCACCCCATCTGGCCTCAGAGACTACAGACTGATTGTTTTGTTGTCAAATGTCATGAAGGTGTTGGAGAGAATAGTTTTAGCCCACCTGGTCTCACAGGTGAAACCTGCACTGGACCCACTTCAGTTTGTTTACCAGCCTCATGTGGGTGTCAACAATGCTGTCACCTATCTGCTGCAGTGTGCTCACTCCTACCTGGATGGCAGTGGTGGTACTGTGAGAATCATGTTTTTTTATTTTTCTAATATGAAGACGAAGACAGGGGGGGGGGGGGGGGGGGGGGTGCCAGCAGGATTAACAAGCTAATTCGTAAGGCTGGATCTATTAATGGACACAAACTGGAGATGTCTGTGAGGCATGTAGCAGCAAGGAAGACCATCCCTCCTCCCAACGACCAGGTGCTCTGTCTTTCCACGGCTGACATGAAGAGAACTCTGTGCACAGTTAACCCAAGGAAGTCTGCTGGACCAGACAACATTCCTGGCAGAGTGCTCAGGGAATGTGCAGAACAGCTAGCGGATGTCTTCACTGACATCTTCAACATTTCCCTGAGCAGCGCCATTGTTCCTACGTGCCTCGAGACAATGACCATCGTCCCCTTGCCGAAGAAGTCTACAGTTTCCTGCCTCAATGACTACCGTCCCATTGCACTCACACACATCGTGATGAAATGCTTCGAGAGGCTCGTCATGAGGCACATCAAGACCCAGCTACTGCCCTCACTAGACCCCTTGCAGTTTGCATATCATCCTAATCACTCCATGGACGATGCCATCACCACAACCCTCCATCTGTCCCTCACACACCTGGACAATAAGGACACATATAAGGACGCATATACAACTGCTGCTCATAGACTTCAGTACAGCATTCAACACAATCATCCCTCAGCACCTAATTGAGAAACTGAGCCTGCTGGGCCTGAACACCTCCCTCTGCAACTGGATCCTGGACTTCCTGACAGGGAGATCTCAGTCAGTCAGAATCGGGAACAGCTTCGCCAGCACCACCACACTGAGCACTGGAGCCCCACAGGGCTGTGTGCTCAGCCAAGTGCTGTTCACTTTGCTGACTCACGACTGTGCAGCAATGCACAGTTTGAACGAAATTGTCAAATTCACCAATGACACGACCGTGGTGGGTCTCATCAGCAAGAATGACAAGTCAGTGTACAGAGAGGAGGTACAACGTCTAACAGCCTGGTGTAAAGCCAACAGCCTGTCTTTGAATGTTGACAAGACAAAAGAGATGGTTGTTGACTTTAGGAGAGCACAGAGTGAGCATTCTCCGCTGTTCATCGATGGATCCCCTGTGGAGATCGTCAAGAGCACCAAATTCCTTGGTGTGCGTCTAGCAGAGAACTTCACCAGGTCACTCAACACCACCTCTATCAGCAAGAAAGCCCAGCAGCGCCTCTACTTCCTGCGGAGGCTGAGGAAAGCCCATCTCCCTCCACCCATCCTGACCATGTTCTACAGAGGGACCATCGAGAGCGTCCTGAGCAGCTGCATCACTGCCTGGTTTGGGAATTGCACCGTCTCGGATCGCAAGAACCTGCAGCGGATAGCAAGGACAGCTGAGAAGATCATTGGAATCTCTCTCTCCTCTATCACGGACATGTACACCACACGCTGCTTCCGCAAAGCAAACAGCATTGTGGATGACCCCACACACCCCTCACACACACTCTTCACCTTCCTGCCAACTGGAAAGAGGTACCGAAGCATTCGGGCCCTCACAACCAGACTATGTAACAGTTTCTTTCCACAAGCCATCAGGCTTCTTAACACCCAGAACTGAACTACCAGCTCTCTCACTCTCTCTCTCTCTCTCACACACACACACACACACACACACACACACACACACACCTGTATGAGCGGACTCTTAATATAATGTATCTCCTATTTGCACTACCTCAACCGCTGTGAACGATCAATTATTTGCACTATTTTTAAACTGCTGCTATCACATCTTGCACACAAATGGTCGTGCTGCTATGCATTACATACATATATGTAATGCACATCACATTCTGCCAACATTGCACATGTTTTGTGTCCTGTCTTGTGTTTGTCTTGTATTTGCACTGCTTGCAACTGTTTGCAAACTTTGCACTTTATGTAGCTAGAACAAACTTCTGTCCTAGCTCTGTGTTGTTGTTTCGGTTTTGTAATTGCATGTTGTGTGTTGTTTTTAATGTAGCACCAGGGTCCTGGAGAAACGTCTCATTTCACTATGTACTGCGTCAGCTATATGTGGTTGGAATGACAATAAAAGCTTCTTGACTTGAGGAACAGGAGGTCACTGAACAAACTGCTCTCCATCATGGACAATCCGTCTCACCCACTCTACAATACACTACAGAGTCAGAGGAGCTCATTCTCCAAAAGACTCATTCAGATTCGTGTCACAGAGAACGTTACAGGAGATCATTCGCACCATTCACATTAACATTGTACACATAACACTCACACTGCACTACAACCATTAACACTATTTTCTATACTAACAAGGTACTAAATATTTATTATCTTCTGCCAGTTTGCACATGTGTACTGTGATGTAAATCCTAATGTGAATATGGCTAAATCCCCAACTGTGTTTCATATCTGCACTGCTACATTCAACTCTATCTATCTATCTATCTATCTATCTATCTATCTATCTATCTATCTATCTATCTATCTATGTCCTCATCATAGCACCTGTTAGTGGGTGGGATATATTAGGTAATTTTTCCTCAGTGTTGTTGCATTTACATTTAAACAAAAAGTGGCATGTCCAAAATTATTCATACCCTTTGCAAACTGTCACAGTGTGTGGGAAAATCCAAAGTTCTATACCATTCCAAATAGTCCAAGCTGTTCTAAAGCATCCTAATTACCCTGATTCATTGGGAACGGCTGTTTTAATCAACTCAACAGGTGAAAAACAGAAGCTCTCTGCTGTTGGTTTGTGGACAGTCATGGCTAAGACAAAGGAGCTCACTGTGGACCTGCGGCTGCGCATTGTGGCTGCTCACAAGTCAGGAAAGGGCTATAAGACTATATCTAAATGTTTTGAAGTTCCAGTGGCTACAGTGCAAAGTATTATTAAAAAATACAAGACGTTCCGTACTGTGAAAAATCTCAGAGGACGTGGTCGGAAGCCAAAAGTGACACCTGTGCTGACCAGGAGGACAGTGAGAGAGGTAAAAAAGAATCCAAGGATCACCAGCAAGGCCATCCTGATGAATCTGGGCTCTGCTGGTGGCAACATCTCATGGCAGACAGTCCAACGGACACTGCACACCGCTGGGTTCCACGGACACAGACCAAGGAGGACACCACTTCTCCAGATAAGGCACACAAAAGCCCGCTTGGCCTTTGCAAATGTTCATCTGGACAAAGAAGAAGACTTCTGGTCTTCTGTTTTATGGTCAGATGAAACAAAAATTTAATTATTTGGCCACAATGATGCAGCCTTCATTTGGCATAAAAAAGGAGAAGCCTTCAACCCTAAGAACACCATCCCCACTGTCAAAACATGGTGGTGGGAACCTAATGTTTTGGGGGTGTTTTTCAGCCGGTGGACCAGGGAACCTAATCACAGTAAACGGCACCATGAAAAAGGAGCAATACATCAAAATTATGAACAAAAGTGCAATAACATATGGTTTGCAAACATTTTAAACAGATAAGATACTTTTTACAACAGTATTCCCTTTACATAGTAGCAATTAAAAAATTTTAATTTAAAAATATTTCTTGTAAAGCTCAACTTAAAATTCAGCTTTGCAGTGGTTACATATAACTTTTGTTCTATCAACTCTGCTGTCTGGAAGAGATTTAAACTGAAAATGCCCATGTAAAAGCCCAGTACCTTTCTCCATTTTTCTGTTCCGGTTTAATTGGTTCATGTGTGGGCTTCAGCAGTCTTAGGCCCACCCCAAATGCTCTCATTGGTTGAGATGCGTGATGATGCCCATCCCAAGCCAGTACTGATCAACATCCCACCCCTCGTGACCCATTGTGTGTCTGTTTGTGTATTCAGAGCCAGTGAGCGACGGACTTTCGAAATAAAGTAGTAATTTAAAAAAATTCGTTAACGCGCGATAAAATAATTGTCAGAGTTAATTAATTAATGCATTAACGCGATAATAACGCGTTAAGTTTCCCAGGCCTAATATATATATATATATATATATATATATATATATACATACATACATACAGTGGGGCAAAAAAGTATTTAGTCAGCCACCAATTGTGCAAGTTCTCCCACTTAAAAAGATGAGAGAGGCCTGTAATTTTCATCATAGGTGCACTTCAACTATGAGAGACAGAATGAGAAAAATAAAATCAGAAAATCACATTGCTTGATTTTTAAAGAATTTATTTGCAAGTTATGGTGGAAAATAAGTATTTGGTCAATAACAAAAGTTCATCTCAATACGTTGTTATATACCCTTTGTTGGCAATGACAGAGGTCAAACGTTTTCTGTAAGTTACCACAAGGTTTTTACACACTGTTGCTGGTAGTTTGGCCCATTCCTCCATGCAGATCTCCTCTAGAGCAGTGATGTTTGGGGCTGTCACTGGCAACACGGATTTTCAATTCTCTCCAAAGATTTTCTATGGGGTTGAGATCTGGAGACTGGCTAGGACCTTGAAATGCTTCTTACAAAGCCACTCCTTCGTTGCCCGGACAGTGTGTTTGGGATCATTGTCATGCTGAAAGACCCAGCCACGTTTCATCTTCAATGCCCTTGCTGATGGAAGGAGGTTTTTACTCAAAATCTCACGATACATGGCCTCATTCATTCTTTCCTTTACACGGATCAGTCGTTCTGGTCCCTTTGCAGAAAAACAGCCCCAAAGCATGATGTTTCCACCCCCACGCTTCACAGTAGGTATGGTGTTCTTTGGATGCAACTCAGCATTCTTTCTCCTCCAAACACGACAAGTTGAGTTTTTACCAAAAAGTTCTATTTTGGTTTCATCTGACCATATAACATTCTCCCAATCCTCTTCTGGATCATCCAAATGCTCTCTAGCAAACTTCAGATGGGCCCAAACATGTACTGGCTTAAGCAGGGGGACACGTCTGGCACTGTAGGATTTGAGTCCCTGGCGGCGTAGTGTGTTACTGATGGTAGCCTTTGTTACTTTGGGCCCAGCTCTCTGCAGGTCATTCACTAGGTCCCCCCGTGTGGTTCTGTGATTTTTGCTCACCGTTCTTGTGATCATTTTGACCCCACGGGGTGAGATCTTGCGTGGAGCCCCAGATCGAGGGAGATTATCAGTGGTCTTGTATGTCTTCCATTTTCTAATAATTGCTCCCACAGTTGATATCTTCACACCAAGCTGCTTACCTATTGCAGATTCAGTCTTCCCATCCTGGTGCAGGTCTACAATTTTGTTTCTGGTGTCCTTTGACAGCTGTTACTTTCCGCGCTTCGGCCATTCTGACGCGGGGTGTAACAGCTCGTTAGTTCGCGTTCGGGCAATGATGAGTGAAACAAAGTTTACCAATATATGCAATTTTACTGATTCTTGCAGGGTGAAGTTGTCAGGTTTACAGTTCACAATAACTCCTGGGTGGATCGACTTGAATGAACTCACAACAAACAACGGATAATCTTCCTTTTTGCACAGCACAGTGAGAGAATATTTCCATCACACGAGCACGCTTGATCTGAACTACATTACCCATGAAGCATTTCGCTAAAGACTACAACACCCGTAAATAGTGGTCTTAAAGCGATATCTCCTATTTCCCCTCTCCTGAAACACTACCCCCACTCTGGATGGTGATTAAACTTAACAGCACTCCAGTACCATAACATTACTGGTACAAAATACATCACCACACATATTAACAAAGATATTACCATGGATTCACAGTGTTAATAGAAGGCAGAAATACATTCAACATAATGTCTACCCTTATTTCTCTTTTCTTTTCTCTCTTTTTTTTCAACAGTCCATAGGCAGCTCCATTGCCAAGCATACAGTCCATTCAAACTCTGCTCAACGGAGGCACTAGCCAGCATTTCCCGACCCCACGTGACGGGGTAAAACAGTCCATAAAGTAGAAGGATAGCACGGTGCTAGGAGGGGTTTAAGAGTTGCTTCGTAACGTGGTCTTCACTTGAGTAAATCAGTCCAAGCAAGACTAGTGAGGTAGTTATGTGACATGCTTCACTCCCCACTACTGGCCTGCAGAAGGAAAGAAGTTAACAACAGCCACTACATACAAACAAACATAAGTTAGGCTTAGTTAAACCTATACTGGCTTGTTTCTTTAACAAAAAAATCCACCCAGGTTACAAAGAACACATATAAAGAATACTTTCCACAGATGACATGCATCATTTTTTTTTTTTTAAACAACAGTAGAACAATAACGAACTGTCAACAGTGTGTTCTTCTTGCTTTTTTTTTTTTAAGTCATTAATAATCAATTAGTCCAGTCCCCAAACCTCCTCGGAGGTCTCCTGACTCGTTGTGGCCTACCCCTCATTTGGCCGTTAACAGTCCCTGTTGAATCCTGTTGCACCGTGCTACCTTCACTCCAATGAACATCCTTTGGGTCCTGCTCTACCATAGACACACCGGTGTCATCCAGGGGAGGCATACTGTCTGTGCCGCTGTTATTTCCCTCTGTGAAGAGACCAGACAGATCCAAGTCAAGTTCAGCTCCATCGGCTTCCAGGTTTGGGGCAGGAACCTCCTGCGGTTGCCAAACTTCTGAGTCTTTAAACACCCAGCTGTTCTCTAAGGGTTGCCGAGAATGGTAAGGTTTGAGCTTGTCATGGTGAACAACTTTTACTTTGGCCCTTGGGCTTCTCTGGATCCGGTACACTAAATCGTCCAGGTGTCACAGGATAAAGTAAGGTCCATCATAATTGGGAAGAAACTTCCTGATCTTGTTTTTCACTCGTTTAGTTCCTTTTACAAGGTACCACACTGCATCACCGACCTTGTAGTGTGTCCAGGCAGCTCTTTTATCATAGTGCTTTTTAGCACGCTCCACAGATTGGCCTAATGCATCCCTTGCAACTCCAACCTTTCTTTCATCTGAACCACATATTGTGGGAATGTTTTAGTCAGTGTGTGGTTGGGGGGCATTCCTGCGACCAGGTCAATGGGCTCTGTTATCTCCCGCCCAAAGAGCATCATGTTTGGGGTGAAACCAGTGGAACTGTGCTTTGTCGCTCGATAAGCCATCACAGCATAAGGGACCATGAGGTCCCAATCCCAATGGCATCGCTCCAAAGTTGTGGCTAGGATTTTCTGTAGAGTGGCGTTGAAGCGCTCGACCTGCCCATCCGACTGAGGTCGGAAAGGTGTTGTACGTGTCTTGTCAATGTCTAGCAACTCACACATTGTTTGGAAGACCTCTGATTCAAAATTGGTTCCTTGGTCACTATGGAGTGTAAAAGGTGCTCCATAACGGCAGACCCATTCAGTGACTATAACCTCTGCTACTTTGACAGCTTGGTCATTAGGCAGGGGGTAAGCTTCCACCCATTTGGTGAAATAATCTTGCACCACAAGAATGTAACAATTGAAATGTTCTGTTTCATTCATGGGGCCCATCAAATCGACAGCAATCCTTTCCATAGGAGCACCCACCCGCACAGTGCCCATGGGTGCTTGGGGCCTCTTTAGTGGTCGAGCCTTTGTAGCACAGCTGGCACATGTGTGCCACCAGAGTGAAACATCTTCTCGCATCTTGTACCAATAATACTTTGTCTGCAGCCGGAACAGCGTACGCTCTACACCAAAATGTCCACCCACTGGCCCCTCGTGAATCTGGTGCATGACATCTTCCCGGAAAACTCGTGGCAGAATAATCTGGGTGTAAAACTCAGGGCCCTCCATCAGGTAGAAGCGTCGTACCAGAATGCCATCCTTTAGGTAGAGTCTCTGCCACTGGCTCCAGTAGGCCTTTGTTGCCGGCCCGCAGGGTGACACAACTTCCCAGGAGGGTCGCTCCTCAACACTCTCCATCCACCTTTTAATGGGAGAAATATCAGAGTCAGCAGCTTGGGCACAGCACAGTTCCTCAGTGGTCCACCCAACGAATGGAGCAGTGCTTGTTGTAAGGATGGGTTGTACTACCCCCACTAGACAGGACTGCGGAGTAACAGTTCCAGGTGCATTATTTTCAGGTTCATTGAAGAGGTCACACTGGATGGCCCTGTGTTGGATCTGGGGACAACTTAAGGAGGATTCTTCAAGGTTGCAGGGGCAAGTTGAACGGCATGGCCTATGGGACAGCACATCTGCATTTCCGTGACAGCGCCCAGGACGATGCACAACCCTGAAATCATACTCTCCCAGCTTCTCAAGCCACCGGGCTAACTGTCCTTCTGGTTCCTTCATCCTTATTAGCCACTGTAGGCTGCTATGGACTGTTCGCACCGTAAAATGTTTGCCCAGCAGATATTGACGGAACCGTGTTGTGAACTCCACCACTGCCAGCAGCTCCCTCCGAGTGGTGCAATAATTCTGTTCGGTTGGAATCAAACTCCGACTACCATATGCCAGTACACGTTCCCCCCCTGTTGGAGTTGGGACAACACAGCCCCGATTCCAAAGTTGCTGGCATCGGTGTCAAGAATGAGATCACCACTGTCCATAGGGTAACCCAGAATAGGGGCAGTGGTGAGTAGCTCCTTCAGCTTATCAAAGGCCAACTGACACTCTGGAGTCCAGTGGAATCGAGCATGTTTCCTGAGAAGGTTGTGAAGAGGTTTTGCAACTGTGGCGAAGTCTTTGACAAATCGCCGGTAGTAGGATGCGAGACCTATAAATTGTCGGACCTCGTTAACATTTGTGGGCTGTGGCCACTGCTGAATTTTCTGCAATTTTTGGGGGTCGGTGGTAATACCCCGCTCTGAGACTATGTGTCCTAGGTAGGCCACCTGACGGCGGAAGAGACAACACTTGGTTGGTTTTAGTTTTAGGTTGGCTTGACGTAGCCTCTCGAACACTTAGTGCTAGTCGTTGCAGCATTTCCTTCACATCTTTTCCCAGCACAATGATGTCGTCTAAGTAGACCAGACAGATCTCCCATTGCATTCCAGCTAATACTCGGTCCATTAAGCGCTGGAACGTTGCCGGTGCGTTACATAGGCCAAACGGCATCACGTTCCACTCAAATAGCCCCTTCCTGCTGCAGAATGCGGCGGCCTGTCTTGCCCCTGGAGTCAATTCCACTTGCCAGTAGCCTGAGGCTAGGTCTAAGGTGCTGAACCATTTCGCCGTTGACAGGGTATCGAGGGTGTCCTGAATTCGTGGAAGTGGATAAGCATCCTTTATAGTGCACTCATTCAGAACCCTGTAGTCCACGCACAATCAATATGTCTGGTCTTTCTTTTGCACCATTACGATGGGTGAAGCCCAGCGGCTATTGCTCGGGGAGGCTAACCCAGTGTTTAGATTTTGCTGAATTTGTTCATCGGCACTTTGTTGTTTTCCAGAGGCCATTCTACGTGGTGGTTGTTTCACAGGTGGACCAGGCCGGGTTTGAATGTCATGCTGCACCAAGTTAGTGCGACCAAGATCTGTGGGGCCTGTAGAGATGACATCACTGTAGGCACTAAGCAACTCTGCCAGCTGGTGCCGCTCTGTCTCTTCCAGTTCCATCGTACTCTCTGCATACAAGGACTCCAGATGACTTGGAACAACAGCAGGAAGTGGATCTGCAGGGAGTATTTTGGGGTTTGTGGCCCGAACCACATCAGCGGGCTGGAGAACTCCAGCAATGACTCCCCTTTTTACCTTGACAGCGATGTTGCCTGGGTTCTACAATCTGATGGGAATTTGATTACTTGAATGGGCATCAACTACAATTCGTGCCACCATCACCCGGTGTTTCTCCATGAAACTTTTAGTTGGACTCAACAGCACATTGCCCTGCACCTGCTCCCGGAAATGTGCATTGCCTGGCACAATATATTCACGTCCTGCCTCAAGGATAGCTGTGCGTGCTATCCGAACTATATGTGCTCGTGGTTTGTTCCTTAGGTCGAAGTATGGTATCTGCTCACCAAACAATACAATTTTCTTGCTGCCAAAGTCAAGACGTGCTCGTGCTTGCTCCAAGAATGGATGGCCCAAGATGGCTTCTGTACCCTCAGCTACATCTGCCACAATGAAATTGACACTGACAGTAAGGGTTCCGATTTGAATCGGGACGTCGGCTTCCCCAAGGACTTCGACATTTATAGGGCTTATTCCCTGCAGAGCATTCACAGTGGAGAGATTGAATGCGGGTCTTACATCTGCTTTAATGGTCTCGTAGCAGTGTCTGGGTAATGCGCTCCTCCTGGCCCCGCTGTCTAGAAGAGCACATACCTCCATGTCGTACAGCAGTGTGTGTATACACATCTCGGGACCACTCCCCTTGACTCTGAGAACTGTAGAGGCAGGTTGGATTTCCGTAACCTGGGGTGGCGCTGGAGCTACACGTTGTAGGTTAAGCCTAGGAGAAGGACAGTTCCGTCTCATGTGGCCGATACCATGGCAGTTGTGACACACAATCTCTTCCCACTTAATTTTTCCCCTCTTGTGAAATTGCGGTGATCTTGGTTTAAACTCTGATTTTAAATGCTTCTGTCTGTTCTTAGGAGTCGACGACACTGAACTGTTTTCATCACTTTCGCTCTGTTCAGGGCATTCTCGCAGCACAGCAGCTCTAGCTCTTCATTCCGTTCTTGTAGCAGACTGCATGAGTTGTGTAACACTAGCGGCTGTTTGACGTGTGGTTTCATACCTGTGTGCAATCTCGTAGGCGCGAGCCAGGGTACGTGGGCGCTCCTCCAGCAGCCGTTGCACGATTTCAGCATCTCCCATCGCGTTAGTGAACACCTCCACACTGATTGAGTCCTGCTCCCTCTCAGAGCGATCTGCGTATACAATGGAAACTTTCTCATAAATATCATCTCTGAGCACATGGAGTAGCTCACCTGCCTTACGGACCCTCTGCCTCAGTTCTATTCCAATGGCAGCAGCATGTTCAGATGATGGACCATATGCAGCTTCTACTTCCTCCACTATACAAGCATAATCCCAGCGGCCTGACCTGGGGTTTTTGTGGATTACTGCACCCACTAAACAGAACCTCATCTGCACCGTCATCGTTCTCTCAGACCAGTGATTAGCTCTAGCGCAATCCTCAAAGCGACTTAGAAACTCTCTCCATGAAGTAGAACCATCAAACTGACCTGGCTGTAAAGTGGGGATCCTTTCTCTGTGGACACCGTATTCCTCTCCACTGTCCGATGATAGATCATGAAATGTCTGCCGTGACTTCCTTTCACGCTCGCTGGATCTAATGAACTCAGGAAAACAACGCTTATCACCATCATTTGTATACAGAGTTTTAGCTTCAGTCTCACGCCTGTCATGCTGAGCTATACGAGCATCACAGCAGCAGGGCTGGCGATTCATTACAGGTGCACCTTGAAACATCCGTTTAGCTGTTAGCTCTCTGTACGTTAAGTGTGGGCAGTTTAAATTTGCAGGTGTACTCTGTACATAACGCTGTGTATCAATTCCACTGTCGGGCATTAACTCATTTTCCACCCCACTTCTAAATGGATTAGTTTCTCTCACTGTTTGCTGTGATAAGAGCGGCTCATAGAAATATGTGGACTTGTTTACTGAAGCTGAGGCATCACACAGAGCAGAGCTGGGTTTAAATGGATTGTTATTATTACCAGTCTTAGATTCTTGAGCATCCAACTCATTCAGCCAGTCAGCAAATGAAAGAAATGTCCGTTTTTCTTCATTCTCTGTTAATATTGTCGGATTCCCTAGGCCGCTTGTATTTACGTGTGAGTGTTTAACGTTACTCACCATTCGCGCTCTCTCACGAGCTTCCGTCATTTTCGCTTTTCTGACAACGTCTGGTTCAGTTTAGTAACTTAAAATGTCCATATGACTCACCACTAGCGATGAACAAATCCCGGACCGGCCCCTCTCCTGCAACACAGCTCTTTGGTCTTGACCATAGTGGAGTTTGGAGTCTGACTGTTTGAGGTTGTGGACAGGTGTCTTTTATACTAATAACGAGTTCAAACAGGTGCCATTAATACAGGTAACGAGTGGAGGACAGAGGAGCCTCTTAAAGAAGAAGTTACAGGTCTGTGAGAGCCAGAAATCTTTCCTTTTTGTAGGTGACCAAATACTTATTTTCCACCATAATTTGCAAATAAATTCTTTAAAAATAAGACAATGTGATTTTCTGGATTTTTTTTTCTCATTCTGTCACTCATAGTTGAAGTGTACCTACGATGAAAATTACAGGCCTCTCTCATCTTTTTAAGTGGGAGAACTTGCACAATTGGTGGCTGACTAAATACTTTTTTGCCCCACTGTATATGTATATATATATCCTAACTTGGTAAATTGGTGGAAACATTGTACCAAGCAGAAAAAGAATGCATAAATACTAATTTTCAAGACACAGTGTATATTTGACATTACCGCTTACGGAGCACTTTTTGTTCCAGATGTAGTTGAAGATGGCACCAAGTTCCTTAGCGTACTTCTCTTCATACCACACCAAAAGTTCCTGTCTTGGTTTGATGGGTCGACAGCAGCGGTAGAAAATCTCTCCTTGATACTGGAATGCCACCAGATTATTCTCTTCATTACTATGAGCACAATTCACATACCTGAGAAAACGAGGAAAAGAAACAACACAGGAATAAAAAACACAAAATGCCACAGTGAGCAACAGGACAAAACCTGATAAAGAAAGTCAAATCACTCTAAACAAAACATCACAGATTCAGTAATGTATTTCTCACCTCATCCAATTCGCATGGGTCACTCTCCTAGCATCTATATACTTCTCAAAATGCCTGCTCTTGTAAGTCTGAAAAACATGTAATTAATGTTATCAATATCGTCAAACTAAGAAAGCAATAAGAGAAAAACTACAACTAATATTTAGGAAACTAACTCACCACCCAAGAGTAGCTACTGGCCATAGCTTCTTCTTTGTCTACCAGCTCTCCCTGGTAAGGCCCAAAGTGAGCACCAACTGGAACAGTGTCCCCCTTATTAAACACTCCAAGTCCTGCATCAGGAATATCAGATTTCCTAAGCTCTAGACCAGGAGGGAGGGTTTGTCTAGCTCGGTCTGAAACCCCTCTAGGGAAAGGGGTATCGGGGAGGAAGAGAGCTGGACCGTGTATCTCACACTCGTTGATGAAGAAGGATCTACAATACTCACAGTCTAGAAGGACACAAGGAAGTACACATACTCTATCATGCAAGTCCAAGAGGAATTTGATCATAACTTAAGAAGTGACTCAATGTTCTAGGATGTAATAGTTGTGTATATTGAGCTGTGACTTTCATTGTGACTGAAATTTGGGATTAGTCACAAATTAGAATCAGATAAACCCCATCCCACATGTATACAGATATTTTTGAAACCACTGTTTTTCTTTTTATGTGTGCAATTTCTGAAAATGCATGAATAAATGAATGGCCTTTTGGTCTTGCTGGTGTTTTCCTGCATTTTTCTTTCTCTAGTGTGTCACGCAGCTTGTGTGTTTACACTTGAGGTGTGCTCATGTGAGGAATTTCAGATTACTGCTGCATTTTTGTATGGCTGTAGATATTTTCAAACCAATTGGGTTATGAGGGTAAAAAATATGAACAACATTGCTGCCTGCTACTTGTGTAACCTACCCTATCCACACAAACCATCCCCATACTCTCAGGCCTCATCTGGTCTCTCTGTGTTGGATCTCCAACCACTGGAAGAAAGTGGAGGGCAACTAGAACCAGCTGACCTGGTGGAATCACAACTGTGCCGCAGAGAACTGGTGGGATCTGTGGCAGTTGGCTGAGCAGGACTAGGCAGCATTCCATCAGCCAACTCTAAGGCCAATGGGAAATAGAGGCTGGACCTGGTCCAGAAGGAAGTGAGAGCTGGGGTTGAGGAGCTCAGGGCAAGCCAGATGGTAGGGCTGCATCAGCAGGGTGTGTGGACCAAATGGGAACAAGCAACGGAGCACAAGATCACACAGACAGAGCTTTGGAAGGCAGAACCGTCTCGCATCAAGTCCATCGTCCGGTCATTGTATGCCGAGCCCAGCTAACCTCTTCTGTTGGGGTAAAGCTGAAACACCATAATATCCTTTGTGCCAGGGAAGAGGAACACTGGAGCACATCTTCAGCAGCTGCCCTAAAGCACTAGCAGCCAGGCCAGAGGTCTCCAACAGGTATCATCAAGCATATTACTTGTGAAGGTGGAAGAACATCCAAACCCTAAGTCAAAAACCCAGATGGACGGGCCTCTTGGGATCAGCACAGGACTGGCAGATGAGAGTGGATCTGGGGAAACAGCTTACATTCCTGGAAAAAAAATCACAGAAACTTCTCTGAGGCCAGATATTGTGCTGACATCTGACTCATTTAAACAAGTCATCATGCTGAAGCTGATGGTACCGTGGGAGTAGAAAATGGAGAAGGCAAATGAGCATAAGAGGGGGAAATATACTGAACTGGTGGAGGAATGCCGCAGTCAGTGGTGGCGTGCATAGTGTATGCCAGTCGAAGTGGTGGGGGACGGGTTTTGCAGGGAAGACATTGTGCAAGGCCTATAGCCTCCTGGACATCACTTGAGCTCTGAAAAGGCAAGCCATCAGGAGCTTTCAAAGCTGCAGAGAGAGCTTCACAATGGCTGTGAATTACCAGGGACAAACGAATGCTGCTTGGACACAGGCCAGCAATTGATCACTCCAGGTTGGGGGTCTGATGTTACCAAAACCCCTAAGGCCTGGTAATGTCAATGATGATGTGTCAATATGCATCAGTAGATCTTACAACCATGCATTTTTGGGAAAGCCTAAATGATGATGCCATGGCTTTGGAAGCTTCTGATAGGTTAATTGACAACATTTGAGTTAATTGGAGGCACACCTGTGGATGCATTTTAAGACACACCTCAAACACACTGCTTCCTTGTGTGACATCATGGGAAAATCAAAAGAAATCAGCCAAATATCAGGAAGAGAATTGTGGACCTCCACAAATCTGATTCATCCTTGGGTAAAATTTTTGGAGACATGTCCTGTGGTCTGATGAAACTAAAATTGAACTGTTTGGCCATAATGACCATCGTTACATTTGGAGGAAAAAGGGGGACGCTTGCAAGCCTGAGAACACCATCCCAACTGTGAAGTACAGGGTTGGGAGCATCATGTTGTGAGGGTGTTTTGCTGCAGGAGGGACTTGTGCACATCACAAAACAGATGGCATCATGAGGAAAGAACAGTGTGTACAAATATTGAAGCAACATCTCAAGACATAAGCCAGAAAGTTAAAGCTTGGGAGCAAATCCACTAGCCTTGCTCGACTTCCGCTAGCACTGTTCGAATGGTCCCACCATCTCTCAGGGTAAAAGGTCTACATTTAGACTGTTCTCTGTTCTGGCACCGAGGTGGCAGAATGAACTTCCCCTAGATGTCCATACAGGCAAGTCACTGACTGTCTTCAAACGACAACTGAAGACCTACGTCTTCCTGAAGCACTTAAACTAGCTCTTATAGAACTTAAACTAGCTCTTATATTTTTTATTTAAAAAAATAAATAAATAAAAAACTCTTTTAAAACATTTTAGGCTAATGGTATACTAAATCTGTGTCCTATTGAACCAGTGTTGATGTATTAATTTATAGAGACTTTAAAGCACTTTTGTATGTCGCTCTGGATAAGAGCATCTGCCAAATGTCAGCAATCTAAATGTAAATGTACATGGGTCTTAAAGGCAATGCTATTAAATACTAAGAAAATGGATGTAAACGTCTGACTTTGAAGAAAGTAATAAAACAATCTCTCATTATTCTGGCATTTAGCAAATAGAAATAATTTTGGTATTCCTAACTGACCTAAAACTGGAAAAGTTTAGTCTGATTTAATGTCAGACAGTGAGAAAAAAAAGTTGTGTGTCTTTTTATACAGTGTATGTAAACTTCAGGTTTCACCTGCATATTTTTGATTCTATGTTAAATGTGTTTTTGGGTCACTGAAAAGTGTGTTATGAATAAAATGTATTATTATTTTCAAATATATCATCATACAGGGACTGTTGCCTTACAGAGATAGTTGTCTTCATTAGATTCTTCTTCTTTTAAAGTCTTTTCATGAAATCCTTCAGTCTGTTGGTCCACAAGGGTCAGGTGAACCACACAGCTTGATGTCTCACCACCTAAAGTTTCATAATTTGAAAACATGAGAGAGAATTAACCACAGATTTTCAAACTGGTTTGTATTATAAAAGTTTGTATAACATGATCATATTTAGTCAGAGACTGAGGTGGGACCTAGGTTTTGTAACCTTACAGAGGTAATCTCCATCTTCAGGTTCTTCTTTTACAAGCTTCTCATGAAACCCTTCATTCTGGTGCTCCACAGGGGTGACATGTCCCACACAAGTTGATGTCTTCTCAGCTGAAGTTTCATCAGATTCATGTATGGAAATAATAGGAACAGAAACAGAATTTGTTCATATGTCATGGACAACCAGTCACAACTGAAGCCTAATTAGACTTAAAAAAAAAAGAAAAAAAAAAAAGAAAAGGGCCCTGGCACATCAAACTGATGATCATCTGTAGAGTTCTCATTGAGTCCAGTGATGTTGGCACTTGTCAGGTAACCCTGGACATCATGAGATGTTCTGATTGACAATACAGCCTAGCAAAGCAATGAAGGAACGGAGAAGCCGAAGCTAACAAGCAAGCAAACATAACATAATAGCATACTAATATTTAAAGATTACGTTATTTAGACATTCAGCTGAATAATCATATGCGATCTCGAACATTTCTGCATGTCAGTTGTAGATTTTTCATTGGAAGTTGGGTAACATCACTATTATCATAATATTTTCAACATCATCTTGATGTATCACAGCCATTACAAATATAATGTTCAGAGTATTTCTTTTAAAGGCTTCTGATACTTCCTTCTCTGTTGGGCCACGGGGTGATGTGTCTCACAGAATTCGATATCTCAACACCTGCAGTTTCATCATTTAAATCTAAATGCCGTAATAATGTTTTAAGTAGTGTTATTTAGCCTCTTTTCTTACAATGGTAGTCTTCATCTTCTTCTTTTACAAGCTGCTTTTGAAATCCTCCATTTAGTTGGTCCTCACGGCTAAAGTGACCCCTAGAGCCTGATGAGCATCTAGCTGAAGTCATGGACGTTTGTACAGCACTGCACATCTAGTAACCAAAGGACAATAATACAGTGTACATAATACATTAACACACTTTTTAACTAATAATAATATGCAATAATAATAATATGTAACTGGTTATTAGGTTTGTAAAGTGGTTATCACACCTTATAAAACAGACTAGTTTAGATTAATATGCAGGAGAGACTAGAAGTACTTTATGCAAGCTAGCAGCATAGAAAAGCAGTAAAATATAATCAAATATAAAAGACTGATCCCACTGAGTGTATTGGTTCTCTGTAGCATGCAACTGTATCAGGACACATGTTTGAGATTTGTCAGCATTATGTTTCAGAGGTTGAAATGAGGAACGCTGGTCTGCTAGTCCTCACACTTTGTGCAGATTCGATAAATACATTTTAGGAGATTGATAGCAAAGTGTGTGTGGCGCCTCAATACAGTATTTGGCAAACAGAGGTGTTGTGTTTCACTGTATTAAAGAAAGACTAAGTATGTAGTGACTGTTGTAGTAAAGTCTGTTAGCACATATTTGTATATATAACAAAAGAAATTAAACATAACGATCAAACGCTCTTGAAGTTAATGAATAGACAGACTTTACCTGTGAACGTGTGACAACGGGAGTCTCACAGGACGATCTGGAGTCTGATGATTTCATTACAAGAAGCCTAAACGGTTGTAACAGCAAATAAATCTGCTGAAGATTTTAAAAGCTGTGCAAAGCATAGTTTCATTTCAATGAGACTCCAACACGTCGCTTCTTTGAGACATCTTATTTAGGTGATTGTTGAAAGCACACGATGTTGTCGCAATTCCAGTGAGAAGCAGCGTGTGAACTATGATTTTCTTAGTTATATGCAAATTAGGTATGGCACATTTCTCAGCACAATACTTATAGCAAATTTGGTGTGACGCTCCTTGAGTCCCCTGTTCACGACTTGTTCTAACTTTCAGGACCTTGAAGCATAAAGATTTTCATCTAAACCTGTCATTTTACATTCTATATGTTATTTCATTTCATTCATTGTCTACCGCTTATCCGATCTATTCTCGGGTCACGGGGAGCCTGTGCCTATCTCAGGCGTCATTGGGCACCAAGGCAGGATACACCCTGGACGGAGTGCCAACCCATCACAGGACACACACACACTCTCATTCACTCACGCAATCACACACTATGGACAATTTAGAGACGCCAATTAACTTACAACGCATGTTTTTGGACCGAAGGAGGAAACCGGAGTACCCGGAGGAAACCCCAAGGCATGGGGAGAACATGCAAACTCCATACACATGGCTGAAGCGGGAATCGAACTCCCAACCCCTCACCCCCAAGGTGTGAGGCAAACGTGCTAACCACCAAGCCACTACACCCCCCCCTATTTTATTTATTTTTATTATTACAAGGAAATGTAACGCTTGGAGAGTACCATGGTAGCAGAGATCGTTGCTGACGCAGCTAGTGTGCAGTTAGATAGCTTTGCAGAGGACAAAGCTAGGACGAAGCCCAGCATTTAACATGCCAACCAGGTTTCACACTGATTCGTACATTATTTAATTTATGTCCATCTGTTTAACTTTAAACGGTGTCTACAGGCTCTGTCGTTTCTCTTTGTAACTTAAAAAAAAACTGGACAAGCCACGCCCACAAACAACACTTGGTGGTGTTTTCACCTGGTGGTGTGAAAACAGGATTGGAAATAGGTAACGAGTCATATGGGAGCCAAAAGAGTCGACTCTTATTGGTAAAGTGAGCCAAATGATCTGACTCACTGAAAAGGGCTGGAATTCCCGTACCACACAATGAGTCTGAAACATTCGTAATCGCTGCTAGTGCAGATTAAAAAGACATCGACTTCTTTCAACAGTCAATATTTGCAAATAAGCAAAAGAAATAAATGAAGAATCATAAATCATTGTTTATAAAGTCAGCTAGCTGAACCGACTTCACCATGGCTGAATATCAAGTACCTCGCCCACGGAAATGTAGAGCACTACATAGGGATTAAAAGCCGTTATGTTCTGCCCTTTGTAGGGCGCTTACACGTGAAGCAAAACTCAAGTTGGGACGTAACCACTTCTGTTAGCCGAGCAGCTAATCTAGCAAGCTAAAGTATAACTCACCGTGAGCTTTAAAGCAGAACGGGGTTTAAAACCGTGAAATACGGACAAAATTCCGAGGTTGAGATGTTAACCTGATCAAGTCTAATTGCAATACTGTGAAATAATATTAACGCATAAATGATTGTGTCAGAAAGCCCAGCTGTTCGACCAAAAACAGCGTCTTCTTCGTCTATGAGTGTACAGGGCAGTAGACTGTCTACCGCCACCTACTGGAAACTTGTGTAAATACGCTACTTTACACAAACAAAAATCTTCAAATTATAAACATTAAGCCTGACATGCCTGTAGAGCTAATTGTAATAATCTAGTTTGTAGAAACATTTACATGTTTTTATATCTGATTTCACTTGTAGGTCTGTATCACTTCAATATTCTGACCTTCAGTGGTGACCAGTGGAGCAGACATCTTACAGAAATCCATCATGGCCTCCTCTATCTTGCCTGGTATTAAACTGAAGATGGTTGCTGTCCTGCCACCACACAAGGCTATTAATCAGGCTCCTGCATTCCTCCTCATTCCATTCTCTAATACAGCGTTATCGTCTGCATTAGTTCCAGAGACGTACCTGAACTAACAAATGACCTCTCAGTCTTCGCGTCGAGATTGACCATCACGCTTATTTCTTACACCTCCATCCTCCGACACACACAGGTGAACAGATCATTTACTAAGCATGACACTGAATATTTAGCTTAATTATCTCTAACAGCTCTAGCTGTAAACTGATTAACAACAAATTACTGACTGCACAGAGGTTTGAAGAAAGAACATTTATTTAATGAGAAACATCACAAATGTATTATATACAAGTTTTATGTAAGGAAGCGTGAATCTAGCGTCCTCTCCTGGAGCCACCACCCCTTCCTCCTGCAAATTTTCCTCCTTTCACTTTTTTCCGCACACCGCTTGAGTGTTCAGCATCATCTCCGTCTTCGTCTCTTCCTTTCCTTTTCTTCTTTTCTCCCTGCTCCTTCATCTCCTGTGGAGAGAGAAAGATAAAGAAAGAGAGAAAGGGAAAGATACTGATGAAGGAAGGATATTATCACTGAGCAAGCAGCTGCCATGCAAAGTTCAAGATCTGAGACTTATTACACACAAACACACACCGAGATTAAGGTGAGTTTTTAATCAGAGTACATTCATTTGCATGTGAATACAACCAGCATTAAGCGCTAAACATAAAAAAAAACAGACATACGAGTCGAGCGAATCTTTGCGCCTCGCTCACTCGCTCCACCAGCATCATCACTTCCTCTTCCTGTGTGGGGAAAGCAGGGAGTTTCTTCCCAATCAGAGTTTCAATTCGCTGGAAAAGTTCCACATCGTACCTGAAGACACAACATGCATCATCAACAAGAAAGAGGCGCTTCAGTGGAAAGAAACTGCTCCGTGACTTTGACTTCAAATGTGTTAATTACTTTAATCGATAGCTTTTTATCTAATGTAATTTCTTAAATGTGATGCAGTTTCAGTGATGAATAATTTATATCATAATTGGATTACTGCGTAACGAAGGTGATGGATTTTCCCGATCGTCCTGCTCGTGCTGTTCTGCCCACGCGGTGGATGTAGTCCTGAAACACACGTTTACATACACAACTCACAACCAGCCCTCACAGAATGAAGGAATATTTCACGAGTGTTGTGTTAACTCTGTGTGTGTGTTGACTGATGTGTTACCTTTGAGTGTGTGGGGATGTCGAAGTTGATGACACAGTCCACATGTGGAATGTCTAAACCACGCGAGGCCACGTCCGTCGCCAGCAGCACAGAGCGAGACTTTGACTTGAACTTATTCAGAGCACCTAGACGTTTATTCTACACATAAAACAAACCGCGCGCGCACACACACACACACACACACAACAGTGATCACCAGGTTTATTGCTAGCAGCACCTCAGGTGTGTAACAGTGCATGTGTATATTTTCTTAAAGGAGAAATGTCCATGCAGCAGTCCTACTCCCCACGAGGTGGCACACACATCCCAGTCCTCATGAACTAGTGAGCACCAAGTAGAATAGATTTCAACAGTACAACAGTGTGTGTGTGTGTGTGTATACCTGACTCATTTGTCCATGGAGTGGGATGGCGGTGATTCCCAGGTTCCTCAGTAACAGTGCTACGCGCTGTGTGTTATTACATGTACTGCAGAACACCATGAACGAGTTCCCTGCTAATTCATTCAGTATGGAGACCAGGTAGCAGTCCTGAAACACAAACACACACAGAGTAGGTGAGTGGATATGCAGTATTATACTATACCTAGTATTTAAATTAAGGTTGTGCCACTTTCATTATTGTCGTGGTGTTATTGGCTCAGCAGGATGCTTTTCTCCACAGGCCGTCTGTCTGCTTCTGACACGGACATCAAAAAAGTCTCATTCTCAGAAATGAGGCAAACATTTTCAACTGGTTCCTTTTTCCCCTTCATTTTTAAGGTCAGGTTACCTTGCCGATAAATTTTCAAACCAGAACACCCCCATAAAAATAAGCAGAATGTTTTCACCATTTTCTTGTGCATTACCTTATATTTAGCCGGAATAAATACATAATACTGCTGCAGTTTGTCCACTGTGGCGTATTTGGTAGAAACAGCACATTTTACCGGATCCTTTAAGGCAGCTCTCTGTAATTTCTGGACCTAAACATCACACACACACACACACACGCTGTTGTGAAATGAATAATGCCCATTTATCGGCACTGTCTCACTGGAATTCTCATATGAGCGAAATCTGAATCAGAGAGAAGAGACTGTGTGTGTACCTTTTTTGTCATGGTGGCCGAAAACAGGAATGTGTGTCTCTCTCTAGGAATCAGCTTCAGAATCTTATCGACCTGAGAAACAGAGTGAATGACACAGACAGAAGGGCTGAAGCTCAGGATTCAGGCTTCAGTCCCTTTCATGTTTGGTGTGTAAGCATGATGTACCTCAGACTCAAAGTCCATGTTGAGAATCCGATCTGCTTCATCCATCACCAGGAACTTCACAGCTCGAAGATTAAATCCCTTTGTGTTCTCTAGATGGTCAATTAATCTACCAGGAGTAGCTGACACACACACACAGTTTACATTCCTTAGTGTTCTCATGGTTATATGGGAGTGACAGACACACCCACACCCTCACACACTCACCAATCACTACATGGGGTTTCTTAGCCAGCACCAGCGACTGTGACATCATGTCAATTCCACCAACAATGACGGCTGTAAGAAAAACACACACACACACACACACACACACACACACAAACACACAATGAGAGGTTATAACTCCTGAAAAGAGCAAAGAGAAAACGCAGTGTACACTCTCCGCCAGCACTGCTGACGTTCTGGACTCTGATTGGTGGATCAGGTGACTGTAGCACAGCTTTATATTCACATACTCGCTCTGGTACCTTATCGTTTCCATAGCAACAGGGACGTGTACAGCACACACTCTTTTCATAAATGGATTAAAAATGTATGTAATCGATGATATGGTGAATTTTTCTGTGAGAAGAAGTTTGTGTGTGTGTGTGTGTGTGTGTGTATGAAGATGGACAGTAACATAACATGAATTATTTGTGTGTAATTGATATGGAGAGAGAGAATAAAAAGAGAGACTGCTGAGGGAAACACTGTTTAGAGCTGCTATAATGCGAGTGAGAACAGGAAGTAACTTTCATTACACGACTTCTCTCACAACATTAAACAAAAACCGGTAAATCATGCAACATGTTTCTCAATCAATTCAAAATCGTAATCTTTGCTGCAGTCTGAGAGCAACAAATCTCTTGGTTGTCATTCGTTCAAGTGTCTAACTGACCTGTTTTAACCCCGATGCTGGATCCTAGAGCCTCGAACTGTTCGGAGATCTGGAAGGCGAGCTCTCTGGTGGGCGTCAGGACCAGCGTGTGGAGATGCTGAGGGGACGAGAGCAGAGACTGCAGGATGGGCAGAGCGAAAGCAGCCGTCTTCCCCGAACCCGTCTCTGCCAGACCAATCACATCTCTCCCTGACAGAGAGTGAGACAGAAAAGAGAAAGAGTGAGACAGAGAGAGACAGACAGACAGATAGAGAGACACAGAGTGAGAGAGAGACAGACACAGAGTGAGACCGACAGAGAGAGAGAGAGAGAGAGAGAGAGATAGACATACACATTGAGTGAGACAGAGAAAAACAAAAATGAGAGACACACAGTGAGAAACAGAGAGAGAGACAGGCACAGAGAGTGAGGCAGAAACAGACAGACAGAGACAATTAAGTGAGACAGCGAGACAAAAAATGAGACAGACACAGAGTCAGACACGTGAGTCTCACCCTGAAGAGCGACAGGAATCGCCTCTATCTGAATCTTGGTAGGTTTTTTCCATCCTAACTGATCGCACGCCTCACACAGAACCTCTGTTACTCCCTACAACACACACACACACACTTTAACAGGCTGTTTGTAACACACAGTCGTATATCTCCAACTCTTATTACCTCTTTGTGGTTAAATTATAATAATTCGCTTCACCAGGTCTTTGAAGCTCTTTGTCGGCTCTTCGGTCTCCTCCGCGTCTGTAATTTCAGCTTCATCCTCGTTTGATTCCGCAGAAATTTCTGGATCGCAGTTTTCAGCTCTGTCCGGCGACTCCGCCATGTTTTAGGACCAACGTGTTGTGAAGACGAAGTGCTCAAGAGCGGAAGTGGCCAATGTAGCCGCAATGGCTTATGGGAAATGAAGTTCTCAGGAAGAGCGGTCGTAAAACCATTAAAAAATAAATAAATAAATAAAAACAAACAAATATTATATTAGTTCTGAGTGACGCAACATAAAATGTTAGACTGTATGTATATAAACATATTGAATATAAAACAGCAAAACAACACAGGAAAGCAGTCTGAAAGTGTTTGTGTTTATTTTAGAGTAGTTCATAAACAATCACATCATTCCATCTCCAACTCTGACACTAAACATCTACATACAGAAAAACAAACTCAATATAAAATGGTGTTTAATTTAAACTCCTGTAAGGTCTGAATCGCTCTGCTGATCTCACAAACTTAGCATAGAAATGAAACACTAACTTTAAAATTGCCTTTTAGACCAATTATCTATCACCTGTCCCACCCCACCCCCCTATGTCTCACAGTAACCCCTCCATCTCTCTCATGAAGGCCTCGTACACCTGGTCCTTGGTCTTCATGCTGGGAGGGGCAGAGCTTGAGCCAGGCTGGGCGGGGTTTGCTGAGGGCATGGCTTTGATGCCATGCCCTACTCTCTCCTCCTCCCTCCTAACCCCTTTCTCGACTGCCATGCCCCCTTGTGGACCCATTCGGTCTCGACGCACACGCAATGCCGTGGGAACAAATCGTGTCACTTCCGCTTTGGGGTTTATGATCTGCGGTTTTGCTGAAATAGTGGCGGCGCCCGATTGGCCCGCAGCTCCGGGGATGCTCGTGATGTTGGCACGCTTCTCTATGGTGTGAGTGGGGGGGTTGACAGGGGTGGGAACAGTACCTGGAGGTGGGGGCATCTGCAGAGATGGCGGACGGATGGAGAGAGAGAGGGAAGGTGGGGCTAAGATGGAGGGATCGCTCGGGGAAGAAGATGGGGCAGAGGAAGATGGAGGCTTCTGACGAGGAACGATGTTGGGAGGGGCACTCAAGACATTGGGGTTCAGAGGGGGTGGGAACATAGACAGAGGTGGAGCCATCCGTGGAGGAACAGCACGAGGAGGAGGGGGCGGCATACCTACAGAAAAACATGCACACAGGAGGATTGTTATAATTGTTGTCGCACTGTTAACATTATTTTCTTGGTTAAATTTTAAATATAAATCTAATTAGAAACTATTTTAAACTACAATTTGAACTTTAAACTAATTTTTATTCTAAAATTTCACATTTCTGTAAAGCCACTTAGAGACAATGTCCATTGTTAAAAGCTCTGTACAAATAAAGTAAAATTGAATTAAAGTGAATGTGGATGACGTGCTTCCCTGCTGTCAAGATAGTTCTACAGAAAAAAATTACGTAAAGCTAGACTCCCATTTACTGCCACTAACAGTTTCTAGTAAAGTTAGTTACTGCTGCTGTTTTAGGACATGTGGCTTCATAAATACTAGTAATGATATTAGCAACACACCTGGAGGCGCAGGGGGAGGAAGCCTGGGAGGTGGTCCTCTCGGAGGTGGACCTGGAGGAAGGCCTGGTGGTGGCCCAGGGGGTGGGCCTGGCGGTCGCCCAGGAGGGGGCCCGGGGGGCAACATACGAGGCATGGGCCCCCTCAGGGCACCAGGTAGAGTGGGGGGTCTGAGGAACGGAGGGGCACCTGTAGATATGAACATAATACAAAACACATTCAGCATTCAACCTTTCCTTCATCCAGTTGCCCTGAATTCATTCCCACTCCCACTGATATTCCTGACTCACCTGGTGGAGGCCCTGGAGGTGGACCTGAGGGTGGGCCTGGAGGCCTCATTGGAGGAGCAGGAGGAGGTCCTAAAGGAGGAGGGCCTGTGATTGGAGGTGGCTGCATGTGGGGTGGTGGCTGCTGCTGTGGTGGTGGCACTCCCATTGGTGTTGACGGTGGAGGAAGTCTGTTCAGTGAGAGAGCTGATTGGCCGTCACCTGGGGGTTCCAAAGCCTCGCTGTCTGACTGATCGGAGTCTGTGTATTCCTCCTCTTCAACCTCCTCCTCTTCCTCAGGCACAGACTGACCTACACACAAACAAAGATTACTATTAGCAGCCCAGTGCCCTGTGTGTGTGTGTGTGTGTGTGTGTACGAATGTATACCTGCCATCCTCAACATCATGGCCTGTAGAGGTGTAATAGCCTTCGTTTTCTTCACAACCCTCTTCTTTCGCTTCTTCGCCGGCTGTGGAATATCAGCAAAACGCACAGTGCGACCTAAACACAATCAGCATAAACATGAGCACATCATTCTGTATGACACAAACCATCCTAAAGCAAATCTCTCATTCCGTCTGACCTCTTTCTCGATCCTCATCCCTCTCTCGTTCATCCTGTCGGCTTCCCATGCCCCTCTTCTCCATCTGGTCATCCCCATCTCCGTCACTCAGGTCATCCGAATCACTCTCTTCCTTTCCTCTGTCCGAGCCACTATCGCTGTCTCCATCAGCCATGTCCGCATCTGCCTCGCCTCCTGTATCTGACACATGCAAAAACACCTCAAACATCACGTGACTGACCTGTGAATGTGGGTATAAGAGTTAGTACTATACCTCAGACCTTTGTTCTTCATCCAAAACAGCACAGCAATTAGAATCAAGTGACTACCTAGAAACATCTTGTTCTCAGGCTCTGGTCTTGCTTAAGGTGACTGGTGCGGGCATGTCAAGTTAACTGTAGGAAGGGGGGGCAGCTGGGGGATCCGAGTCTGGGGAGGTTGCGTCTGATAGCAAGCAAATCTGATCTGGATCATGTTTTTGGAAGGAGGACTTTTGTGTTTGGCCTCCAAATGAGTAAAGGATTTTGAAAAATGTCAAGTCTAATCTTTTGTATTCTGGTGACTGACGGGATGTCCTTTTATCTTTGAAAGCTAGACAATATATTTTCTGTTTGTCTACTCTAGTTCTGGCCCACTGTCCATGTCTGAGTATATTTTTTATGAAATCTGTCAGCTCAGATATGGGTGTATCAACTTCTAGAATGTAAATAGGGCAAAAATCAGGGCAAAAATCATGTAGTGTATTCCAGCCTTAATCATACGTACATGAGCAATAACTTAAACAACTTCCACATCCATCTGTTATTTTAGAAACAGCTTGCTATATGCTGGATATTAAGTTAGTACAACAAATAGACTATAGCCTAAATAATCTCACTACATCACATGATACAGATTTCAATAGAAACAGAAGTGAACGCTGCAGAAAAGCCGAACTGTTGTACAATATATAATGAAGCATTGTACATTTATGAAAATCTGAACTCAGAACTGTGCAGTAAGGCTAGCTAACTGACGTTAATCAACAGAAAGATAAAACGTAAAACTTGCTAGTGAATTTCCCTGTGGACACGTCCAGTAACACTGACCTCACGTTAAGAAAAATACTTAAATTAGACTAAATAGTTGACTTTCCGTGACAGGAGCTGTATAAATAGCAGGGTGATGCTCCTTCAGATGCCTCTTAAAATTCGTGGTGTTCTTTCCGTCTATTCTATAGACACAGAGCTTCTCTCCGTTTTCTGTCACAGTGCACAATGTTTTTTTTTCAGAGGAATTATAACAGAAAGTCTTCCATATATCAGTTCTTCATTTTCTTCCTAAAGTTTCAGTTGCTGAAGTCATTGCAGCTCGCCAGGACAGTTGGAGATTATTTATCCTACCCGCTAACTGTCTGAGATGGACACGCCCCTTATCCAGTCCAGGGACACACATTTTTAAAGACAGTTAGCTGATACAAAGAGATTTATTATGAAATGTCCGATACTCCTAAAAAAGCATTTTAGTCCAGTCTCGTCAACGAAGAAACGTCTTAAATTTCATCATAGGTTTTATCATCAGACATTAGTCTTGTCTCATCTTAATCCCAGAAAAAATGGTTGTTAACGAATATTTTTGTCATCGTCTTCGTTAACGAAATTAACACTAGGTTCACTGTCATGATCTTATGTCTTATGGGATCTTTTTTTTTTTTAAATAATAATGCCCAAAGTGTGTCTAATTACATACCTGGTTTATAGAGCTGAAGTATCTGGGGTGGTGGTGGCCCAGGTGGAGGTCCCGGGGGTTTACGTCCAGGTGGTAACCGAGGAACCCCAGCAACTGCTGCCGATGACAACGCAGTCCCTTTACTGAGACGGACAGGATGTGTACATTTTACTCATACAGGCTTCATCTTTTTTCACACTGTAATTCAGAACCTGGCATGGGGCCATCACCTCGCCACAGAAGTACACAGATCTTTTTAGGAGCTTCCCCTGATTATCCCAACCACAGACCCAATCAAAAGCCTTGAATAATCAGTGCAAATGTAACCCAGACGTTCTGCAATATGTGACAAGCTGATCAGAATAGAGAAATGTTAAGGCTGCATTTAGGTACCCAGTGGTAGAAAAGGTTACCCCATTCATAATCCTGACAGATTCATAAAGATTACAAGTAGAGATATTTACTAAGCAAGAATTATTTCTGTTATGTCATTCTTCATTTACCCAAAAGTAGAGGTCTTTTTGAGGATGGATGGTGGCTGGGCTCCTGGCAGCGGGATGTCCTGAATGAGGACACTGGAAGGTGCGTGAGGCATGTCAGGAAGAGGAATACTGTCGACCTCCACAGTCTCGGCATTCTAACAGGGAACAAACACAGAGACTTCAGACACACGGTTACACACAGGTGACCGTTCCACATTATAATCCCTATTATTTAACTGCTAAATAATATACTGACGAGTTCCATACGCTCACCTTGACGGAGTCGAAGTAAAGGGAGAGCTGTCCTCGCTTGGTCTCATACTCGAGCTCCAGTTTCCGCAGTTCCTTATACGTCTCAGGATTCTCTCTCTCATACAGACGCACAATTCGCTCAAAGGTTTCACGCAACTTCTTCCTCTTATCACGCAGCACTTTATCGTTCAGCAAGGGCTGCTGTACTGGGTTAAACTCTGAGACACACACAGACACACACACCAACACATTCATAACTGTGTTAATGAACCTGAGACCAAACAATTCTTGGAAATAAGTGTCCTGACCACATGCTTTTTCATTCACAGGGTTAAGGCTATATACACTAAAACTAGCTAATTTCAGTCCAGGACTCAACTGGCTGCTCGCTTACAAGGAGTGGACTAGACCATGCGTTTCCTCTCAGGGCCCGGGACTCAGCCAGGTGTTTCCTCTCAGGGCCCGGGACTCAGCCAGGTGTTTCCTCTCAGGGCCCGGGACTCAGCCAGGTGTTTCCTCTCAGGGCCCGGGACTCAGCCAGGTGTTTCCTCTCAGGGCCCGGGACTCAGCCAGGTGTTTCCTCTCAGGGCCCGGGACTCAGCCAGGTGTTTCCTCACAGTGACCGGGACTCAGCCAGATGTTTCCTTTCAGGGACCAGGACTCAAGCGTGCTTCATTACAGTTATTTATCTGGCAGCTTCCTTATGACTACCAGGACGTCTCCCTCACTGAGACTGGAATTCATCTGCATGCTTTCATATAGAAACTGGGACTTATATAATCACATCCTTATGAGTACCAGAACTTGACCGTTTGCTCCCTCATGAGGACCTGGACCAACACCCTTACATCCTTATGGAGACCAGGTCTCAACTATTTCCTTCTGTCTAATTATTTATGGGAAGTGATTCTTCATGTAATCCTGGGACTCGCATAACCACTGCTTAATAGGAACCTTGGACCTGACTAATCACTTCATTTTAATGACTAAGCCTTTTGAGGTAAAAAAAATACAAGTACATGTACACACACACACACACCCATCTCATCCAGTTTCTCCATGTCCCTGATGATCTGTCTGGGGTCCTTCATCTTCAGAACAGCAGCTCTCACCATCATCCTCTGTTTCTTGTTCTGTCTCACACACACACACACAATCAGTCTGATGCTACACACAGGACATTATACATCCTCTTAGTTATTAGTCATCACAAGACAGATGTGTTTACCTTCTTGAGCTCCCTCTTCCTGGCCTCCTTACCTACACACACACACACACACACACACACACACACACACACACACACACACAGAGTACAGTGTACAAATTAAACACATTCCAATCACAGATCTAAATTTCTCCCCACGTGAATTCTGATTCATGAGGAATTGATCATCAAAAATATTTACAGAAGCCAGAGTAATGTGTGTAATAAATAAATGTAATTATTTCATTATGTATCCAGTGTTTTGTGTACTTACGGGCCTGGTCAGTAGGGTTCATGAACTTTCCACTCTTGGTGGAAGAAGTAGATCGACGCCCCATGATGGCCAACACACACCTTCACCCGAAACACACACACTATTTATTTATTTAAAAATCCACCTTGCTGTTGCACCTGAAATAAAGATCCATGATTACATTATTGAGTAAAATAACTTCCAATAGAGAAAGAGGTTTAATGAAGAACAGTTATAATCTCAATACGTCAAATATCGCGATATTTTATTACAAACGTAAAATAACAGCTTTCTATGACAAAATCAGCTTTATTGCACGTCAGTGTTTGGTATTAATGAGATAAATCATATAAGGGAGTCAATTGGTGTGCTACAAAAAACACCAAAACATACTGATCCAACAACAGAAAAGCCAAATTAGCACACAAACACGGACAGCTTGTGTGTATGTGCAGCAGCTCCTGCGTATTTCACCTATTTTATTTAATCTCTCCAGGAGAATTAACAAGGCATCTTAGGAGGATGAACTGTAAATCCTAGATATTGAACAATAGGATCGCTGGCAAAATAACTAACACACACAATCAGCCGCTCACATCCAGCTACATTCTGCAGATTATGCTATCTTAGCTAATTCTGTTAGCGATAAAGATTAAACAACAGATTTAACGTTACTGCACCTCTCAGTCTCAGAGAAAAGACCGGGATTTAAAAATCCCCTTTCCGGAGTTTAAAGTTTCAATCAAACCAAACACTGCTCCTAATAGTTTCACATGCACAGAAAATAAATGCTAGCATGCTGTAAATCCGCCATGTTTGACTCTTAAACACGGCGGAAAATACTGAACAACTACTTCCGTGTTTCTTCTTCGGCGATGGAATTCTTTAAGACGATTGAATGTTTTCAGGTGTATACCGCCGCCTACCGGCCAAAGTTCGGAGTAACACATACGTTAAGAACAAGGAGGGAGAGAGAGAGAGAGAGAGAGAGAGAGAGAGGGAGGGGAGGGGAGGGGAGGGGAGGGGAGGGGAGGGGAGGGGAGGGGAGGGAAAAAACAGAGAAAGGGGAAGAAAAAAAGAAATAAAAACGCTAAGAAATACAGACACTAGTGAAATACTGAACAAGAGAAGCAGGAGTTCATGTTAGTTCCTGTTCTCTCTTACATAATAGCAACTTTACTCTCCGTAGTCTGATAAGCAAACAAGAAATGTTACCCCAAACCTCTGGGTTAAGAGACTGGAGTGATGATTTGTTTACATGACATTGAGAAAAAATGTTAAAGACAGAATTCATTCATTGTCTGCCGCTTATCCGAACTACACTTGGGTCACGGGGAGCCTGTGCCTATCTCAGGCATCATTGGGCATCAAGGCAGGATACACCCTGGACGGAGTGCCAACCCATCACAGGGCACACACACACACACACACACACTCTCATTCACACACTACGGACAATTTAGAGATGCCAATCAACCTACCATGCATGTCTTTGGACTGGAGGAAACCCCCGAGGCACGGGGAGAACATGCAAACTCCACACACACAGCGGAGGCGGGAATCGAACCCCCAACCCTGGAGGTGTGAGGCAAACGTGCTAACCACGAAGCCACCGTGCCCCCCCAGACAGAATTCATGTCGTCGTAAAATGTTTTGAAGTTCATGTACACAGTAACGTTGACAGCCAATCAGATCACAGCTTCCAAGATCCTGAAGTCTGTAAGCACATATTTAACACACACACACACACTCTGGGTTTATATCTGCGGCTCTGATCAGTGTGATTGGTGGAGGAATCTGATATCACAGACACACACACACACACACACACACACACACACACACACACACACACAAATGTTCTAGGTTTGTGTATAATTTGTGCATGTATGATACTATCTTTAACTGGAAGTCCAATGCCTCAGTCCATCTGCAGTCCATCAGTTCCACATGTTCCATTTTCGATGATCCCATTTTTAGAGTAAATCCACTGGAGTGTCGTCTGATCACACACTTCAGCTAGAAACAAGAAAAATCTGACTGCCAGATTATTAGAGCCTCTGCAGGTGCCACATGGTATATGGTCGCACATCACGGTGGACTTCGCGACTGACCTACCTCCTAACTCCTCCAGTCATACCAGAGCCTATAGTGACAGTGGACGGTTCTCCAAGACCTGAAAGTTGACACCCCTAAAGGCCTCCTCACAGCCATGGAGACAGTCAGGCCTTCTTCGAGCTCCTGCAGGATACAGCATTAGACCGGGACACACACTTCACGTCTAGTGTATGGCGGCGTTTTCCGAAAGTCTAGGGATTAACATCAGCCTCACTTCTGGGTATCAGCCCCAGGACAATGACCGAGCTGAAGGATTAAATCAAGAGCTGAAGCGGCACGTTCTGTCTTAGGCCCACTGTTTTTCTCCTTATATATGCTACCCCTTGGTGCAATTATTGGTAAACATGGTATTAGCTTCCTTTGGTGGCTCAGTGGTAGGTTTCTCGCTTATCAATGCCTCAACTCCAGCCACTGGATGCAGTACCAGTCCCAAGCCCTGAAAAAAGGGAGGGTTGTGTCAGAAAGGGCATCCGGCGTAAAACATTTGCCAAGTTGTTGTGTGGAACACTTGGTCCGCTGTGGCGCAGCCGAAAGCAACTTCTCATGGTATTAGCTTCCACTGTGATGACACAGCTGTACGTTTCAGCTAAGTCAGATGAGAGACACCAGCTTATTAAGATTGAAGAATGTGTAAAGGACATTAGACAGTGGACGGTCACTAACTTCCTCCTGCTTAACTCTGACAGACAGAGGTGCTTGTACTAGGACCACATGCAGCTAGAAGTAAGCTTTCTGATTACAGAGGAACTGTGGATGGTCTTTCTGTTTCATCTCGTACTGCAGTAAAAGATCTTGGTGTGATTATTGACTCTTGTCTCTCGTTTGAAGCTCATGTAGATAATATCACTAGAGTAGCCTTCTTTCATCTCAGAAATATTGCTAAGATAAGAAATATGATGTCACTTCATGATGCAGAAAAACTAGTTCATGCTTTTGTTAGCTCTAGGTTGGATTATTGTAATGCCTTACTGTCTGGATGTTCCAGTAGGAGATGAACAAGCTCCAGTTAGTCCAGAACACAGCAGCTAGAATCCTAACTAGAACCAGAAGATATGAACACATCACTCCTATCTTATCCACCCTGCATTGGCTCCCAGTCAAATTCCACATTGATTATAAAATACTGTTACTGACCTATAGTATAGTGTGTGTAGTGTGTAGCGTGTGTGTGGCGTGTGTAAGTGAGTAAGTGTATAGTGTGTGCAGTGTGTAGCATGTGTGTGGCATGTGTAAGTGAGTAAGTGTGTGTAGTGTGTGTGTGGCGTGTGTAAGTGAGTAAGTGTATAGTGTGTGTAGTGTGTAGCGTGTGTGTGGCATGTGTAAGTGAGATAGTGTGTGTAGTGTGTGTGTGGCGTGTGTAAGTGAGTAAGTGTATAGTGTGTGTAGTGTGTAGCGTGTGTGTGGCATGTGTAAGTGAGATAGTGTGTGTAGCGTGTAGTGTGTGTGTGGTGTGTGTAAGTGAGTAAGTGTATAGTGTGTAGTGTGTGTGTGTGGCACGTGTAAGTGAGTAAGTGTGTGTAGTGTGTAGCGTGTGTGTGGCGTGTGTGATTAAGTGTATAGTATGTGTAGTGTGTGTGTGGCATGTGTAAGTGAGTAAGTGTGTGTAGTGTGTGTGTATGTGGCGTATGTAATTGAGTAAGTGTATAATGTGTGTAGTGTGTAGTGTGTGTGTGTGGCACGTGTAAGTGAGTAAGTGTGTGTAGTGTGTAGCGTGTGTGTGACGTGTGACGTGTGTAAGTGATTAAGTGTATAGTGTGTGTAGTGTGTGTGTGGCGTGTGTAAGTGAGTAAGTGTATGTAGTGTGTGTGTGGCGTGTGTAAGTGAGTAAGTGTGTGTAGTGTGTGTGTGTGTGGCGTATGTAAGTGAGTAAGTGAATAATGTGTGTAGTGTGTAGCCTGTGTGTGGCGTGTGTAAGTGAGTGAGTGTATAGTGTGTGTAGTATGTAACGTGTGTGTAGTGTGTGTGTGGCATGTGTAAGTGAGTAAGTGTGTGTAGTGTGTGTGTGGCGTGTCTAAGTGAGTAAGTGTATAGTGTGTGTAGTGTGTAGCGTGTGTGTGGCATGTGTAAGTGAGATAGTGTGTGTAGTGTATAGCGTGTGTGTGGTGTGTGTAAGTGAGTAAGTGTGTGTAGTGTGTAGCGTGTGTGTGGCACGTGTGATTAAGTGTATAGTGTGTGTAGTGTGTGTGTGGCATGTGTAAGTGAGTAAGTGTGTGTAGTGTGTGTGTATGGCGTATGTAAGTAAGTAAGTGTATAGTGTGTGTAGTGTGTAGCATGTGTGTGGCGTGTGTAAGTGAGTAAGTGTGTGTAGTGTGTAGCATGTGTGTGGCGTGTGTAAGTGAGTGAGTGTATAGTGTGTGTAGTATGTAACGTGTGTGTAGTGTGTGTGTGGCATGTGTAAGTGAGTAAGTGTGTGTAGGGTGTGTGTGGTGTGTGTAAGTCAGTAAGTGTATAGTGTGTGTAGTGTGTAGCGTGTGTGTAGCGTGTGTGTGGCATGTGTGTAGTGTGTGTGTGTGTGGCGTGTGTAAGTGAGTAAGTGTATAGTGTGTAGCGTGTGTGTGGTGTGTGTATAGTGTTTGTGTGTGGCGTGTGTAAGTGAGTAAGTGTATAGTGTGTGTAGCGTGTGTGTGTCGTGTGTGTCGTGTGTGTAGTGTGTGTGTGTGTGTGTGTGACGTGTGTAAGTGAGTAAGTGTGTTTAGTGTGTGTGTGGCGTGTGTAAGTGAGTAAGTGTATAGTGTGTGTAGCGTGTGTGTGGCGTGTGTGGCGTGTGTGTGGCGTGTGTGTGGCGTGTGTGTGGCGTGTGTGTGTAGCGTGTAGTGTGTAGCGTGTAGTGTGTAGCGTGTAGTGTGTAGCGTGTAGCGTGTAGCGTGTTAGCGAGGCAGAATGCAGACGGGTGACTCCTCCTCTTTCCGTCCTCTGCACTTCTCTTTATCATGAAAATAAACTTTAATGATGAGGTTATGTTTAGCTCACAGATCATTAAAGCTGCTGGAGTGCTCGAGAGCAGAGTGTAAAAGTGTTAAACGGCTCTGGTGTTCAAGCTGCACTTTACTGCCTTTGGACTGAAAGATGTCCGACGTGGCCGCATCCCGAACCGGGCTTCAGTCTATTCCCGGAGGCGCAGTGTGAGTGTTTGGACCCGCGGTGTGTAATTAAGACGTCTGGCTTTCAACCGGTTCAGAGAGTCAGACCACCAAAACTTCATCTCCACCTTCTAATCTTGCAGAGAGAAAAAGTGTCATCCAGCAAGTGGACCCCTCAACACACACACACACACACACACACACACACACACACACACACACACACACACACACACACACACACACACACATCCTTATCCCGAGCCGTGTGCAGAGAGATCTCATGGAGGTTTGTATTCCCTCTCAAACACACCTCAGTGTTCAGACTCACAGACCTGCTGAAACTCATCAACATCTGAGTCTCTACACGAGACAAATCTCCCAGTCGGTGTTAAACACAGAGCTGCTTGGAGACGATCACACCGTCACGGATCTGCCGTTACAGCTGACAGCAAGGAATTAGTGTCTATAATGGTGGAGCACGATTTGTCTGTAGAGTCAGATTTCGGTACAACACTGGAAAGGGGCGGAGCTTTTGCAAGTTTTTTTTTGTTTATACGATACTAACTTTAGACGAGCTCCTCAGAAGTGAGCGACGTGGTGGAGACCCCTGGTCTAATCACTGTAGTGTATCTGTGACTACTTCAGCATTCAGCATGTTATAGACCCGAGGTTCTCAAACCCTGGGTCGGTACTGTCGGGTGGGTCACGAGACTTAAAAACGGGTCGCCAATATGATTTAAGGTAAATGTTCTAAAATTAATTAATGCAATTTTAATAATTATTAAACAACAACAACAACAACAACAACAACAACAACAACAACAAGGGGGCACGGTGGCTTGGTGGTTAGCAACGTTTGCCTCACACCTCCAGGGTTGGGGGTTCGCTTCCCGCCTCCGCCGTGTGTGTTGAGTTTGCATGTTCTCCCCGTGCCTCGGGGGTTTCCTCCCCCAATCCAAGGACATGCATGGTAGGTTGATTGGCATCTCTAAATTGTCTGTAGTGTGTGTGATTGCGTGAGTGAATGAGAGTGTGTGTGTGTGTACCCTGCGATGGGTTGGCACTCCGTCCAGGGTGTATCCTGCCTTGATGCCCAATGACGCCTGAGATAGGCACAGGCTCCCCGTGACCCGAGAATAGATCGGATAAGCGGTAGACAATGAATGAACAACACCAAGAAGAATAATAACTTTGAATAGAAACATACTTAAAAAACTCTGTGATGCTGTAGAAGAGTTATATTAGTAGCCTGTCTTTCATTGATTTTATGCTGAATAAATGAGGTGGAAGGTGGCAGGTGGAAGTCAAAAAGTACCATTTATTATTTTTTTATGAAAGTAAATTATCTCCGTTCTGTATTAGCCTCTCCACCAAGTATCCGATGCTGAGCAAAGCAAGCATTTCATTGCTACTGCTTTGTACAACTTCCTGTATGTGCGAAACTGGATTCTGAGTTTTAACCAAAATGAAGACGAAAAAACAAAACAAGTTGAATGCTTCTCCGGACATAAATGTTGCCCTGTCGTCCTGCGAACCGGCCTGGGAGCAGATTATGCAGAATAAGTAGGCCCACCCTTCTCATTATATATATAGTAATTTATGTATATGTGACTCGATTGTAAAATGTGGTTGTATATATGTGGTTCGCATCAATTTAAGAAGTGAAGAATGGGTCGTGCTTAAATAAGTTTGAAAACCACTGCTATAGACCACACTAGCGGTCAGACCTTAGGACTAAAGCCACTGTTTTACTCAGTTTTACTTCAGTAAAGAAATTTTGGTCTATTTACAATTTAGATGAGAAAATCAAATCTAGAAGAAATCTGTCCTGAAGTCAGAGCCAGTGAGGAATGTATAATAATAAACTCTCACATCACAACAAAACAACCGATATCTGATAAACTTCAGCGGAGCTGCTAACACAGTGCTGGAGCTTAGACACTTAGCTGGATTAGTGATTTCATGTAAATTCACAATTAATCATCTTATAAAACAAACACACAGTCAATTAAGTGTTTAGGTATTTAATTAATTCATTCATTGTCTACCATTTATCTGATCTATACTCAAGTCAGGGGGAACCTGTGCCTATCTCAGGCGTCAAGGCAGGATACACCCTGGACGGAGTGCCAACCCATCACAGGGCGCACACACACACACACACACACACACACACACACACACACACACACACACACACACACACACACACACACACACACACACACACACTTTGGACAATTTAGAGATGCTAATCAACCTACAATGCATGTCTTTGGACCGGGGGAGGAAGCCAGAGTACCCAGAGGAAACCCCCGAGGCATGGGGAGAACATGCAAACTCCACACACACATGGCGGAGGTGGGAATCAAACCCCCAACCCTGGAGGTGTGAGGCAAACATGCTAACCACTAAGCCACCGTGCCCCCTTCATTTATTCATTTATTCATTTATTCATTTATTCATTTATTCATTTGTTTGTTTATTTCTTTTAGGTAAACACCCAGTACCTGTGATGTAACCTGCAGTCAGAGTCACAGATAAACTGTGTTTCAAATCAAAAATGGAAAAAAAAAGCAACTAAGACTTTTGTGATGAACATTTTATTTTATTTTCTATTTTTTTTGGTGTAAAAATAACCATGATTATGTGTGAAAGTGTGTGAGGTAACATGTATGAGGATAATGAGTGTGTGTGTGTAAGTATATAGAAATACAGCGCTATTAAGTTAAGTCAGAAAAAAGTATTAGTTTAATATGTGATTACACAAATAATAATTCTGATCTGATCTGGTTTAGTCTGATTCAGTTTAATATGATTCATTAAAATTTTGCTGTTGCCGAATTTTTTGGCCAAGACAACGAGTTCCATGTGATCTCACGTAAGCTCCTGCTTGAAGCTCGTATTTTGTGAATCTAGTGAAGGTCGTGACTTCATAACTCCTTCACTCTTCTTGTTTTAGGACGTAAATTTGCCCGAGTTTCCTGTTAGGTGTCGCTTTAATTGATTTGTCTTCTAAACTTTGTGAACATTTACAACAAAAAATTAACATCCTTTCCCCTTGTGGCCTGATTCAGTTGTTCACGATTAAAAAAATCATCATCTTAACATCAATTCTACCATCTTACCATTGTTTTGTTGTTCTGGTTTAACCGAGTCAGACATCAGAAAGAGAAATAAAAGATAGACAGAAATGAAAGAGAGAATGCTGGATGTGGTTACTCAGAATCATGTTGAAATTCAGTGTGTGATTCAGTGACCCACGGTGTGCGGGCCTGCTCAGTAACGGGGGCCGTAGTAGTTGTTGTTGTTGCTGTTGACAGGTCGACTACCGAAGTACTTCTGATAGGCCGCCTGGGTGCCATAGCGACGAGCCATCAGTCGACAATTAAAGTGATCCTCACAAATCTCAGATCGGCGCTCAGCCTGAAACCTTGCACTGAAAAACAAACATACTGTGATTCATGGCTGCAGTGAGAGACAGGAAAGATGCTCCAATGTGTGTGTGTATGTGTGTGTGTGTGTGTGTGTGTGTGTGTGTATATGTGTGTGTGTGTGTGTGTGTCTGCGTGTGTTTACCCCCATTGGTAGCTGTTGCGGTTGCGTCCAGGATATTTCATGAAGGTATTTGCCCTGAAGGGGTTCACGAACAAGTCTGTTACACACACACACACACACACACACACACACACACACACACACACACACACACACACACACACACACACACACACACACACACACACACACACACACACACACACACACATACATTATGGGGCAGTAGTAGCTTAAGTGGTTAAGGCTCTGGGTCATTGTGTGGAAGATTGGGGTTCAAGTCCCTGCACCGCCAAGCTGCCACCACTGGGCCCTTGAGCAAAGCCATAACCCCTGAACTCCATGGGTGCTGCATCTTGGCTGACCCTGTGCTCTGACCACAACCCCAAAAGATGGGATATGAGAAGAAAGAATTTCACTCTGCAGTAATGTATACGTGACAAATAAAGGCTACATGGGTGTAGGCAGACCTGCACCACAGTGGAGTGACCAGTCAGGATGGAGCAAATCTCTGTGTTTGGAATCTAACTCTATAGAGACCGTTCCATTACTCAGACTCATTGATCAGTTTCGCATTACGTGACATCACTGCTAACTGTTAATAATTTGAGGTGGAAATACATTGATAAAACGAATCTTAAAATAAGATCTGTTTCAGACAAACTCCGTTTCCAAAGTGCACAGAAACATCACGGATGCTGGAGCACAGTATGGTACTTGATCACATTTCCTCCATGATCTAGAGTTTAATTGTGAAACTATAGCGAATGCTCAGTCTAGTGCTCAAGTTCAGAAATGTTCTTTGTTTTTCTTTGGTTTCAAGCTCCAGAAGGATATCCAGAAGGAACTCTGATTGAAATTCAGCATGCCAATAAGAAGCAGATGGCAAAAATCATAAGGAGGTGAAGAAGGTAGAGCTGGAGCTGCTGTGAGGAACAGCAGGAAGGAGGCAAACAGGAAGGTTCTGTGAATGTGAGTTCTGGGAATTTAAGACTTCCGAGCCAAATGCCTTTTAAACTTAAAAAAAATTTCCAAAGCAGCTTTTAGATCTCCAGCTTTACAAACACGTGCTTTGTTAAGCAGAAAGTAAACAAACCAAAAAAAACAAGTTTTTTTTTTACCTTCATATGACTCATTACTCTCCTCAGAGTCTGTAGAGAGACAAGATGAGATTATTAAATATGTGTGTGTGTGTGTGTGTGTATTGAATGAACAAACACTGTTATTGAGTTACAAACCATAGCACAGTGCGATCACCAGGATGGCACACAGAGTCGCAAACCTAAGAACCGATCTCATGTTTGTCACCTGAAACATCCAAAAAAAAAAACACACTGTTTTTTAGACATTAATTAAGACTTATTTTTATGTTTAATGGCATGTTTGGAGCAGCTCCATGCCAAAAAGTTCCAGGAAAGGTTTTGTATGTTTACTTTAGTAATTTAATACATTTGTATTTTAGTATATTCTGGGTGAAGTATTTATGTAGGTGTGGTCATTGTGTGTGTGTGTGTGTGTGTGTGTGTGTGTGTGTGTGTGTGTGTTGACTCTGGAGGCTGAGAGTGTTTATACGAGCATGTGTGTTTTTGTTGACTCTAAATGGTGAGGAGGTTTTATAGGAGAGAATTCTGGGTCAAGTGTGAGTGACTTGGGAATATTGGGAAGGGAGATTTTATCTGAGGGAATAGAAGAGATTACTGAGATTAGACATGAGAGTGTAGAAAAAACAGATTAGACATGAGGTGATAAAGGAAATAGTCGAGATTAGTTTGGAGGCAGTGGGGTGAGTGGTGAGATTAGACTGGAGGGGGTGGGGTGAGTGGTGAGATTAGACTGGAGGGGGTGGGGTGAGTGGTGAGATTAGACTGGAAGGGGTGGGGTGAGTGGTGAGATTAGACTGGAGGGGGTGGGGTGAGTGGTGAGATAGACTGGAGGGGTGGGGTGATTACAGAGATTAAACTGCAGTGTTAGATTGGAGGGGGTGTGGTGAGTGCTGAGATTAGACTGGAGAGGGTGGGGTGAGTGCTGAGATTAGATGTGAGGGATAGAGGATATTGCTGAGATTAGACCCAAGAATACAGGGGATAGATTAGAGAATTTAGTTCTGCATGTACAAGAAAGGTGGTGATGTTCTAATAAGTCCTCTAGCGCCACCAATAGGGAAAAAATGGACACAGAAATCACTCAGTGTTGTAAACATTCCACTTTCCACAGATTCCTCGAGTT
>JAUCMX010000028.1:12557742-12587742 GCA_033459395.1 Hemibagrus guttatus | reverse complement strand
TATAAATCATTATAAACACAGAGAGTGGGATTATAAATCATTATAAACACAGAGAGTGGGATTATAAATCATTATAAACACAGAGAGTGGGATTATAAATCATTATAAACACAGAGAGTGGGATTATAAATCATTATAAACACAGAGAGTGGGATTATAAATCATTATAAACACTGAGAGTGGGATTATAAATCATTATAAACACAGAGAGTGGGATTATAAATCATTATAAACACTGAGAGTGGGATTATAAATCATTATAAACACAGAGAGTGGGATTATAAATCATTATAAACACTGAGAGTGGGATTATAAATCATTATAAACACAGAGAGTGGGATTATAAATCATTATAAACACTGAGAGTGGGATTATAAATCATTATAAACACAGAGAGTGGGATTATAAATCATTATAAACACAGAGAGTGGGATTATTGAGGTTGTTGTTGTCCTCCACATGGGATCGGCATCTTCTCTTCAAATGTCCGAAATCTTCATGAAGCAGAACCCAACTGGAGCTGGTCCATCTCTGGACTCTGATCAGTAGTGTCGCGTTTCCGGTATCCAAAGCATGATGAAACAGACCCAGCGCGGAGATAGACAGCAGACAGGGGTTTATTAAATCAAAAGCAGACATAGACAACATGCATGACGCCACATAAACACGGAACACAAAGACGACATAAAGACGAAGACCAGCCCCGACCCCTGGCAAAAGGCCGCTATAAATACAAAACATAATTAGGTACAACACTGGTAACAGGTGAACATTAATCTAGAAACAATAGGGATAAGGCGGGGCCAAAACAAGCACATGACATAAACAACACCACAACATAACATGACACAACATAACCCCTGCTGGAAACCCCCCTAGTGGCCCAACACAGGGCCTGCCACCTGTAACAAGTAGCTGCTTGAATCTATTTTGTATTTATTTACATACAGTACGAAGAGAATATTAACATATAGTGTACCTTTCCATTACTGCAAACTGTCACTTACTGCAAAACATTACACAAATCTGTATCTGACTTTTCTGTTCATTGCATTTTGGAATCATTTTTATTAGGTATTAAAGTTTATTTTTAAATATTTATTAATCTCTGTGTGGCGTGTTTCCATCCGCAGCACCAGCTTACATCAAAACACCGCAAACCTCATTCTGGAGCTTAATGTTATTGTGTTGATCAGCATTTAACGTTGTTTGGAAAAACACACACACACACACACACACACACACACACACACACACACACACACACACACACACACACACCCCAAGCCAAACCCCAAGTTAACCTCGGTATCAGTGAGGCTTAATGGTCCCTGTTTCTGATTAGGACCCGTTTAATCTGTGGGCTTTTACACTGCAGCTATACCAAGTCTCGCCCTGATTCTTTTTAATGACTTTTTTCTCTTAAAACCATTAAAGCCATTTCAAAAACGATCACGACTCACAAAAAATACAATAAAAAGTGTTTAAAACAGGGCGTAAATGTATAAAGTGTAATAAATTGTTGATATTTTCAGAGTGCACTGAACAGAGGATCAGCTGCAGACATTAATGACTCTCTTCACTATCTTCTGTCTCTCATCATAGAGTTATTATAGAAAACACACAGCAGTAAACTGGTGCATTAATACTCCAGGACAAACATCTGCAGTACAGATGTGCAGTGGAATGAACAAACACACACACTCTCACACACACTCTCTCACACACACACACACACACACACACACACACACACACACACTCATAAGAAGAGAAAGAGACTGTGCTGTCTCTCTCTCAATCTCCCCCCTCTCGCTCTCTCTCTCTGTCTCTCTCTCTCTCGATTATATATATATATATATATCTTTATGACACTTTCTTAACAGCAGATTGTTTATGTGAACAGTTTGTTCTAGTTGTTTAGGGAAAAAGAAATGAGGGGATGAAACAAGATGAATTCCTCTGTAGGTAACATCACTGAGATGAAGATGAGATGAACATGAGATGAAGATGGGATGAAGGTGAGATGATGAAGGTGAGATCCAAAATGCAGCTGCACGACTTGTTCAACCTGCCTAAGTTCTCCCACACCACCCCACTGCTGCGTTCCCTCCACTGGCTTCCTGTAGCTGCATCTGATTCAAAACACTGATGCTGTCCTACAAAGCCAAAAATGGACCAGCGCCATCTTACCTCAAAGCTCTCGTCACTCCCTGCACTGCACCTCGCTCACTCAGATCCACTAGCACTGCTCCACTGATCCCACCATCTCTCAGGGTAAGAGGTAGGTCTACATCTAGACTCTTCTCTGTTCTGCACCGAGGCGGTGGAACGAACTTCCCCTAGATTCAGGGAAGGATAGTGAAGAGTCTCTGACCGTCTTCAAACGGCAACTGAAGACTTACCTCTTCCTGAAGTACTTAACTAGCTCCTATTTTTCCTGTTTATGTATTATGTTGTTTCTTAAAAAAAAAATCCAACTCAGTGTTAGGTTAATGCTATCCCAAGTGTGTGTCCTATTGAACCAGTGTTAATGTATTCAGTGACTGAGAACTAAAGCACTTTTGTATGTCGCTCTGGATAAGAGCGTCTGCCAAATGCCATAAATGTAAATGTATGATGACATGAAGATGAGATGATGAGATGAAGATGAGATGAAGATGAGATGATGAGATGAAGATGAGATGATGAGATGAAGATGAGATGATGAGATGAAGATGAGATGAAGATGAGATGATGAGATGAAGATGAGATGAAAGATATGAAGATGAGAAGAACATGAGATGAAGATGAGATGAAGATGAATATGAGATGATGAGATGAACATGAAGATGTGATGAAGATGAGATGAAGATGAGATAGAGATGAGATGAACATTAAGATGAGATGAAGTTGTGATGAAGATGAGATGAAGATAAAGATGAGATAAAAATTAGATAAAGATGAGATGAAGATGAGATGAACATTAGATGAGATGAAGTTGTGATGAAGATAAGATGAAGTTGAGATGAAGATGACAAAGTTGAGATGAATATGAGATGAAGATGAAGATGAAGATGAGAAAGATGTGATGAAGATGAGATAAAGATGAGATGAACATGAAGATGAGATGAAGATAATACAAAGATGAGATAAACATGAGATGAAGTTGCGATGAAGATGAGATGAAGATGACTTAAAGATGTGATGAAGATGAGATGCAGATGAAGAAGAAATGAACATGAGATAAACATGGTGATGACATGAAGTTGTGATGAAGATGAGATGAACATTAAGTTGAGATGAACATGAAGATGAACATGGATATGAGATGAAGCTGTGATGAAGATGTGATGGATATGAGATGAAGATGAAGATGTGATAAAGATGAGATAAAGATGATATGAATATGAGATGATGATGAAGATGTGATAAAAATGAGATAAAGATGAGATGAAGATGAGAAGCTGTGATAGGATAGAGGTTTGGGGCTGATGGTGTCAGGCAGTGCTGGTGAATAAAAGCAGCAGTAGCTGTGGATATCAGTGGAAAATAACACAGTGCAACACAGGGGTTTTAGAAAATATTATAGAGTGAAAAGTGAAAGTGCCACCTGAGTGCTCTCACTGATACAAAGAGAACACTGACATCTAGTGGCCATAACGGGTCCAGACACAAATTCAGTCACAAATCTGAATAAAAATAAGTCATTATAATCACAGATCCCTAAATCTCTCTCTCTCTCTCTCTCTCTCTCTCTCTCTCTCTCTCTCTCTCTCTCTCTCTCTCTCTCTCTCTTTTTTTTGCCCCCCTCTCTGCACCCCTCTCTGTCTCTCTCTCTGCCCCCCCCTCGCTCTCTGTCTCTCACTCTCCGCCCCTCTGTCTCTCTCTCTGCCCCATCTCTCTCTCTCTCTCTCTCTCTCTCTCTCTCTCTCTCTCTCTCTCTCTCTCTCTCTCTCTCTCTCTCTCTCTCTCTCTCTCTCTCTCTCTCTCTCTCTCTCTCTCTCTCTCACTTTCTGCCCCCCTTCTCTCTTTCTCCACCCCCCTCACACTGTGTGTGTGTGTTAATGCTGTAAACAAGATTACAGGTTTACCCACTTTATCCGCTAATTTCCCACAATTGCTTCTAGAAATTTCTGAGCTCAAAGAAACACACACACACACACACACACACACACACACACACACACACACACACACACACACAAAATCAGATCTTTGCATTAGTCTATTATCTGTATCTCTCCTGTCCAATAGAAGAGCAGAATTTATTGTTTTATTTTTATTTTTGAGGGAAGCACTCTCCTGGCTCAGGAGTAACAGTCAGATCTGAAGCTAAGGCTATCCATGCTAATACTCTAGCTAGCATGTTAACATTAACCGGCTGGGCAAATTTAGCTACCAGGTGCTGAAGGTTACTCTGGTGCTGTATTTCTGGAGCTAAGTAACACTCTGACATCACTGTAACACTGACATCACTGTAACACTCTGACATCACAGTATCACTCTGACATAACTGTAACACTGTGTTACAGTGATGTCAGAGTGTTACCGTTATGTCAGTGTTACAGTGATGTCAGTGTTACAGTGATATCACAGTGTTACAGTTATGTCAGAGTGTTACAGTGATGTCAGTGTTGCAGTGATATCACAGTGTTACAGTTATGTCAGAGTGTTACAGTGGTGTCAGAGTGTTACAGTTATGTCAGATTGTTACAGTGATGTCAGAGTGTTACCGTTATGTCAGAGTGTTACAGTGATGTCAGAGTGTTACCGTTATGTCAGAGTGTTACAGTGATGTCAGAGTGTTACAGTTATGTCAGAGTGTTACAGTTATGTCAGAGTGTTACAGTGATGTCAGTGTTACAGTGATGTCAGTGTTACAGTGATGTCATAGTGATACAGTGATGTCAGTGTTACAGTGATGTCAGAGTGTTATAGTGATGTCAGAGTGTTACCATTATGTCAGAGTGTTACAGTGATATCACAGTGTTACAGTTATGTCAGAGTGTTATAGTGATGTCAGTGTTACAGTGATGTCACAGTGTTACAGTGATGTCATAGTGTTACAACATTGTAACACCTACATCACTGTAACCCTGACATCACTGTAACACTCTGACATAACGGTAACACTGTGTTACAGTGATGTCAGAGTGTTACCGTTATGTCAGTGTTACAGTGATGTCAGTGTTACAGTGATATCACAGTGTTACAGTTATGTCAGAGTGTTACAGTGGTGTCAGAGTGTTACAGTTATGTCAGAGTGTTACCGTTATGTCAGAGTGTTACAGTGATGTCAGAGTGTTACAGTTATGTCAGAGTGTTACAGTGATGTCAGAGTGTTACAGTTATGTCAGAGTGTTACAGTGATGTCAGTGTTACAGTGATGTCAGTGTTACAGTGATGTCATAGTGATAGAGTGATGTCAGTGTTACAGTGATGTCAGAGTGTTATAGTGATGTCAGAGTGTTACCGTTATGTCAGAGTGTTACAGTGATATCACAGTGTTACAGTTATGTCAGAGTGTTATAGTGATGTCAGTGTTACAGTGATGTCACAGTGTTACAGTGATGTCATAGTGTTACAACATTGTAACACCTACATCACTGTAACCCTGACATCACTGTAACACTCTGACATAACGGTAACACTGTGTTACAGTGATGTCAGAGTGTTACCGTTATGTCAGTGTTACAGTGATGTCAGTGTTACAGTGATATCACAGTGTTACAGTTATGTCAGAGTGTTACAGTGATGTCAGTGTTGCAGTGATATCACAGTGTTACAGTTATGTCAGAGTGTTACAGTGGTGTCAGAGTGTTACAGTTATGTCAGATTGTTACAGTGATGTCAGAGTGTTACCGTTATGTCAGAGTGTTACAGTGATGTCAGAGTGTTACCGTTATGTCAGAGTGTTACAGTGATGTCAGAGTGTTACAGTTATGTCAGAGTGTTACAGTTATGTCAGAGTGTTACAGTGATGTCAGTGTTACAGTGATGTCAGTGTTACAGTGATGTCATAGTGATACAGTGATGTCAGTGTTACAGTGATGTCAGAGTGTTATAGTGATGTCAGAGTGTTACCATTATGTCAGAGTGTTACAGTGATATCACAGTGTTACAGTTATGTCAGAGTGTTATAGTGATGTCAGTGTTACAGTGATGTCACAGTGTTACAGTGATGTCATAGTGTTACAACATTGTAACACCTACATCACTGTAACCCTGACATCACTGTAACACTCTGACATAACGGTAACACTGTGTTACAGTGATGTCAGAGTGTTACCGTTATGTCAGTGTTACAGTGATGTCAGTGTTACAGTGATATCACAGTGTTACAGTTATGTCAGAGTGTTACAGTGGTGTCAGAGTGTTACAGTTATGTCAGAGTGTTACCGTTATGTCAGAGTGTTACAGTGATGTCAGAGTGTTACAGTTATGTCAGAGTGTTACAGTGATGTCAGAGTGTTACAGTTATGTCAGAGTGTTACAGTGATGTCAGTGTTACAGTGATGTCAGTGTTACAGTGATGTCATAGTGATAGAGTGATGTCAGTGTTACAGTGATGTCAGAGTGTTATAGTGATGTCAGAGTGTTACCGTTATGTCAGAGTGTTACAGTGATATCACAGTGTTACAGTTATGTCAGAGTGTTATAGTGATGTCAGTGTTACAGTGATGTCACAGTGTTACAGTGATGTCATAGTGTTACAACATTGTAACACCTACATCACTGTAACCCTGACATCACTGTAATATTCTGACATAACGGTAACACTCTGACAACTGTAACATTCTGACATCACTGTAACACTCTGACATAACTATAACACTCTGACATCACTGTAACACTCTGACATAACTATAACACTCTGACATCACTGTAACACTCTGACACCACTGTAACACTCTGACATCACTGTAACACTCTGACATCACTGTAACACTCTGACTTCAAATAAGGAATTTATGAATGTTCATTAAAAACACCTTTAGCCCAATGTCGGCCTGAGTCTGACACACTTATACACTAACACTAACACACTCATACACCAACACTTTTCAGCCACCTAAAAACATTAAATCACCCCCCAAACACCACCCATCCCCCCAAGCCCCACCCTTCCCCCACCAAACACCGCTCTCTGATGGGAGAACGAGTGTGACGGAGGAGAACACAGTGTTTGTTTGATTCTGAGCGCTCATGATGAGCAAAGAAGGATTGAGGGATCAGGAGCCACCTATAAAAGAGACAGACTGAGGATCACGGATTATTTGTCTCCACACACACACACGCACACACACACACACACACTGCTGTCTTCTTGTTCCTTCCACACACAAACAGTGAGAGGAGCATCGCAACAGGTAAGACAACCGTTTACACCTGAGATACTAGAATACACTATTTAACTAATACACTATAATACACTATAATACACATCTATTTAATCATTTTAATTGGCATTAGCAATTGGTTTTAAATTGAAAAAAATACACACACATGCGTAAAATAATTTTTTAATGAATGTTCAAAAATTCCTTATTTGAAAAAGAATTCCATATTAAACTTAGAATCTGGTAGGTTCCTTCACTGGCCACACACACACACACACACACACACACACACACACGCACACACACACACACACACACACACACACACACACACACTATTGTACAACTGTACAATTTGAGTTAGAGTATTGTGTGAAGCTGAGTGTTTACAGTTGTGATGTATATTAAGGTTGTGTGTATTGTGTATTGTGTGTGTTGTGTGTTTGTTATTTGTGTTGGTGATCTGCATAAAGATTAAAGTTGCACAACAGGATACTGATCTGTGACTCATCACTAGGCTTAATGAGATAAAGTGTTTAAAGCAGATCAGGATTTAAGATGCAAATCAGTGCAAATAGGATGTAATGTTTTTGCGAGTCATACAGTTTGTTATTATAATATTAATCAACTTTATAGTTTATCAGCTTTATAGATTAATGGTGGAATTATTTATTTTATTTTTTGAAACTATCAGCTGTCGCACAAATGGCTTGGACTGGATTTAATGACTGTTGGGACAAAAATCACAACCTAGATACAGAATTTAAAGCATTTCCAAATTTTTAAACAGTTTCACAAAAGTAGGCAAACAAACAAAAAGAACGGCGTGAAGAGGACACTACAGCGAATCCTGATGGCTGGGAATTCAGGAGAGCTAAACTGGTCATGCTGTCTGAGACACCAGTCAATCATCAGTTATTAAACATGTGGCGGCTGCGTCAGCATGGCTCTGAGGTAGCATGTGTTAGCTACGTGTCTCCCTGTGTGTTAGCTAGCTTCTCTTCTGGGAGACCAGGTTTGTTGGTGGAAATTGTGTTGTTTTTTTTTAATCAGTCATCGTCAGAATATAATAATACAATCTAAAAGCATGAACAGGAAAATAAGGGGCCAATGATAAAGGTAAGCTGATCTGACTGGGGTGGTGGTCAGTACACTGGTGTAAAATAATAAACTAATTAATAAATTAATTAATAATAAATTTCTAAAAATAAATTTAAAAATCTGTTCCAGGATATCCCAAAACTCCTGCAGCTGTTCATTTCTGATCTCTCTGTACTGGTAGCTTGTTGTAGGTATTGTATGGTGTGGATGGAGTACAGCACTAACTGTGAGCTCTTTATACTAAGAGACCAGTAAAACACCAGTGTTGAAGGACAGCAGAATGAACTCTTCTGGGTTTTAGAGGTTAACATCTTGCACTAACAGGATGGAGGAACACCATTCCACAGTGGTGTTGAATTCCTGTACTGGTACTGACTATGGACCACCAATACTAGGAGACCACTGCTGAAAGGATTGTGCGGGCAGAAGGCAGGCAGGAAAGACAGATTGGTTTCAGAGGTTAACAAACACCAAGGAACCGGGAACCATCAGTCTGGAGCATGGAACGAGAGATTCTGATGTTTAAACATTACTTTTTATGGTACAACCTGAAGGGATCCACATCATGGTGGCTAAATATATAGCAAAATATATCTTGCAAACGAGATGTCACTAGAGAGTCTGGAAGTATTTGTCATTTACTTACCTCCAGAGAAAGATGCTTTTTGACTAAAACCTAAACAGAGGTTTAGGAGAGGTTTTTCTCAGCATGAAATGAGACTTTCTGTGAATGTGGCAATGCCATTTGAGGAATCTCCTCTGGTTCATCTCACCTTCATGAGGTGAAGGTCACCATGATTAGCAGCCTGCTAAACTTAATCCTTAACCTATAAGAGGCTAATCAAGGGACTCGATCCCTGATGATGCCTTCTGTGAAACAAAGTCTGCTGAGAGCCTAATAGCATTAGCATTGTTTATTACAATCAAATGTGACATTTAAGATAAGATAAGACAAGACAAGATAAGATTGAACTTTATTAATCCAGAAGGAGATTCATGACTGACGTTTAGGCTGAAGGAGGAATCGTGGAGATTAGATCTTAAGAAAATAGAACAGGTTTATGTTAATATTATTGTTCCTGTAGTAACAGCTCACTCACATGGACTTAAAACACATGTGAAATTGATGATGTGGTGAAGTTTCCTGTGAGTAGAAGTGTGTGTGTGTGTGTGTGTGTGTGTGTGTGTGTGTGTGTGTAAGATATCTTCAGTGTCAGTGCTGTGTATCAGTCTGAGGTAAAGCTGGAACTTTAGGTTTTCCCACATCTTCAGGACAGAGAAGGCAACAGGGTTTTTAACGATTTTTAGCTAGGTCATACTTTAATCCATGTAAAAAGTGTAATTTGATGTAAATTTCTGTGGAATGAGAGGAATGTAGCACTCGGAGATGTGCTGCTCATCCTCAGGGTTTTACTGTAAAACATAGAGAAGTGGTTCAGGGTACAAACACTGGGATGTGAGTAAAATCTTCATACTGTCTTGTGTAATCTTCAGTAATCTAGTAAATGACATCTGCTTTAATCCAGTAAATGACATCTGCTGCCTCCTTTAACCTACCAACACACACACACACACACACACACACACACACACACACACACACGCACACACACACACCAAATCTTAATTCTTAGATTAGTATGTAATCCAGATTAGTGTTTAATTTAAACTGAAGGTCAGGGAGCATAAAATCCCCTCTCTCTCTCTCTCTCTCTCTCTCTCTCTCTCTCTCTCTCTCTGTGTGTGTCTCTGTTCCTCTCTGTCTATCAGAATGAACTCAGCGCCCCCTGCAGGAAGTGCTTTATCAGCTCCAGCGGGTGGAGTCGGCCCAACTACACCGAAAAAGGGCCCACCTAAATTTAAACAGAGACAAACTCGCACATTTAAAAGCAAGGCACCAAAACCTGGCCAGAAAGGGTGAGTTTTATACACACACACACACACACACACACACACACACACACACCTGAAATTAGTAGCTACTCACTGCTTTCTTTTTGTTTAGGTTTGGTGATGACATTCCAGGAATGGAGGGTCTTGGCACAGGTGAGCAACGTCAGTTATGTCACACACACACACACACACACACACACACACACACACACACACACACACACACACACAGACTATTTTATTTTTTATCTTTTGTTCCTTTCGGTCATTTTTCTTTTCTGGTCATTTCTGCCCTTTACTTTTCATTTTGGCTCCCCCTTTCTCTTTCTTTTTCTCCATCCCTCTTTTTAAAAACAATCTCTTTTGTTTCCCCTTTTTAAATCTCACTCAGATTTCACGGTGGTGTGTCCCTGGGAGGCCTTCGGTGACATGGAGCTCAGCGATCTTGCCAAATATGGCATTATTTAAATCCTGCCTCTCTTATCTTCTCTCTGCCTTTATCTCCACCACTTCTTAACAGACACCTTGCCCCCTCTGTGAAAAAATGAGTCTATTATTGATGTATACATATGAACGTATTAGAATTTGTCTTAGATTATGATGACTATTATTATTATTATTATTATTGTTATTATTATTATTCTCCTTGTGGTTATCCTCCTCATCATCCCGCCCCTCTGCCACACCCACCTGCCCTCCCAACATCACTGTAATAATGAATGTTAATAGCAGTAGTGTTCTGTCTGTGAATGTGTTAGAATATAAATAATGTAGTGTAAATATTCTCTTCTCTGCTAATCTCCACTGATCCTGAATACACGTGAATGTCTGTTTGGAATTATCAGGGGTAGAATTCAGTAAAGTTTATATTTTCAATTAAATGGTCTTTTTCATTATTATTATTTGCAGTGTTTGGGAGACACCGCCCCAAAGTGGGGATCGAACCCGGGTCTCCGAGAATTAGACCCAGATGCAATAATATCAAAAGACGAACACAAAACAGAACAAATACAACATGGGAAACAAACATAACTAGAACATAAGGAACCAGTCAATGACTGACCAAACAGACTGATATACATACAGTGGTGTGAAAAAGTGTTGGCCCCCTTCCTGATTTCTTATTTTTTTGCATGTTTGTCACACTTTAATGTTTCAGATAATCAAACACATTTAAATATTAGTGAAAGATAACACAAGTAAACACATCATGCAGTTTTTAAATGAAGGTTTTTATTATTAAGGGAAAACAAAATCCAAAACTACATGGCCCTGTGTGAAAAAGTATTTGCCCCCTAAGTCTAATAACTGGTTGGTCCACCCTTAGCAGCAACAACTGCAATCAAGCGAACTTGGGTTCTGCAGCAGGACAATGATCCAAAACACACCAGCAAGTACACCTCTGAATGGCTGAAGAAAAACAAAATGAAGACTTTGGAGTGTCCGAGTCAAAGTCCTGACCTCAATCCCATTGAGATGCTGTGGCATGACCTTAAAAAGGTGGTTCATGCTCGAAAACCCTCCAATGTGGGAATTTGGAACCTTTAGAGTATGTGTAAGGAGTAAGGAAATAAACGATAATAATAAACACATTATGATGATAAGTGAGTGAATGTAAACGTGTGTGGTCACTCGGATTAACACAGCAGTCCACACTGAACCCAGAACTGCACAATAACCACCGACTTTCGTTTTCCAGAAAGCTTTCGGTTTCCGCTGAAACGATACACACACACACACAAAACACACACACACACACAGCTTGCGTGCTTGGATTGGGCAATACTAGACAACGAGGGGGGGGGGGGAGAGAGAGAGAGAGAGAGAGAGAGAGATCACATCACAGGCTGCAGTTGCGGTAAAGAATTATCACAGAAAGACAGACACACACACAGAGACACACGGAGACACACACACAAAGACACACGGAGACACACACACGGACACACACACGGAGACTCACACACGGAGACTCACACACGGACACACACACGGAGACTCACACACGGAGACTCACACACGGAAACTCACACAAGGAGACACACACACGGAGACTCACACACGGAAACTCACACAAGGAGACACACACACGGAGACTCACACACGGACACACACACGGACACACACACGGAGACTCACACACGGAGACTCACACACGGACACACACACGGACACACACACGATTTGATTCAGCAGAGAAAAAAAAAGTTTATAATCGTCAGTTCGGTAAGTAACGGAGCGCGACTTAAACCGGTTTATGCGAAAAACGACTTTCTTCTCTCTCTCTCTCTCTCTCTCTCTCTCTCTCTCTCTCTCTCTCTCTCTCTCTGTGTGTGTGTGTGTGTGTGTGTTTGATTGTAGCTTGGTTATTAAGTAGAATTCGGTTGTCTGCTGTTTTCAGAACACATTCTTACAAATAATCGGGTTGTAATCACATCAGAACCGAAATAATAACGGTCCGTGTCCCGAACCGGACGTGAAAACCCCGTGTTCACACAGACACAAGTGCTTAAGTGTCCGACATAACCGACCCGTTATGACGCAGTGTCTGTACAACAGCGAGGTTCTGACGCAGTTCGGGACGCGGTCCGTAGCCGGAGTGGTCAAGGAGCTGAAGCAGTTACATACTAAACAAAATAAATAAATAAATAAACGAGCCGACGATATTCACCGCGGTTACATGTGGACCACATTTTAAGGGGAAAGTGCTCAAAAGAGGCTCGAGAAATCTCCGGGTGACGTCATGGACCGAGGAGCATGTCTTTTGCATGGACACCGTCGATTTGTCTATGACAACGAGCTTCATGAAGAACAGCACACCTTCATTAGGACAGATATGTTAATAGATCAGCTCCAGCAGCAGAGAGGAGGAGATATCAACACTGGACCGAATCCGCAATATAATACCTGGTACTCACCCAAGACAGGAGTGACTAATCCCAGTCTCTCAGTCACAGATCAGTCCAATCATCTCACTTTCACTCGCATTTCTGTCCCTACATATTCCAACACAGACTCAGGCTTATTCCAGTGCATGTATTTTTACGATATAAATCCAACGTAACAGAAAAAAAAATGAAAGAGTGAAGTTCATAGTTCAATGCAACTGAAAATGTTACATCAATGTTGTAGAAAGGTTCGGTAATGTTAGACAGGAAGTCCCTCAGAACCCTAAAAACCGGACAGACTGAGTGTGTTTATAGCTGTGGAGAACACACAAGGAAACTTTTTTTTTTTTGGTAAAAAGATTTCTTTTGTCACTCAGTAGAGGACGGAAGAAGAACACATGTCCAACGCCTAACTTTGAGGTGATGCAGTGGTACAGAGTTTTTACAATATCCTGTTTGTACATGTGTGGTTCTGTTTGTGAAGAAGGCAGGAGAAAACATGTTCGCTCAGCTCTGAACACCGGCTCCGAGAAATGCTTTAGGGATTTTTTTTTTCTTTTCTTTTCTTTTTTTTTTTATTTGTGCCAGAACATAACAAACTGTACCTGTCCTTGTCAAAAATATGATAAGGCACTTATTCATCTTTAACTCAGGAAAATGAGTTTAGTGCATCTTTAAAGCTTTTTAAAAAAAAAAAAAAAAAACAAAGATTTAATTCAATCTAAAACAGTTTTAAAAAATTGTGCTTTAGATTACTGTAAGTTTTGAAGGTGCACTACATTCACTTTCTCATGTAACTTTACTATTAAAACATGTAGAAAAGGGATCTACAGAATGATGGGATTCGTTCAAATGTCCCAAAAATGTCAGTGGTGTTCAACTATGTTTCTAAAACCGTAATGTTCTGCTTGGATAAAGTAGCTAGCTTAGTAAACTTTCATAAAATTCTGACAGGAAACATTCAGAACCTTAAAGGCTCGTCTTCATGAGGAACCCCTAACAGTTCCAGGTTTTCGAGTAGACAGTACTGAGGCGTGATTATTACTGCAGAAAACACTCTAGAAACCTGGTTTTCCGGTTTGGGTTCCTGCCCCTAAAGTGGCTCATATTCCACTACAATAGGCATCACAGATTGAATGACTGGCCTAACATTTACTTATTGTGACCAGAAATCTCCACTTTTCTGCAGTTTTGTATGTTTTTGTATACAGTCTCCTCCAAAAATATTGGAACAGCAAAAACATGTTGTTTACAGTTCTCTTATTTTTTGCCCGTTGTACTGTATATTATACAGAATGTATACTGGTCAGTGCTATTTTGTGTATTTTGTGTGTGTGTGTGTGTGTCCTGTACTGTTTTGTTTTGTATTGTCTGTTAGCACTGCTTTTTTGTCTTGCACTGTTTACACTAGGTTACACACCATGCACTTTATGTTGCTAGGACAACTTATTTTCAGTTCTTAGCTCTGTGCGGTTTTATGTAAGCTGTGTGCGGTTTTATGTAGCACCAGGGTCCTGGAGAAACGTGGTTTCATTTCACTGTGTAGTGCGTCAGCTACATATGCTTGAAATGACAATAAAAGCTTCTTGATTTGACTTGCCCATTTGGTTTGAGATGAAAATGTGTTGGATCATGAGCAGATCCTTTCTTTCTCCACACGTTGGTGTTTCGTCACTTTTGTTGATGTTCCTCTTGCTTCCAGAAGGTTTGTGTACTTCTTTGTGAATCTGTTTCTGCTGATGAGATGTTTGTATCTTCTGGTTGGTCTCGATATTTCTGCTCTCTGTGTCTTTTTCCGGCGTTAGATTTCTGAGACTTTCCCCTGCCCTGTGGAGGTGTTGGTGATGTCACTGACTGTTGTTTTGGGGGTTTTCTGCACAGCTCTCTCAATGTTTCTGTCATCAGCTGCTGTTGTTCTCCTTGGCCGATCTGTTAGGTGTCTGTTGCTCAGTACACCACTTCCTTTCTTTTTCAAGACTTTCCCAAATGGTTGTATTGGCTTTACCCAATGTTTATGATGGATTTCTCCTGTTTTCTCAGCTTCAAAATGACTTGCTTGATTCCAGTAGACCACTCCCTGGTCTTCATGTTGGCTTTTTATTTTTTAACACCAGGTGCAGCTTCACAGACAAAACTGAATGCTAAAACTGTTCAGATATTCAAAAATGTCAAATATTCAGAACTATTTATTGTTTAAATCATCAATCTAACAGAACACACCAAAAAGAAACACCTGAAAGTGCTTCCAGTATTTTTACTCAGAAAAACATCGACTGAGTTCTCAGACGTTTCTCCATGCAAATACCAGGAAATAAAGTACAAAGCTCTCGTATTTGTCTTTTGATCTGGAAATCATTTGAAGCTTGCAGAATTTCCTGTAGCTACTGTTCTTAAGAAAGATTTATAGATGAACATTTTCACAAGGTGCAAACGATTCCTACTTATAGCGGTATCACCGGATATCATAACCACGCAGTCACCGCATATGCAGATCTGAGTACACACAAATGACCAGTGCCTAAGTGTGTGACTTTAGGCCTTGCAGGATGATTTTTTTGAGATGATGTTCTGAACAGGAACTGGTTCAGGAACCTGAGAATGTTTGAGGAAGCCTTGCATCGCGGGAGATTAGGCAGTGGACAGGAAGTCTTCTGTGTCAGAATCTTCTCCATATAGACCTAATTCAGTGCTGATTAGTTAATGTAATACTGTGGAGTATCATATGAAAAAAACAAAAAAAAGTATCTTTTCCTTTCATCATTTGAATTAATTATTTTATTATTATATTTTAATATTTTTTCTTCCACTGACTGTGTCCCTTCAGTTGTTCGGGCGTGTCGAGGCAGCTGTAATCATCATGGCATTAGGAGGATGTGGACAGATCTGCAAATGGATCATCATCCTGTTCAACATACTCTTCATTGTAAGAAGCTCTTCAGTATTCGTAATCAGAATAATGAATTGGGTTTCAGTGTTCAACAGTGTAAACTACACAGATTCAATATAGATGATCTCTCTCTCTCTCTCTCTCTCTCTCTCTCTCAGTTGGTGGGTGTAGTTTTATTCGGAGGTGGACTGTATCTGCGCTTCAGTGCGAACGTACCTGTGGATATTAAAAGCAATGATTTCATCGTCAGTATGTTGCCGTGTTCAATTCCTCTTTTTTATTAAGTACATATTCATGATTTATCTAACTGCATGCTAATTGTTTTAAAATGATTGAAATACAAAAGTACATTGATAGAAACTTTAAAGGAGTGTTTATCCATCCATCCATCCATCCATTCGTTTATTTATCCAACCCTTTGTTTTTGTCATCTCTCTCTCTGTCTCTCTCTCTCTCTCTCTCTCTCTCTCTCTCTCTGTCTCTCTCTCTCTCTCTGTCTCTCTCTCTCTCTCTCTCTCTCTCTCTCGCTCTCTCTCTCTCTGTCTCTGTCTCTCTCTCTCTCTCTCTCTCTCTCTGTCTCTCTCTCTCTCTCTCTCTCTCTCTCTCTCGCTCTCTCTCTCTCTGTCTCTCTCTCTCTCTCTCTCTCTGTCTCTCTCTCTCTCTCTCTCTCTCTCTCTCTCTCTCTCTCTCTCTCTCTCTCTCTCTCAGTGGTCGGACTGTGCATAGCCATTGGTGGTGTGATTCTTATAACTTCTGTGATTGGAGATTATGGCTCCTGTAGTGAGAACAAATCTGCGCTCAGTGTGGTGAGACACACACACACACACACACACACACACACACACACACACACACTGAAATTTGATACAACCCTTTTGCATATAAGTACATAAGAAAACACACACACACACACACACACACACACACACACACACACACACACACACACACTTAGACAATGGAATTCAATACAACCCTTTTGCATATAAGTACATAAGAAAACACACACACACACACACACACACACACACACACATACACACACACACTTAGACATTGGAATTAAATACAACCCTTTCGTATATAAGTACATAAGAAGACACACACACACACACACACACACACACAATTAGACACTGAAATTTGATGCAACCCTTTCGCATATAAGTACATAAACACACACACACACACACACACACACACACACAGTGATGTTTTATCACATGCATGTATTGTGTGGTTTTGCACCTGTTCATGGATGTGGGGGTGTGTGTTTTTTTAAACCTGAGAGTGAAAACCTGAGTGGAAACAAAAACTCAAACATCCTCAAACTTAAAGAGAAGACATGATAGCGGAAGATGAAAACAGTGATGTGTCATGGTCATGGGGTATTAGACATTTTACCTACGGAAAAGTTTTTCCCAAGCAGAGCAGTGTATAGTTTTTAATAGAGCTTTAATATGAAATTAGCCCCGCCCCCTAACTGAAAACAAGCCTAGGGTTATTTCTACTGCTCCTTTTACAGAAGGTACTTTACCTAACCTCCATGTGTTAAACTAATTCTGTCTGAAGAGGACATCCACTAACATCAGCTTAACTCTGAATTCCAGTTAAAATGAAAGGAATATCACTCTGTTTAAGAATAATCACCTCCTCTTCCTCTACAGTACTGCTCTCTGCTGTTTCTGCTCGCTGCAGTGACTGCCATCGGAGGGGGCGTGGCCTTTGTTAAGAACAGAGAGGTAAGTGTACATTACTGTAATATCATTACAACTGCTTGTGTTTAGCTTTAGCCTGAGAGCCTTTTTTTTTCTTTAAGTTCTCAGGCCATGTCGCAGAGTTTTACGCCACCGTCTATACCCAGCATGTACTTACGGGAGACGTGATCCGAGCCTTCATCCTCAAACTGTTCCACACTGCTGTACGTGCCCCAAACACACACACACACACACACACACACACACACACACACACAAACTGCATTTCATTCATATTTACTACACTTTTATTTATGCTGTTTATTTAATGTGTGTGTGTGTATGTGTGTGTATCTGTGTATGTACGTATGTATGTATGTGTGTGTGTGTGTGTGTGTGTGTGTATATATATGTGTGTGTATCTGTGTATGTACGTATGTAATTGTGTGTGTGTATGTGTGTGTGCGTGTATCTGTGTATGTATGTGTGTGTGTATATGTGTATGTACATATGTATGTGTGTGTGTGTATCTGTGTATGTACATATGTGTGTATGTGTGTGTATGTGTGTGTGTGTGTATCTTTGTGTGTGTGTGTGTGTGTGTATGTGTGTGTGTGTGTGTGTATCTGTGTATGTGTGTGTGTGTGTGTGTGTTGTGTATCTGTGTATGTGTGTATGTATGTATGTGTGTGTGTGTGTGTGTGTGTGTGTGTGTATCTGTGTATGTATGTGTGTGTGTGTGTGTATCTGTGTATGTATGTGTGTATGTGTGTGTGTGTGTATCTGTGTATGTGTGTATGTATGTATGTGTGTGTGTGTATGTATGTATGTATGTATGTATGTATGTATGTATGTGTGTGTGTGTGTGTGTGTGTGTGTGTATCTGTGTATGTGTGTATGTGTGTGTGTGTGTATCTGTGTATGTGTGTATGTATGTATGTGTGTGTGTGTATGTATGTATGTTATGTATGTATGTATGTGTGTGTGTGTGTGTGTGTGTGTGTATCTGTGTATGTGTGTATGTGTGTTTGTTGACAGAGTTTGAAAGCCTGACTTGGTTGTCTGTGTGTCCTCAGTTTGATTGCTGTGGCCTGGGAGGAACGATGCAGACTCTGATGGGTGCCACCAATATCTGCCCACAGCAGACATCTGTTTTGGGAATTCCTGTCTCCACCTCTTCTGTAAGCTCCACCCACTGATTTATTGTGCTGTCTTAACTAGTCAAGTTTCTGCTGCGTATTATTCATAATTTCCAAATTCACACACAAACAGATGAAGCTAGACCAGCTGCTGGGCCCTAAAAGGTTTTTAACTCCAGCTAAATGAGGCTGTGGTTCTGAGGTACTCCAGCTAAATGAGGCTGTGGTTCTGAGGTACTCCAGCTAAATGAGGCTGTGGGGTTCCCCCTTGGGGTTTTTAACTCCAGCTAAATGAGGCTGTGGTTCTGAGGTACTCCAGCTAAATGAGGCTGTGGTTCTGAGGTACTCCAGCTAAATGAGGCTGTGGTTCTGAGGTACTCCAGCTAAATGAGGCTGTGGTTCTGAGGTACTCCAGCTAAATGAGGCTGTGGTTCTGAGGTACTCCAGCTAAATGAGGCTGTGGTTCTGAGGTACTCCAGCTAAATGTAGCTCTAGTTCTTAACTACTCTTTAACCACATGTGGCTCAGTTTCTGAGGTACTCTTTAACCACATGTGGCTCAGTTTGTGAGGTACTCTTTAACTAAATGAGGCTCAGTTTCTGAGGTACTCTTTAACTAAATGAGGCTCAGTTTCTGAGGTACTCTTTAACCACATGTGGCTCAGTTTCTGAGGTACTCTTTAACTAAATGAGGCTCAGTTTCTGAGGTACTCTTTAACTAAATGAGGCTCAGTTTCTGAGGTACTCTTTAGCTAACCCAGCATTTGAATATGAATGACTCTTTAGCTAGTCATGGCTTTATTTTTGTGGTTTTATTTGGGTAATCATAGAGTAGGACTGAGTTAACGCTAACCTTCTCTTGATACGTCTGTCTGCAGAGTTGCATGCCTTTGATTATGAACGATCTGCCAGCGTCTTCAGTGCTGACATTTTTTATGGTAATCTCCGGTACCCTGGTGAGTATAAACCTGCACAGAGAAGAATTCAGAACTAACGTTGCTTTATGTCATTGTGGTGTTGGACACTTTGGGACATGAGGAGAGAATCAGCCTGGTTTAGAGTTTGAGTCAGACCCTGAAGTTTAGTGGCTAAACAAAATCAGATTTGGGTTTCAGTTAGAATCAGGTTTAGGGTTCAGTTAGAATCAGGTTTAGGGTTCAGATAGAATCAGGTTTAGGGTTCAGATAGAATCAGGTTTGGGTTTCAGTTAGAATCAGGTTTAGGGTTCAGTTAGAATCAGGTTTAGGGTTCAGTTAGAATCAAGTTTGGGTTTCAGTTAGAATCAGGTTTGAGGTTCAGTTAGAATCAGGTTTGAGGTTCAGTTAGAATCAGGCTTGGGGTTCAGTTAGAATCAGGCTTGGGGTTCAGTTAGAATCAGGTTTAGGGTTCAGTTGGAATCAGGTTTGGGGTTCAGTTAGAATCAGGTTTGGGGTTCAGTTGGAATCAGATTTGGGGTTCAGTTGGAATCAGATTTGGGGTTCAGTTGGAATCAGGTTTAGGGTTCAGTTAGAATCAGGTTTAGGGTTCAGTTAGAATCAGGTTTGGGTTTCAGTTAGAATCAGGTTTGAGGTTCAGTTAGAATCAGGTTTAGGGTTCAGTTAGAATCAGGTTTGAGGTTCAGTTAGAATCAGGTTTGAGGTTCAGTTAGAATCAGGTTTGGGGTTCAGTTAGAATCAGGTTTAGGGTTCAGTTAGAATCAGGTTTAGGGTTCAGTTAGAATCAGGTTTGGGTTTCAGTTAGAATCAGGTTTAGGGTTCAGTTAGAATCAGGTTTGGGGTTCAGTTAGAATCAGGTTTGGGTTTCAGTTAGAATCAGGTTTGGGGTTCAGTTAGAATCAGGTTTAGGGTTCAGTTAGAATCAGGTTTGGGGTTCAGTTAGAATCAGGTTTGGGGTTCAGTTAGAATCAGGTTTGGGTTTCAGTTAGAATCAGGTTTGGGTTTCAGTTAGAATCAGGTTTAGGGTGTAATCAGGGTTGGGTGGTTCAGCCGGAGTGAAGTTTAAAGTGTGGGTTATAGACACAGAATTTCTAGCAAAGGTCAGGAGGTATAGTGATTAATTATTTAGTGATTAGTTATTAAATTAGAGGCTGTTTTAAGGGCTCTTTAGATTGAACACTCATACTGTCTCTTTTGTCTGACTGATTCTCTCTCTCTCTCTCTCTCTCTCTCTCTCTCTATAACCTTTGTCTTTTGTCTGCAATTCCTTCTGTATCTCTTTGTTTGTTTGACTCTCTGTCTTTTAATCCAGATTGTGGTTGTTGTATGCGCTGGTTTTATGTATCAGCAGCTGTCTCGCCCTGTCCTCGCTTCACCCCCATACATCCCTCTTTCCCCGACTCCTTGTTCTCCCTCCTCTGTTACTATCAGCTCCACTATCCCTACTTATTCTCCTCCATCCTATAGCATGTCAGCTGAACAAGTCTGACTGAACATATAGAAGACTCCTGCATACTTGTTAAATCATCCCTCTTTCTTTTTCTCTATATACCTCTCTGTTTTGGAATATTGATGGTCATTGGGTGTTTAGTAGATTTCTCTCTACCATCTGTTAGTTCACAGTGTTCTGCTTGACACTTTGGTCTTTTTTCTCTTCTGGTTTTCACCTCTCTCTCTCTCCACCTCGCTCTCTCTCTCCACCTCTCTCTCTCTCCACCTCGCTCTCTCTCTCCACCTGTCTCTCTCTCTCTCTCTCTCCACCTCTCTCTCTCTCCACCTCTCTCTCTCTCTCCACCTCTCTGCTAGTTCCTGGTGTTGGTCTGCAGTGTTATGCTGTGCTACAGCATAAAGAACCGTGTGTACTCTTCACCACCCTTCTACTACTGACCTACAAAAACTCAACGATGCAACAAATCATCCTTCTGTCCGCCACATAATATTTATCATTTCCCTGACCCAGAGTTTCCAATCCTTCTGGCATCCACACAGTCTTTTCCTACACCCCCCACTTCACCTCCAGACCTCCTCCTGCTTCCATCCAAACTTCTCCGTCTCCTTCTCCCCACCCAGTATCATCCAACCTTCTTCACATCCTCTGCCCTCCACCTAATCTTCCCAAATCCTCCTCTTCTCCATCCAACTTTCACTCCTCTTGCTCTCCACCTCTTCATTCGTCTTCCACTCTTGCCCCCTCCCACACTCACACCCGATCACTTCCTCTCTTCTTTTCCATCTATTTCACCATTTTTCTAGATTTGTTATCTCTATCTTGTTAGTGGAGACTTCAAGCAGACATTGAGGAACCACTAAGGAGGACTGCTGTGCCAAACACACACACAGACACACACACACACACTGAGGTGTTTGCATTGAGTTATTTACCTTTGAAGTTAAATGATGCACAGGTAAATCCTGGATCTATAATAGCTGTTCAAACATTATTCCAAACTTTTTAGCGCTTTTCTCCTGAGGACCAGACAAAATTCCACTCGAAGCCAAAATCTGTCTTGCATTCCTATGATTGTGGGGGCATTTATTCCTCATAAAGATCTAAAATCTTTGCATATACATTAAATAAATGTTTATATACATTCCCAGTGTCATACCACACACACACACACACACACACACACACACACACACACACACTATATAGCATTTCCATTTCATTTGTTTTCTTTGCCTTTTGTTATTATTGCACTTTTCAGACTGCTGAACATGTTTATTATTTAGACTCATGGCATTTTAATTGTGTGAAAATGATTATTAATGTTACATTTTCCTTTTTGACATGTATAAAAGTGTTTTTTCCTACATTAATAAACATTGGTGTGAACTTTTCATGATGCTTTCATGAGTTAATTTCCAAACAGACTGAATGATGTTCTTCCAAGAAAACGAAAGTTAAAGACCGCTGTAAGAACATGACTCCAGGTTCTAGTGTTTGTGAAGGAACTTTAAAATGGCTGACGTTCCCACACTCGTTTGAGGCGTGTCCTCGCACTCATACTCCCTCCCTCACCACCTCCAGTGTCTTTGTGTGCTAGGATCTCCAACGCCATGGACGAGTGCCAGCCGTTAAAGTTGCCTTCGGGCGAACATGAACGTTGCTCAGCTAGCTGACTGAACAATGCTGGAGTGTGTGAACGCAAGCAGAACATCAAACGCAGATGTAGCAAAAATTAGCACAGGATTCTCATTAGAGTGAAAGAATAAAGCTTAAAGAGTGAAGTGTTCCAGGGTGTGAGGTTTGACAGGAAGTGGTCAGTCACCACTGCTGGGATTCAGCTCAGGGTTTGGCCTCTATGTTTTATGGCTCCAGGTTGAGGCTTTAGGGTTTGGTTTGGACATGATGTGAGTTTTTGCATATACACATTGCTATTTACTCTATAAATCATATATATATAACATACAGGAATTTGGTGAAAATAATTTTCATGACAATAAGATGAGATAAGATCATATTCACGTATGAACATCTTTTTAGTTTTTATTTCTGTTTTTGTTATGTTGTTTTTACTACATTTAGTTTTTTTCCCCCCATTCATATTATCATATATTGCTTTCTACATTATGTGGCATTAAAACATTGACAAAAAAAAAGAGAGAAAAAAAACTACTTTCAGTGAGAACTGTAAAATAACTAATTCACATAAAGACAGTGGGGTCTTTTCTCCTACACACACACACACACACAGAGTTTAAATTAATTACTGCACACAAAGTTTCTGGTCACATCTGGCTGATTTTAAGATAAATGTTAATGCAGTCATGTTCAGGCTATAAAGTACTTTACTCCTGACCATCATCCGTTTTTATTTATCTGTTTATTTCTAAACACATCTTTTCACTAACACCATTTAATGCTACATGAACAAACCCTCAGTGATGTAAGATGTTAATAAACACAGCATGTGATCTTAAAATAAAGCAATTAATAAACATCTGTCAGGAAAGACCTTTATAACGTGTCCCAGTGAACATGTCTGTGATGGTTAATTAGTAAAGTTGTTTAATGAAGCTAAAACTGTAGGTGCCAATATTTATACTCACTGACCTAACATACTGTCGTTTAATTGATTCTCATCTGTACTGGATAATTATAAGATTAACACCTAGCTTAACATTAAATCCAGTCTGTATGAGTGGACATCAAGGTGTCCAAGATTCTCACTGTGTGTCTAGAAATATAAACACATATATAATACACTTTATAGTTTTTATTTTATAGTGATATTTATATGAGTTTATGTTTATATGAGAATGTGAGTTTATCTGTGATCAGTGTTTATCCAGCAGAGGGAGCTGCATGCACACACCCGCACACACACACACACACACACACATATGTTGGGCGGGTCAGTGGGAGGGTACGAGGGTGCGGCGGTTGATGATTCATGATGTTCTGAGTTGCTAAGTGACAGGAGGAGTTGTTTGCAAACTTCAGCGCAATAATGAACGTCTGGTGTGTGTGTGAGAATGAGTGTATAACATTCCATTCTAAAAGGGCAGAGAGAGAGAGAGAGAGAGAGAGAGAGAGAGAGAGAGGTTCGCTGTAACCATGGAAATATAGAGCTCACCATGGAGATGTCTGGAATGTAAACACCAGATGATGTCATTTCCTGTACTTTTACTTGCCATCCATTTATACACATTAATTAATCTGAATAATAGCAATTATTGTCAAGTTACAGTGCTGGATGACTTGACTGACTGGTTCTGTTATATATTTTAAGACTATTTAGATTAAAATTAGTAAGATGATTTGACCTAGCGGTGAGCTCTTAGCTAAAACACCTAGCATGGAGGTGAGTCACAGCTATTTCTGAAAAAAGAATGAGCTATTGGAGAGACTGAGCTATTTAGAGTTACACAATCTACAAAATATTAACATACATCGGTGCAATTAAAAGAGGTTTATCAGTTAAATAAATAAATACCTTTTATATATATAAGAGTTGCTTTCGGCTGCTCCCTGTTCGGGGCAACTGGTCCGCACAACAACTTGGCAAATGTTTTACACCGGATGCCCTTCCTGACGCAACCCTCCCATTTTTCCGGGCTTGGGACCGGCACTGCATCCTGTGGCTGGGGTTGAGGCATTGGCTGGAATCGAACCCGGGCCTTCCGCATGATAAGTGAGTAACCTACCACTGAGCCACCAATGCCTCGCTAGATAATATTAATATATGTATATTATATATATATATATATATAAAATATTGCAATATTATATAGATTATTTCACTTTATTATTTTATTTATGTATTCTAACATTTCACTTTATTATTTTATTTATGTATTCTTACATTTCTTTACTTTTTTATGACATACCGCCCCCTGCTACCCACACACCCACACACATTACAAGTCACATAACTGTTACTACAAGCTAAATAAGACTCTTGGTAAGATTCTACATATTGCATTGATCTATATTGTAAACCTTATTTGAAAAAAATATATAAATATATAAAAAAGTATTTATGACTGGAAAGGGGGAGTCAGTAATGAAGAATTTTGTGAAATCTTGTTTGACAGGATTCTAAATTCCTATCCTCGGTCATCATCAGGGTGTGTACTGCTGTAGGAAAGTGTGTGTGTGTGTGTGTGTGTGTGTGTGTGTGTGTGTGTGTGTGTGTGAGAGAGAGAAAGAGAGAGATCCTGTTGGTGCAAAAAACACAGATACACAGCATGCTGCTCTGATATCAACACAGTGTTTTCTTACCTAATGACTGGTTTGTGTATTAGTGTAGATGCTGTAACTGTTTTTTTTTTTATCTAACAGGATGTGTGTGTGTGGCTTTGCCCACAGCGTGACAGGGTGCAGCTAGTGCAGTAGGGGAAAATAGAGAAAAGATACATGTTTACTTTCATGCTTTCTTGTTAGCTTGCTATGCTTTTCGCCTGCAGAATGCTACCTCTGGCTAGCCCTTGTGATGACCTGGAAAGCTGCTTTGTGCGTAAGCCTCCTCTTGCACGAGAACTAGGTGCTTTGCTGCGCCACACTAATGTTGGTGGGGGATCTGAGAGCTGCAGTGGTCCCTAGAGTTTGTTCATGACCAGCCACTGCCCTGCTGCCTACTGAGACAAAGATGAGGCGAGCAAACCTTGAGAGAAAAGTGCAGAACACACATTAGGTGATCCTTTAGTAGACTGAAGCTCTGGTAACCTCCTGCAGCCCTGGTGGGGGACTGGTCATCCTGGGTTAGTCCTTGCCACTGAGATTTACCTCATCATGGTAAAAATAGTGCTACTGGGGCGGGGACCAATGTGACACCCTCTTTGCGTAGGTCTTGTCGTAACTGAGTGGACACCTCACAGGGTAGTCCAGGGTTTTCTCCAATGACCTATTATTTACTATTTACTTGCAGAAATGAAACAGACTGATAAATAATAAAAACTTCTTCAGTTTTCCAACCAAACCTTTTTTAAAGCAGTGACCTTATATTTGAATAACTGATACTATAGCCATCTCTCTCTCTCTCTCTCTCTCTTCTTTTCTCTCTGTCTATCCTCTCCCAATCTTTCAAACTCTAGTAAGTAAATCATGATGAAATACACTAGAGCTAAGTTTAACAAAAATCATTCATAAATTACATTTATCATTTATCACAAAAAAGTACAAGGCCATAGTTTAAACACAAACTCTTCTTATCTTATCTACTCCAACGTTCTACTCTTTAATTCAATTCAATTTATTTGTATAGCGCCTTTTACAATAGACATTGTCTCAAAGCAGCTTTACAAAAGTAGAGAAACAGAGAAAGGAGAAAAAAAAGAATTTTTAATTTAAATTATTAAACTATTTTATCCCTAATGAGCAAGCCTATGGTGACGTTGGCAAGGGAAAACTCCCTGTGATGATATGAGGAAGAAACCTTTAGAGGAACCAGACTCAGAAGGGAACCCATCCTCATTTGGGTGACACTGGACAGTAGAAGTTGTTTTCAGCTGCTCCCTGTTCAGGGTCGCCACAGCAGACCGACTGGTCCGCAGAACAACTTGGCACAGGTTTTACGCCAGATGCCCTTCCTGACACAACCCTCCCATTTTTCCGGGCTTGGGACCGGCACTGCATCCAGTGGCTGAGGTTTGGACATTGGCTGAGAATTGAACCCGGGCCTTCCGCATGGTAGGCGAGAAACCTACCACTGAGCCACCATAATGTAAATAATGTCCTATCAACAACAGCAAGCAAAAGCTCATGAGGAACTATTAGCTCTTTAGCTTTAGCACATGCTCTACTTTGCTGTGCCAGTATATTGTTTATTTATGCATGGTGCTGTGGTCCTCTGCTGTTTTGGTTAGCGCTCTTCTTAGGAACACATCTGTTTGTCTAGTCCACATTATAGGGAAACAAAAAAATATTGTATTAGATGTGGTAGTCCTGGATGTTCTCTCTGTACAAAGTCCTTATTATTTGATAATAACTCATATCTGTTTTACTTCTTTAGAATTCTTTATACTTATTTTCCTACATTACTCTTCAAGCGTGGTTATTTATTTTCTGCTATTTTAATGCTTCTTGTGATTAATATTGTTAATACTGCCTCAATGCCATAACTTGTAATTTGATATATTTATGCTGCTATTATAATGCTAAAGCTATGTAAAACTTTCAGAAAAAATCTCAAGTCTCCACCTCTGACCATGGTGTACAACATCTGTCCTTATGTAGGTTGAAGAATGGCGGCAATGAGATTGTCTGGAAAAAAATGGAAGAATGGCCTTGGAGCTCCTAGTTAGGACCCTGCACATAGTGACATATGGCTATGTGGTTGCTGTCAGCTAAGGTTGAGTGGAAGCTGTTTTTTGCAGACCCCCTGTAGACCTTATTAGGAGAAGGGCCTAGAACATGTTGCCTAAAAATTGCTTGCTCTATTGGCTCCCCAGTAGGATACAGCACCTATGGAGAATTCCATTTTGCCATAAAAACAAGAAAAGATTTCCTTTCAGACTGGCAGTATGGAAGGTTGGAACCCTCCTAAGGAACCAAGGTGCAGCGAGACGAGGCTCCAGGATGACGGTTCTGTAAAAGGGAGACAGGTGCACCTTATTCTGTAGAGGCTACCCCCCTGGTGGCCAACATCAGCATGGTGTCAGACTGGCAATCAGGAGTATTTTCTACCCAGACTCATTATAACACCCACTGGAATAAGTGAGAGGCTGTTGATGCTACATATCTCCAAGCAAAGTGTAAAGGATCGCTTCTATCAGCTATTAGAGACATCCCCAGGAATGACAAGATTTTTCTTCTGAGTGCCTTTAATGCAAGGGTGGGAAGAAACAGCAAGTTATGGTTATGGGTAGACATGTTGTTGAGCAGGTGAAGGCAAATGGTTTGAGGCTAGCATTCTGTGGAGAGCAAAACCTCACCATTAGGAACATACTGTGTCAGCAGAAGATTAGTAGAAAACATCTTGCACGCACTCATGATCTGAATACTGGCACTTGATGGACTGCTTTATAGCCAGGCGTGTTGACACCAGCAACGACTAATTGACCCAGGTCATGTGAGGTGTGGAATTCTGGACCAATCACAACAGTACAACAACTGAGGTGATATGCCAGTGGAGATCCAGTCCCCCACCCACTATTCCTCACAGTAGTTCCATCCTTTAAATACTGGGGCCGTATTTTGTTTGGAGGCTGCAACATCAACCACAAAATACACAACCGGTTAAAACAAGCCACTGCAGCCTTCGGCAATCTCAAACAAAAGCCTTTTTAAAATAAGCACCAAAGTTGCCATCTATAAAGTCACTGTATCACTACAGCTCCACTACAGCTCCTCTACAGAGTCACATACAGCTACCATCTTAAGTTGCTGGAGCACTTTTACATAAGGTGCCTGCAGCGAATCCTGGGGTTCACGTGGCGTGATCATGAACTGCATTCTGAAGTACTTTACCAGAACAAACTGCAAGAGCAATGAGGTCACGGTCAGGATGCCTCAAGATCGCCTACCACAATAAGTCCTGTATGGACAGCTTCATCTGGGCCATCACTGAGGAAATGCTGACTCGACTGCTCATGGCTGGAAGAAGCTGCTGTTAACCGAACCGTTTGGTGGGAGCTCTGCTTTACAGGAATAGAGCAAGTCAGACAGAAAGAAGAAGAATCAGCAAAAATAAGTAAGGAGACTTACAGCCATACCCGGACCCACAAACCCTGAACATGATGTTAACGAGGAGGAATGTATCACTGGATGTAATGTTATGTGTGTGTGTGTGTGTGTGTGTTGTTCTTGAAACCAGACTGTTACGGTGGGCAAGGTTCCCTGTAGGACCACTAGGGGGCCTTCAGCAGGGGCTGTGTTTTGTTGTTTGTTTATGTCATGTGTTTGTTTTAGCCACGCCTAATCCCTAATGTGTTTCTGCCTTTGTTCACCTGTTCCTCATGTTGCTAGTAATTATGTTCTTTATTTATAGTGGCTCTCTGCTTGTGTTCAGGGCTAGTCCTCGTCTTTATGTGGCGCCTTTGTGTGGCGTCTTTAATGTGTCTATGTATGTTATTATTTCTAATAAACCCCTGTCTGCTGTCTATCGCCGCGTTTGGTTCTGCGCCATCTTACTCCGTCTTCCAGCCTCGTGACACAGACTCAATACATACTCCAAAAGTACAAGAAAACTACAGAAACCCTGTAAAAGATGCCGCATAAACACTGCAGAAATAATAAACAAATACTCCGAGTGCTACATAAATACTACAGAAAATCTACATGAAAGCTACTATTATAAAAATATAACCACTACAATGTTCCTACAGAAAAACTAAAGTAATAAAAGTATTTACGTGTACCTAAATATACGAGCTCAAAATCTACTTCCTAAATACTTCAGAGACACTTAAAAAGATGCAACATAAATACCACAGAGTAGCAGATACACTCTCAACTATATACATATACTGAAGAAACACAGCATGCAAAAATACTACACAATTAGATACACAAAAAATACAGATACACAAAAACAGCATCAATACTATACAATACTACACAATACTATACAAGCACAGCATAAATACCACATAAATATGACTATATAATCTCTACTACTCCAAAATCCTACACAAAAAATACTGTCATAAAACCAAAACAGACAAACAGCTCTGTTTTAGAACTTGCCTATCTA
>JAUCMX010000028.1:12537742-12552742 GCA_033459395.1 Hemibagrus guttatus | reverse complement strand
GAAAGATTGGATTAAGTGTAGTAAATATGAATGACATACAGATTTGTGTGTGTGTGTGTGTCCTGTATGTTTGTGTGTGTGTGTGTGTACTGTATGTTTGTGTGTGTGTGTGTGTTTGTGTGTGTGTGTGTGTGTGTGTGTGTGTGTGTGTGTGTTTGTGTGTTTGTGTGTGTGTTTGTGTAAAAGAGAGATTGTATAATATACTTTCAAATGTAAAACTATTATAATTGATATTTTGCTTTTTTGTTGTTACTTAAATTCTACTGTCTTGTTGTGTGTGTGTGTGTGTGTGTGTGTGTGTGTGTGTGTGTGTGTGTGTGTGTGTAGATTACCTTCAGGCAGTGCAGGCATGCTCGATATTAGCGTGTGTGTTTTCGGGGATTGGTTTGTTCGTGTTCCTCGCGCAGCTCTTCACATTGCCCAAAGGAAAACGTTTCATCCTGTCTGGAGTGTTCCAGCTGCTTGCTTGTACGTACACACACACACACACACACACACACACACACACACACACCCTGTAGGTCCTGCAGTCCTTCTCATTTCTTACTTGTCTGATCTCAAGCCCCACCCATGCTTATTGCTATAGTCACTGAGGACCAGGAAGGTTTCACTGTTTGTTTGTATTTAGCCCCACCCCCTCTGTCTGAAGCATAAAATTAAAATATATAAAGTGTGTAAGTTTGATTAGGACAGAGGACCTGAGAACACAACAGCTGGCTCTGTCCTAAATCACTAGGGAAATAGAAAAAAAACCTTCAAAGGGTTTGTATGATAGTTTCAGGTTAAGGGTGTGAACCCTTTTCTCATGAGGAAGTCTATAAGGATGTTCCCCCAGAGGGACAACCAGTGGAGTGTTAAGGGTTCTACAGCTGAAACTTTTTTCTAACAGTACTAAAGAATACTTCAGGGGTTCTGTGGCTGGATAAAGGTTCTACTCAGGAGAACTGAGCATCCTGGATTTGACTCTTTCCCATGAGTTCACTTTTTTCTCTAGTACACTTTCAGAAAGAAAGGGTTCTGTGACATGTCCAGAGCTTTTAGTTTCTCACAAACGATCTAAATGTTTTAAGAAAGAGGAACACTCAGTTTTAGGGTGTTACCAAATGCGGGAACACGCATCGCCCTCTGGTGGTGACCAGAGCAATATCACTCTCTTTCTAACAACAACAGTAATAATAATAATAATAATAATAATAATAATAATAATAATAATAATAATGTTTCTCTTTATCCATTTCTCTCTCTTTGTCTGTCTCACTCTCAGGTCTGTTTATTATGATCGCCGCCACCATCTACACTGATATTTTCCACAGGAATGACCATGGATCGTACGGTCCGAGTTTCATCATTGCCTGGCTCGCCTTCGCTCTCACCTTCATCTCCTGCGTCATCTACTTCATCCTGCGCAAGAAAACAACCTGAGGAGCTCACACACACCTACACACTCTTATAACACTCTCTCTCTCTCTCTCTCTCTCACACACACACACACACACACACACACACTGTAGAAGGAGATGATTGTTTATGTGCATTAATTAACTCACATAATTAATCCATAAACTGGAAAGTGGTGAGGTAGGAGGGGAAACAAATCAGAACAGAGGAACAAAATGTGTGTGTGTGTGTGTGTGTGTGTGTGTGTGTGTGTGTGTGTGTAAAAAGCTAAATAAATGAAATAAATCTGTTATATTTGTGGGGAAAATTCGTAGATTTTTAAAATTTCTTCCATAGCGTAATGTACCACTTTTATAATGTTAGAAGTTTTTATTTTCTGGGTTAATATGAATACGTTCCATTGAATTACAGATAAATAAATGTAATGTAATTCTTTATTACTTGTTATTTTAATACAAATATTTTGCATACCCTTTATTTGCATAAAAACTCTGAATGTGTAAATATGGTGTATTTCAGATTATTTCTTCTGTGCTTCTAATCGGTTTACACACACACATGGCTTTGAGAAATGCTCGATTCTGATTGGTCCGTGTAGTTACGAGTGTGTTTGCATTTCTACACACTTATTTGACATACTTTATTTTTCATCACGCACATTTGTAATAAAATAACAAAATAATTTTCTCAGATTCTAATACTCTAAACGTCAGGAATCAATCAGTGTGTAAACGATTGTGAAGCAAGCACAGCAAGAACAATTAGTCTCTAGTTGTTGTTTTGTTTTTTTGTTACATGATTTTTCTATGCAGTGTGTATTAAAGTTTGATCCTAAAGTAGTGTGTGTGTGTGTGTTCTGTTTAAAACAAAAAGAATTACAATTTAGCAAGCAAAAATATCTTTAATAAAATATATTTAATATTAAACAGAAACAAGTTTATTAATATGAATAATACTGTATTGCTACATATAATAAATAATGAATAAAAAAAAATAAATGATGAATAATACTATATTGCTACATATGGACACTCCAGCCACTCTGCTAGCTGAGGTGAACCATCCACCCTCGGTCCCCACCAAACACTGACGCACCTCACACCATGCTTCCATCTGTGACCCTCTGGTGCCTAGTATTTTAGAAAATCTGTACAATCACAACATTGCTCCTCCACCCGAACTGTTAAAATCTGTTGACCTTTCCTCCAACTCCGTCCAGCCTAGAGCACCCAGCTCCACCCTGGCTAAGGCTAACCTGAAGCACACTGCGCTCAGGACCCAGTCCTCACAGCACGCTCACTCTCTGTAGAAAACACACTTCCACCTCCTTGATCACTCCCACTCCACTTCCAGCTCTCCTCCCTGTTTTCCCTGGAGGTTCCAATGATGACGTAACTCCAATCTCCAGCCTTGCATCAACTCTTCTGGTGTCATGAAGTGGAGCTCCTTTCATCTCACTGACTGAGAAGCCAGATTCTCACAGGTAACTGCATCAACCTAGCTAAAATGCCCCTTGTAGGACTAAACAACTCTCCTGCTCCCAAAGCCAGGTGAAATTTACCAATAGCTCCATCCCCTGTTGTATCATTTTCCATGATTCCATGTGTCCTTACCTGAAATGGAGATTCCTCCACCATCGTTCTGTTTTTAGTGACCCAGAGCTCTTACAACCACTACAAAAGATGAATAAATATCTTTCCACACCAACCAACATCCAAAACTATTTCATAATCTTCCTCTACATCCTACATCCATGTGTGTTTTGTAGATTTGTCACTAGACTTACCCAAGGCTTCTGGCATGGCTTAGCTCCAACCCCACATTCATCATTGCATGCAAAACCTCTCATTGGTCTTAATCCTAAAATAGACTCCCTAATCCAAAAGAAAAACCCTGTGGGTATTTAATCAGTCTCTTCTGCCACTCTCCATGCCCTGTATTTTGCAATAACCCCATAGACATCACCACCTCTAAATACACATAAGAACACATCAATTAATGCCTGCATCACAGCCCAATTCCCAGTATCAACAGTCTAATTACGTATTTTCGGGTCATGCACCTCTCTAGGCCATGCCATTCAACTTATATTTGATATATATATATATAAAATGAACTTATATTCAGCTCATAAACAAGGCACTTTATTGTGATACCTACTTCTTAGGCCTTAATCATGATACAGCTCACTCTCTTTCCTGTTTCCTGTCCCCCCCCAACCAAAGATAAACTCTTACCTCTCACCTCACCTCCTTTACAATCATTACTGCACCATCTTAGACAGGGGGGTCTTCAGTCTCTACACAGATACTCCTTTTACAAACAGTTTTTACTGCCTTCTACGGCTTTCTCGGGAATTCAGCTGTAATCGCTCTCCTTTAATCCTGCCCATGATGCAATGCTAGATAAACACCAGTTCACTCTATTCCCCAAGCAATCTAAGACTGACCAATTTACCAAAGGTTGCTCTGTCATTATATCCCATATTAATCCTGTTTTCTTTCCTCTCTTGTCCATGTTGTGACACACCACCGTGCCGCTCCTGATGACCTGCTATTCCTCACAGCTGACAGCCATCCTGGGATAAGCTCCTGGTTTATTTCCAAACTGAAGCAGCAGAGTCATCTCTCTGTGGTCTCTCTCCAGATGCCTACACCCCACATTCTTTCAGAATTGGCACAGCAACCACAGCTGCTCCCAAAGAGCTTACTGCCCCCTACTGCCTTAGTGAGGCAAGTGTTCCTTTATCCATTAGCAAGCAAAAATATATATATAAAAAAAAAAAAACATTGTCTGTACCATTTATCCAGTCTGTCATCGAGTCACAGGGAGCCTGTACCTATCTCAGGCGTCATTGGGCATCAAGGCAGAAGACACCCTGGACAGAATGCCAGCCCATCGCAGGGCACACACACGCAATTTAGAGACTCCAATCAGCCTAGAAGCATGTCTTTGGACTGTGCGAGGAAACCGGAGCACCCGGAGGAAACCCACCAAGCATGGGGAGAACACGCGAACTCCACACACACAGTGAGCAGGAGCGAGACTCGAACCCAGGGCACTGGAGGTGTGAGGCGAACGCGCTAACCACTAAGCCAACGTGCTGCCAAAATAAAAGTTTGTAATATTATAAATACTATAAGGCACATGTCAGGTAATATTACAACATTTCACTTTCTTCTTTCTTGAAATAAATGTTGGAAAAAGACCACAATGATGCGGCAACTGATTTACAGAATTTCATACTTGTTTTTTAGTTCATTCATTTCATTTAGTGTTTATTTATTAAAATAAATGAAAAAAAGTATAGATTTTGACCTGCAAGTCACCATTCCGTTGATGCGTGAAGACTGTCAGGGGTCCGACTGCACTCAGCGTGACTGATCTGTTCATCTCTGCATTGTGTTGTGTCGGGAAACGTAAAAAAATAAAGAAGAGGCAGATCAAAATGTCAAAACCTGTTGTTGGCTTACTGGCGAAATAAAGAAACATACAATATTTAAGGTACAGTACAAATTTATAGATGATGAAATAGAGATGAGATACAGATTTAATATTGTAATGAAAAGACAATTTAGTACTGCAATAAACATTCTCTCTCTCTCTCTCTCTCTCTCTCTCTCACTCACACAAACACACACACTATATATTTTTAAAATTTCACTTATTACCAGTATTAGATTATGTAGAGTGTCCCTGTGAATGATCTGTTCCTATAAAAACAATACCATGTTAAATAAACGCATTAATATAAACCCCTCATTCACTTATGTGTGATGATTTCTTCTTAATGCATCTGAATGGCCAGCAGGGGAGGACACAGTCCCTCAGAGGTTAATCAGAAAAGACTGATGAATTTTAATCAGAATCAGAAAGAGCTGTATTGCCATGTATGTTTGCGCATAGAAAAAAAATTGTTTTAGTGTCACAAGCTCCAGTACACAGAGACGACAACAACAACAATAAAAAAAAATCGCATGAGAACACACATATTTAATCAGGAAAATAAATTGAAAAATAAAATAAATTGTAAGTACAGAATAGAATAGAATAAGATGTAGGGATGTACTAGGATGTAGGGTGATAACAAATAAATATAAGGTTATTGCACATATTTTTATTGCACAATGGGGGGAACTTTTAACTTAATGACTCTGAAGAACATTTTCTGAAGAACGTCTTTAGTAAAAAATTTAAAAAAATTTTAAAATATTAATTTAGAAAAAAAACAAGCAGGATTTAGTCAGCATCATTAAAGTGATATTCTGTTGTTCAAACTTCAAATGGACGATATTAAAGAGATATATTTAAAGACTTACATTTACATTTCTGGCATTTGGCAGATGCTCTTATCCAGAGTGCTCTTATCCTTAGTACATATACTACATAATACATAAACAGGAAAAATAATCTCTGGACAGTTCTGTAGCAGAGCTATGCCATGTCATGTTCTGAAGTGTTCTAACTGACCCTCAGCAGGAATTCTCTCAGCTTCTCCGGTGTGTTGTTCATTTTATTTGTTGTTGATCTGAAGCTAGGACTGTTAAATATAAGATCTCTTTCATCTAAAGCACTTATTGCTAATGAACTGATTAGCTTACATTAGATTAGATTCAACTTTATTGTCATTACACATGTACAAGTACAAGGCAACAAAATGCAGTGTAGTATCTAACCAGAAGTGCGATGAGCAGCAAGTATTTTATCTACAGAAGTGTAGATCCTTGATCCTTTATCATTGAAGAATTTCAGTCAGGTTTCAGGCCCCATCATAGCACAGAAACTGCACTAGTAAAAATCACAAATGACTTGTTTTTAGCTTCGGACCAAGGCTGCATCACAATATTAGTCTTACTTGATCTTAGTGCTGCATTTGACACTATAGATCATAACATTCTCATAGACCGCTTACAAAATCACATAGGTATTCAGGGACAGGCGTTAAAATGGTTTAGATCCTATCTGTCTGATCGATACCAGTTTGTAGATTTAAATGGAGAACTGTCCAGTGTAATGCCAGTAAAATATGGGGTCCCACAAGGATCAGTTTTAGGACCTCTGCTTTTCTCAATATACATGCTTCCCTTAGGCAACATCATTAGAAGGCATGGGATTAGTTTCCACTGTTACGCTGACGATACACAGTTATATATCTCATCAAAACCAGATGAAATATCTAAACTGTCTAGATTAACAGAGTGTGTTAAAGATATTAAAGACTGGATGACTGATAATTTTCTATTACTAAATCCTGATAAGACAGAGACATTACTGATTGGTCCAAAAACCAGTACACAGAAGCTCTCAAAATTTAACTTGTACTTAGAAGGATGTTCTATTACTACTATCTCTACAGTGAAAGACCTGGGCGTAATATTAGACAGCAAGTTGTCCTTTGAAAAACATATCTCTGATATTACAAAAACAGTCTTCTACCACCTCAGAAATATCACCAAGCTTAGGAACATTTTATCTGTATCTGATGCAGAAAAGCTAGTTTACGCATTCATGACCTCCAGACTGGACTATTGTAATGCATTACTAGGTGGTCGTCCTGCATCTTCAATAAACAAGCTATAGTTAGTCCAGAATGCAGCCAGAGTCCTTACCAGGTCAAGAAAGTATGATCATATAACCCCAATATTATCATCCCTGCACTGGCTACCTGTTAAGTTTAGAATTGATTATAAACTAGCACTACTTACATACAAGACTCTAAATGGTTCAGCTCCCACATATCTAGCCAGTCTTCTAACACATTACAATCCATCACGTTCCTTAAGATCTCGAAACTCCGGACTTCTGGTAGTTCCCAGAATATCAAAGTCTACAAAAGGGGGTAGAGCTTTTTTGTATTTAGCTCCTAAACTTTGGAACAGTCTTCCTGACAGTGTTCGGGGCTCAGACACAGTCTTCCAGTTCAAACGTAGACTAAAGACATATCTCTTTAGCCAGGCATACACCTAATACATCCCATAACCTTGTGCTCCAATACATCTGATTAAATGCACATCATCATCTAGTGCCTGCTAACATTATGAATAGCAGCTACGCTAATTCCTTTCCATTTGTTTCCCTTCTATTACCCACCCCCGAGACACACAGAGATTGTGCCAGCTCCAGTGGCATCCAGAGATGGACTAGCTCCAGCTGGGTTCTGCTTTTTGAGGACTGGAATATTCAAAGCAGCACTGCCAACCCTATGTGGACATTTTACACATAACATTCTACACATGCTGTATTTGCATCACACAACTAATGCAGAAAGGACATTGTTCATATCACACTCTCCGGTGTCACCCAGATGAGGATGGGTTCCCTTTTGAGTCTGGTTCCTCTCAAGGTTTCTTCCTAATACCATCTGAGGGAGTTTTTCCTTGCCACAGTCGCCTGAGTCACCTCAGGCTCGCTCACTAGGGAAAATTTTGTCTAACATCTAGGACTGTTTGTTTGTATGTTTATTGTTTCCTATGTTCTGTAAAGCTGCTTTGAGACAATGCTCTTTGTTAAAAGCTCTATACAAATAAAACTGAATTGAATTGAATTGAATAGATAAAATAATATGTGCAGATAAGTGCACATGTACAGATGCAGTACTATGGAGATACATTACAGTTGTGTATATACAGTATTATCAACATCATATGCAGATACACATATGTGCTATGGACATGATATACAGAATACTATGAATTATGTATAGGTAATACAATATGTACAGATAAGGGCAGATGTCCAGATAGGACTGATTACTGATCCGGAGTTTAGTGTTCTATGTTTAACAGAAACATGGATTAAACCAAACAAGTATATAGCATTAAATGAAGCTTGTCTGCCCAGTTATAGTTATATACATCAACCACGTCTAAAAGTCAGGGAAAGAGGTGTCACAGTTATTCATGATGATAAGCTGGGCCCAATGCAAAAATCTAGACATAATTTCAACACATTTGAGGTTCTTTATACTAACCTATGAAGCCATTAAAAATAAGTCTACCCAGTCGATTCCAGTCATTCTTATTTACAGACCTCCAGGGCCATATTCTGAATTCCTCAGTGAATTTGCAGATTTCATTTCAAATCATCTCTTCAAGATGGCACTGTTGAGGTCAGCTGCTGTCAGGACAACACCGTGGTGAAGAAGGCCCTGTAGCGCCTCTACCATCTTAGATGCTTAAGGACTTTCTTTCACTGCCCGCTCAGGTGCTAAGGACTTTCTACACCTGCACTATTAAGAGTATCCTAACAGAAGCATCACAGCCTGGTTTGGGAACAGCACCAGACAGGATAGACGATCTCTCCAGTGGGTGGTGAGGTCAGCTGAGTGTACCACCCACACTGAGCTCCCTGACCTGGAGTCTACAGCAGGTGGTGCTGGACCAAGGCCAGGAAGATAGTGAAAGACCTTAGTTATCTCCGCAATGGAATCTTTTCTATTCTCTGTTGCGTTCAGGGAATCGCTTCCACTTCTTGAAGGCAAACACAGAGAGAACAAAGAGGAGCTTCTTCCCAGAGGCCATTCAGGCTCTCAACCAGGAGAACACCTAGAGCTTGAACACCTTCTGGACTTTTTCTGGACTTGCCACAACACCACTACCTCAACTGGACTTTGCATAAAATTGCACTACATGCACATTTCTGCACTTTAACAATATATATATATATATATAAAACATTCTATCTTCTATCTTCTACACATTCTATCTTCATATTCACACACATCACTGTACCATATTCAGATCCAATCCCTGTATTCAGATACTGCCTCTCTATTTTTGATATATTTATTTTAATTGCAAATTTCCACCATATTTTCCCCGTATGCCCTAGATGTTTTATTTCTACTTATCTAATTTGTGTCTAATTTTTTCCCTTTACTGTATTCTTCTTCTTTACCTTAGTGTTGGCTAATTATATGTCAAAGACAGTTGTAAAAAGCATTTCACTACATGTTATACTGTGTATGAATGTGTATGTGACAAATAAAATTTGAATTTGATTTGAAATCTAGTTGTTTCTTAGACAAAGCATTAATTATTAATTGTGGACTTTAATATTCATTTTTGATAAATCAGAAGATCCTCTGAGAACAGAAGTTGTATCCATATTAGATTCAGTGGGTGTTAATCAGAACATAATTGTTATGAACAGAACAGGGACTGAGACGAGGATGCACTTGAGTTATTTATTGAGTACTTGGAGCAGAGAGAAAGGCAGGCAGAAACGGAAGGCGTGGAAGCTGACGCGAGGAGATCTGTAGATCCAGCGGGCAGCTAAACCCCGGAGGTGAAACCGCGAGCTGCGGGAAAAGGCACGGGCAGAAATCTCTGAAAACGAGAGCAAAGTCCGTAGCGTGAAACATAACACTCAGGTATGTGCTAACGATACCGGACAGGGATAGAGTGAGTTGTGGTGCTATATATAGTGTGTGGTGGTGAAGGTGATCATGACATTCAGGTGAAACTAATTAGAACTCAGGGGAGGGCGTGCGCTGTGACTGTGTATGTGCAGAGCCTGGCGTGTCTGTAACATTACCCCCCCCTCCACGGTCCGCTCCCGAGGACCGTGGACCCCGACGTCGCGGTGGTCGACCTCTGCCCCGAGGAGCCGGCCGGTCGGGGTGGCTGGCATGGAAATCCCCGAGGAGGTTGGGATCAAGGATGTCATCTCTGGGGACCCAAGACCGTTCCTCGGGACCATATCCCTCCCAGTCGACCAGGTACTCCAGGCGACCACCACGGCGCCGGGAGTCCAACACTTCCTTCACCAGATACGCAGGTCCGTCGTCTATGAGCAGCGGAAGGGGGGGTTCTTCTACTGCGCCAGGCCCTGTGGAAGGAGAAACAGAAGGGTGGTGAGGTTTTAGTAGCGAAACATGGAAAACTGGATGTATTCGGTACTCGGGGGGAAGCTGTAGGCGGTAGGTTACAGGGTTGATCTTACGGGCTATGGTGAAGGGACCAATAAATCTGGGACTTAGCTTTCTACAGGGGAGACGCAGTTTGATGTCCCGAGTGGACAGCCAGACCTTCTGCCCCGGCTGATAATCTGGAGCTTGGGATCGTCGAAGGTCTGCTGTCGTCCTGCGTCTCCGCACGGCCCGTTGAAGTTGTCGATGCGCCTCGCCCCAGACCCTCTCGCTCTCCCGGAACCAGTAGTCCACCGCTGGGACGTCAGATGGTTCCCCATCCCAGGGGAACAGTGGGGGCTGGTAGCCGAGCACGCACTGAAACGGGGTGAGGCCTGTGGTGGACTGCCGTAGGGAGTTCTGGGCGTACTCAGCCCAACCCAGGAACTGATTCCAGGATTCCTGGTGGCTGTGGCAAAAGGTACGTAGGAAGCGGCCTACCTCCTGGATCTTTCTCTCGGTCTGTCCATTGGTCTGCGGATGATAGCCCGAGGAGAGACTGACGGTCACACCTAGACGTTTGCAGAACGCTCTCCAGACTCTGGAAGTAAACTGTGGTCCCCTGTCTGACACTATGTCTTCAGGGAGCCCGTAGTACCTGAAGACCTGATTGAAAAGGTACGCGGCCGTTTCCAGGGCTGTGGGTGGTCTAGGCAGGGGAATTAGCCGGCATGACTTGGAGAACCGGTCTACGATGACGAGGATACACGTATAACCCCCAGAGGCTGGGAGATCGGTGATAAAGTCCACCCCTAGGTGTGACCATGGGCGGTTTGGAACTGGCAGGGGCAGGAGCTTTCCAGACGGGAGATGACGTGGGGTCTTGGCCATGGCGCACTCCCTGCACCCCTGGACGTACCTTTTGACCTCCGTCGCCATGTGGGGCCACCAGAAACGTTGTCGCAGGAGCGAGAGGGTCCCAGTGATTCCGGGATGGCCAGTGCCCAGGGACGTGTGAGTGGAGTGAATGAGGTTGGTGCGGCGGGACTGTGGGACAAACTGTAGTCCTGGTGGGCATCCGGGTGGGCCCTCGGTGGAGGTGTTCGGCTCGGGGAGTGTCTCTTCCGACCACAAGATGGGGTTTGCGAAGAGCCTTTCAGGGAGAATGGGCTCAGGATCGTCGGTGGGGATGTCTGGACTGTGAAGACGAGACAGGGCGTCGGCCTTGATATTCTTTGACCCGGGGCGGTACGATAAGGTGAAGGTGAATCGGGTGAAGAATAGGGCCCAGCGGGCTTGACGGGGGTTTAATCTCTTAGCGGCCCGGAGGTATTCGAGGTTCTTGTGGTCGGTGAGGACAGAAAAGGGGTGTTTAGCTCCCTCGAGCCAGTGTCTCCACTCCTCCAGGGCAAGCTTGACTGCGAGCAGCTCTCGATTGCCAATGTCATAATTCACTTCTGCCGGGTTGAGCTTGCGTGAAAAGAAGGCACATGGATGGAGTCTCGGTGGCTTCCCCTGCTGCTGTGACAAGACCGCTCCCACTCCGGTGGTTGAGGCGTCGACCTCGACGACAAAGGGGCGCTCAGGGTCGGGGTGAACGAGGAGGGGAGCGGTAGTGAAGGCTTGCTTGAGAGTGTCGAAGGCTTGCAAGGCAGTTGGATTCCAGGTGAGTGATTTGGGTTTATTTCGTAGGAGATTTGTGAGCGGACTGGTGACGGAACTGTAGCCTCGGATGAATCTACGATAAAAATTTGCAAAGCCTAAGAATCGCTGTAGCTCTTTCACAGATGTGGGTCTGGGCCAGTCGCGGACGGCGGCTACCTTCGTCTCATCCATGCGGACGCCACTGCGATCAATGACATACCCCAAGAACTGCACCGAGGGTTGGTGGAAGAGGCATTTTTCCGCCTTGAGGAAGAGATGGTGAGATCGGAGTCTGCGAAGGACCTCCATAACGTGGCGTTGATGGTCAGCCATACTCCGGGAGTAGATCAGAATATCATCTATGTAAACTAAGACGAATCTGTGCAGAAAGTCCCGGAGTACCTCGTGCATGAAATCTTGGAATACGGAGGGGGCATTGGCTAATCCATAAGGCATCACTAAATACTCATAGTGGCCGGTAGGGGTCACAAACGCGGTCTTCCATTCATCCCCCTCCCGTATCCGGATGAGGTTGTAGGCGCTACGGAGGTCCAACTTTGAAAACACAGTGGCGCCGCGGAGGCGCTCCAGCGCCGCAGGGACGAGAGGAAGGGGGTACCTGAATTTGACAGTGATCTTATTCAGGGCTCGGTAGTCAATACAGGGCCGCAGGCCGCCGTCCTTCTTGGCTACAAAAAAAAAACTTGAGGCAGCAGGGGACGTGGAGGGGCGAATGTAACCCTGGGCTAAGGCTTCCGCGATGTATTCCTCCATGGCCTTCTCTTCTGGGAGGGAGAGGGAGTATATTCTCCCTCTGGGCACTGGCTCGCCTGGGACGAGGTCAATAGCACAATCCCATGGCCGATGTGGAGGCAGCTTGGAGGCCTTCCTGGGACAGAAGACGTCTCTGAAGTGAGAGTAGCATGCGGGGATATCAACGGAACGGCTCTTGAAAGGGCTTTCCACTGACGTAGCGTGCATTTGAATCTTTTGGACTCGAGAGAACCTTGGGCTTGGTCGTTCCGGAAAACATCCTTCGAAACACTGCTCCCCCCACCTCAGGACCTCTCCTGTCTTCCACGAAAGGATGGGGTCATGCTGTTCCAGCCATGGGCGGCCGAGCACCACGTCCGCCTTGGAGTCCTCCAGAACCATCAGGTGGATCTCTTCTATATGCAGGGCCCCGATCTGGAGGTGGAGGGGCCCGGCTAGCCGACACACCTGCCGAAGGGACCTCCCGGTCACCGCATGAATTTGGTAGACCTTCGGCGTGGCGGTGGTGCGGAGGTGGAGCTGACGGCAGAGACTCCCGGAGATGAAGTTCCCCGCTGACCCAGAGTCGAGGAGTGCAGTGGCTGCAACACAAAAACCAGAGGTAGCAAGACTGACCCAAATTGAAAGGGGTTTCATGACATTCAAATCAGGTAGAAGCGCACTTACCATCGGCCTGGCCGGGCGAATGGGGCATTCCCCCACGAAATGCCCCGAGCCACCGCAGTAGAAACACCGGTTCTGGGTCAGCCGTCTCTGCCGCTCCTGCTGGCGTTCCGCAGCCGACACGCCCGAGTGCCCCAGGTGCATGGCCTCACTGTCTGGTTCTGGGTCGTTGACCGTCTCCGGCGGGCGGGCGAGGGTGACGGTAGCTGTCTGGCCCTGGTGCTCCTCCAAGCACAGCTGCATGCGTGTAGCGAATCGGATGGATAGCTGGATGAATCTCTCCAGCCCGATGGAATCCTCGTATGCAGCGAGATGCAACCGCACGCGGGGATCGAGACCCTGACGATACGTGGTAATTAGCGCCTGTTCGTTCCATCCACTGGCTGCGGCGAGAGTCCTGAACGGAAGGGCATATTCAGAGACAGACATGGAACCTTGCTTTAGCCGGCATAGTCTCTCACCTAACGACGAGTCCCGCTCTGGTTGCCCGAACACCTCCTTAAAGTGTTCGATGAAACGGGGCAGCGAGGACATGATGGGGTGGTTTTGAATCCAGAGCGGTTCGGCCCAACGAAGAGCCTTCCCGCCGAGGTGAGAGACAATAAACGCGACTTTGGCACGATCGTCAGGGTACGAGTGCGGCTGCATCTCCAGGGCCAACGAACACTGCAGCAGGAACCCGTTGCAGTCCTCCGCCGCGCCAGAGTAGAGCGCCGGAGCGGCCACGGGACTCGCGATCACCGGCGGCGAAGGAGAAGCCGCGGCAGAAGCGGAAGAGTTCGTCGGAGCCGTGGAGCCGGGCATGCTGGCGAGCGCACGGCGGAGCGCCTCGACCAGCTCGTGGAGGGGAGCCGGCGCGCTCATGGTCCGCTGCTCAGATGGTGCGGTCCGGTATTCTGTTATGAACAGAACAGGGACTGAGACGAGGATGCACTTGAGTTATTTATTGAGTACTTGGAGCAGAGAGAAAGGCAGGCAGAAACGGAAGGCGTGGAAGCTGACGCGAGGAGATCTGTAGATCCAGCGGGCAGCTAAACCCCGGAGGTGAAACCGCGAGCTGCGGGAAAAGGCACGGGCAGAAATCTCTGAAAACGAGAGCAAAGTCCGTAGCGTGAAACATAACACTCAGGTATGTGCTAACGATACCGGACAGGGATAGAGTGAGTTGTGGTGCTATATATAGTGTGTGGTGGTGAAGGTGATCATGACATTCAGGTGAAACTAATTAGAACTCAGGGGAGGGCGTGCGCTGTGACTGTGTATGTGCAGAGCCTGGCGTGTCTGTAACAATAATAGGACCCACTCATTAAGGAGGTCACACTCTGGATCTTATTCTAACATTCGGATTAAATAATCATACTTCCACAGTCGGAAGCTATCTCAGACCACTACCTCATTTCGTTTAAAATGCATCTTAGACACGATATATGCAGTCTACCACATCACTGTGTTAAATCCAGAGAGATTTACCAATAGTCTCCCAGAATTATTATCCATGATTGGTTCGTCTGACCCCACAGAACTTGATCAGGCGACTGATTACTTGGAGTCAGTGTTTCGCTACACCCTAGATACTGTAGCTCCACTTAAAAGGAAAATAATTAAATAGAAGAAACTAGCACTCTGATACAATGACCACACACGAGCCTTAAAACAATCAGCTAGGAAACTAA
>JAUCMX010000028.1:12512084-12532084 GCA_033459395.1 Hemibagrus guttatus | reverse complement strand
TGACTGACTTTCATTCCTCTTCTCTCCAGCGCAAACCTCCACCTCTCCAGGTTTTCCTCCACCTGCTCCCTGCTCTCACTACAGATCACAATGTCATCTGCAAGCATCATTGTCCAAGGAGACTCCTGTCTGACCTCCTCTGACAACTGGTCCATCACTATAGCAAACAGGAAGGGGCTCAGAGCCGATCCCTGATGCAGTCCCACCTCCACTTTGAACTCCTCTGTCTGACCTACAGCACACCTCACCACTGTCCTGCTCCTCTCATACATGTCCTGCACCACTCTGACATACTTCTCTGCTACTCCTGACTTCCTCATACAGTACCACAGCTCTTCTCTTGGCACCCTGTCATACGCTTTCTCCAAGTCTACAAACACACAGTGCAACTCCCTCTGACCATCCCTATACTTCTCCATCAAAATTCTCAGAGCAAAAATTGCATCTGTTGTGCTCTTTCTGGGCATGAAGCCATACTGCTGCTCACAAATTTCCACTACCTTCCTTAACCTAGCTTCCACTACTCTTTCCCATAGCTTCATTGTATGCTCATCAACTTTATCCCCCTATAGTTACTGCAACTCTGCACGTCACCCTTATTCTTAAAGATTGGCACTAACACACTTCTTCTCCATTCCTCAGGCATCCTCTCACTCTCTAAAACCCTGTTGAACAAACTAGCTAAAAATTCCACTGCTGCCTCTCCCAGACACTTCCAGACCTCCACCGGGATGTCATCAGGACCAACTGCCTTCCCACTTTTCATCCTCTTCAAAGCCTTCCTGACTTCATCCTTTCCAATCTTATCTACTTTCTGTTCCACAGAGTTCACCCCTTCTACTCTTTTTTCCCTCTCATTTTCCTCATTCATCAGCTCCTCAAAGTATTCCTTCCATCTCCTCTGTACACTCTCCTCACTTGTGAGCACCCTTCCATCTCTATCCTTAATAACTCTAACTTGCTGCACATCCTTCCCATCTCGATCCCTCTGCCTAGCTAACCTGTACAAGTCCTTCTCTCCTTCTCTAGTGTCTAACCTAGTGTACAACTCGTCATATGCCTTCTGCTTGGCCTTAGACACCTCCCTCTTCACTCTGCGCTGTAACTCCTTGTATTCCTGTCTATTCTCTTCAGTCCTGTCCATGTCCCACTTCTTCCTGGCTAACCTCTTCCTCCCTCCTCCTCTAATTCTCGTAGACCGCTTACAAAATTACTTAGGTATTCAGGGACAGGCGTTAAAATGGTTCAGATCCTACCTGTCTGATCGATACCATTTTGTAGATTTAAATGGAGAAATGTCCAGTAATCTAGCCATAGGAGTCACAATCTAGCCATGGGGGTCACAGTCCAGTGACTTCTGTGCCGGTCCCAAGCCCGGATAAATAAATAGAGAGGGTTGCGTCAGGAAGGGCATCCGGCGTAAAACATTGCCAAATTTAACCATGCGAATCGTCAGTACGAATTTCATACCGGATTGGTCGAGGCCCGGGTTAACAACGACCGCCATCGGCGCCGTCGACCTACAGGGCTCCGGTGGAAATTGGGCTACTGTTGGTCGAAGAAGTAGAGGAGGGAGGCGAGTGCGCAGACAGAGAGAGAAGAGGAAAGGTAAGAGTGTAGGACTGAGAATAAGAACTCTGAATGTTGGTACTATGACAGGGAAAGGTAGAGAGCTGGCTGATATGATGGAGAGAAGGAAGGTGGATATACTGTGTGTACAGAAGACCAGGTGGAAGGGTAGCAAGGCTCGTAGTATAGGAGCAGGATTCAAGCTGTTTTATTATGGTGTGGATAGTAAGAGAAATGGGGTAGGTGTGGTCCTGAAGGAGGAGTTTGTGAGGAATGTTCTGGAGGTGAAGAGAGTGTCAGACAGGGTGATGAGTCTGAAGTTAGAGATTGAAGGGGTGATGTTGAACATTGTTAGTGGTTATGCCCCACAGGTAGGTTGTGAGTTAGAGGAGAAAGAGAGATTCTGGAGTGAATTAGATGAGGTGATGGAGAGTATTCCCACGGGTGAGAGAGTGGTGATAGGAGCGGATTTTAATGGACATGTTGGCGAGGGGAACACAGGGGATGAGGAGGTGATGGGCAAGTTTGGAGTTAAGGAAAGGAACCTTGAAGGACAGATGGTAGTGGACTTTGCTAAGAGGATGGACATGGGTGTGGTTAACACTTATTTTCAGAAGAGGGAGGAGCATAGAGTGACTTACAAGAGTGGAGGTAGGAGAACACAGGTAGACTACATCCTATGTAGAAGAGGCAATCTGAAAGAGATTAGTGACTGTAAAGTGGTAGTGGGAGAGAGTGTAGCCAGACAGCATAGGATGGTGGTGTGTAGGATGACTTTGATGGTCTGTAAGACGAAGAGGTCAGAGATAGAGATAGAGAAGAAAACCAAGTGGTGGAAGCTGAAAAAGGAGGAATGTTGTTAGGAATTTAGACAGAAGTTGAGGCAGGCTCTGGCTGGTCAGGTAGTGCTGCCAGATGACTGGGAAACTACAGCAGAAGTGATCAGGGAGACAGGGAGAAAGGTGCTGGGTGTGTCATCTGGAAGGAGGAAAGAAGATAAGGAGACTTGGTGGTGGAATGAGGAAGTTCAGGATAGTGTCTAGAGGAAGAGGTTAGCCAAGAAGAAGTGGGACATGGACAGGACTGAAGAGAATAGACAGGAATACAAGGAGTTACAGCGCAGAGTGAAGAGGGAGGTGTCTAAGGCTAAGCAGAAGGCATATGAAGAGTTGTACACTAGGTTAGACACTAGAGAAGGAGAGAAGGACTTGTACAGGTTAGCTAGGCAGAGGGATCGAGATGGGAAGGATGTGCAGCAAGTTAGAGTTATTAAGGATAGAGATGGAAGGGTGCTCACAAGTGAGGAGAGTGTACAGAGGAGATGGAAGGAATACTTTGAGGAGCTGATGAATGAGGAAAATGAGAGGGAAAAAAGAGTAGAAGGGGTGAACTCTGTGGAACAGAAAGTAGATAAGATTAGAAAGGATGAAGTCAGGAAGGCTTTGAAGAGGATGAAAAGTGGAAAGGCAGTTGGTCCTGATGACATCCTGGTAGAGGTCTGGAAGTGTCTGGGAGAGGCAGCAGTGGAATTTTTAGCTAGTTTGTTCAACAGGGTTTTAGAGAGTGAGAGGATGCCTGAGGAATGGAGAAGAAGTGTGTTAGTGCCGATCTTTAAGAATAAGGGTGACGTGCAGAGTTGCAGCAACTATAGGGGGATAAAGTTGATGAGCCATACAATGAAGCTATGGGAAAGAGTAGTGGAAGCTAGGTTAAGGAAGGTAGTGGAAATTTGTGAGCAGCAGTATGGCTTCATGCCCAGAAAGAGCACAACAGATGCAATTTTTGCTCTGAGAATTTTGATGGAGAAGTATAGGGATGGTCAGAGGGAGTTGCACTGTGTGTTTGTAGACTTGGAGAAAGCGTATGACAGGGTGCCAAGAGAAGAGCTGTGGTACTGTATGAGGAAGTCAGGAGTAGCAGAGAAGTATGTCAGAGTGGTGCAGGACATGTATGAGAGGAGCAGGACAGTGGTGAGGTGTGCTGTAGGTCAGACAGAGGAGTTCAATGTGGAGGTGGGACTGCATCAGGGATCGGCTCTGAGCCCCTTCCTGTTTGCTATAGTGATGGACCAGTTGTCAGAGGAGGTCAGACAGGAGTCTCCTTGGACAATGATGTTTGCAGATTACATTGTGATCTGTAGTGAGAGCAGGGAGCAGGTGGAGGAAAACCTGGAGAGGTGGAGATTTGCGCTGGAGAGAAGAGGAATGAAGGTCAGTCGTAGTAAGACTGAGTACATGTGTGTGAATGAAAGGGAGGGAAGTGGAACATTGAGGTTACAGGGTGAAGAGGTGAAGAAGGTACAGGAGTTTAAGTACTTGGGGTCAACAGTCCAGAGTAATGGAGAGTGTGGGAAAGAGGTAAAGAAGCGAGTGCAGGCAGGTTGGAATGGGTGGAGAAAGGTGTCGGGAGTTCTGTGTGCTCAGAAAATATCAGCGAGAATCAAGGGGAAGGTGTACAGGACAGTGGTGAGACCGGCCATGCTGTATGGTTTAGAGACAGTGTCACTGAGGAAGAGACAGGAGTCAGAGCTAGAGGTAGCAGAGCTGAAGATGTTGAGGTTCTCTTTGGGAGTGACAAGATTGGACAGGATTAGGAATGAGTACATCAGAGGGACAGCTCATGTTGGACATTTGGGGGACAAAGTTAGGGAGGCCAGATTAAGATGGTTTGGACATGTTCAGAGGAGGGAGAGTGAGTATATTGGTAGGAGAATGTTGGACATGGGGCTGCCAGGCAGGAGGCAAAGAGGAAGGCCAAAGAGGAGGTATATGGATTGAATAAATGAGGATATGAAGCTAGTGGGTGCGAGTGTTGAGGATGCAGAAGATAGCGATAGGTGGAGAGAGATGATTACAGAGACTGCTGCGTTTTTGTTTTTACGAGACATGGCTCAGTGACAGAGTTCCGGACGCCGCCTTTCAGCTAGTTGGGCTAATGGCGTTTCGTGCTGACAGAAATGCAGCTCTGTGCGGTAAGACTCATGGAGGTGGCTTGTGTATTTACATCAACACAAAATGGTGCAAGAACTCTGTGCTTGTTTATAGCTACTGTTCATCGCTAGTGGAGTTTGTGACTGTTAGATGCAGACCATTTTATTTACCATGGGAATTCACCACCATATTCATTGTTGGAGTGTACATTCCCTGCAGCGCTAATGCTAAAGAGGCTCTGTGTGAGCTCTACAGAGCTATTAGGGAGCTGCAGAATGCTCACCCCGACGGACTGTTTATTATCGCCAGAGAATTCAACTATGCAAATCTTAAATCTGTTCTTCCTAAATTCCATCAGCATATGGACTTTGCAACGAGAGGCACCAACACGCTGGATCTTGTTTACACAAACATTCCCAGCACATACCATTCAGAGCCCCGCCCCCACCTCAGCTTCTCAGACCACATCTCTGTTATGCTAATTCCAGCATATGCTAGTTTATGCTAATTACAGACCACTCGTCAGACGCTCTAAACTGGTTCTGAAAAAAGTTAAAACCTGGCCAGCATGAGCCATCTCTGCTCTTCAGGATTGTTTTGAGTGCACTGACTGGGACATGTTCAGGAAGGCTGCAACCAATGGCGATACAACAGACTTGGAGGAATGTACATCATCAGTGACCAGCTACATCAGCAAGTGCATCGATGATGTGACCATCTCCAAATCCATCACCACACACTCCGTGGATGACCGCAAAAGTGTGTGTGCTGCTAAAATCCAGGGACTCTGCATTCAGAGCTGGAGACAAGGATGCCCTAAGAACAGCACGGGCCAAACTGTCTCGAGCCATCAGGGAGGCAAAGCATGCACACTCCCAGATAATCCACGGTCACTTCTAGAGCAGCAGTGACACTTGGCGTATGTGGCAAGGCATCTAGTCCATCAACAACTACAGGCCAGCTTCACCTGCTTGTGACAGTGATGCCTCCCTTCCAGATGCACTGAACAGCTTCTATGCTTGGTTTGAGGCACAGAATGACGTGACAGCGAGAAAGACCATCCTCCTCTAGAGGACAAGGTGTTCTGTCTCACCACGGCCGATGTGAGGAAAACTCTACGCAGAGTTAACCAATGGAAAGCTGCTGGACCAGACAACATTCCTGGCAGAGTGCTCAGGGAATGTGCAGAACAGCTAGTGGATGTCTTCACTGACACCTTCAACATCTCCCTGAGCAAGGCCGTTGTCCAAATGTGCCTAAAGACCACCACCATCATCCCCATGCCAAAGAAGTCTCATGTGTCCTGTCTCAATGACTACTGTCCCTTGGCACTCACACCCACATCATGAAGTGCTTCGAGAGGCTTGTCATGAGACACATCAAGAACTTGCTGCCACCATCACTAGACCCCATGCAGTTTGTGTATCATCCAAATCGCTCCACAGAGAACTCTCTATCTGGCCCTCACACACCTAGACAATAAAGACACTTACGTATGAATGCTATTCATAGACTTGGAGATGTGTTTTTCCGAGCCCCGCCAAGCTGACCTACAATTTTCGCGATTTGTATCTTAAATTCAGTCCTATATTCTAATTTTTACAGTACCGATAGTATCCTATAATATTCTCACTCCAAACGCGTTTGATATCGCTAGTTTTATTTGTTTTCCAAAACATTCGCCAATAGCGGGTTAGCTTAATAGCATTGCTAATTCGTTAGCCCGGCTACCACAAGTTTGTTTACTTTTTCACACCGGTTATCTCTGTTTATTACTACAACTAAACATTATGTCTGTTGTGTGTCTGCCTTTGAGTGCAGGTGAGGACTCTTTCGAGCTGCACTCGGTGGATTTGGAGCTGGAGGCCGTGGAGAAGCAGATTCGCGACCTACAGGTGAAGCAGGCCCAGCTGCGACAGCGGAAAGCCGCGTTGGAATCGTCCCGGACTGACGCTCACCTGTCCCAGGTAAATTCACGGCGTGAAACAATCACTCCCACAACCTCAACTCCGTGTGCTTCTCTGCCCAGGCCCAGCGCAAGGACGCGGCCCGCCCAGGTTTCGTTCACTCCGGCGCCGGGGTACCACGCAGCCTGGATGCAGCAGCAGCGGAAGACACGAGCCAAGCCCCGGGCGAGGACCTCTCCCCCTCCGCCGCCACCCGTCTTCGAGATCCCGACCCAGAACCGCTTCGCTCCCCTTCGTGAAAAGGCATGCGACGCGGTGATCATCGGAGACTCCATCGTTCGGCATGTCCGTGCTACTGTGGCTAAAGGTAAGGTGCACACTCGCTGTCTTCCTGGTGCTCGTGTTCTCGATGCCTCTGCACAGGTACCCGCGATCCTGAAGAAGAACATCGGAGCTGTGGTCCTCCATGCTGGCACGAACGACATCAGGCTGAGGCAGACGGAGATCCTGAAGAAGGACTTCAGGAGCCTGGTGGAGCTGGTACGCACCACATCGCCCACGACGAGGATCATCGTGTCAGGGCCACTTCCCACATTCCAGCGAGGAATCGAGAGGTTCAGTAGACTATTTGCTTTTAATGAATGGTTACAGTCATGGTGTCAAGATCAGAAATTACCTTTTGTTGATAACTGGAATCTTTTCTGGGAGCGTCCTAGGTTCTACCGTCCTGATGGCCTGCACCCAAGCAGAGTTGGAGCAGCAGTCCTCTCAGACAACATCTCCAGGACACTACGCACCATCTGACTGGTAAGCCATACCTCAGATTACAATTACAATTATGATAGCTACTGCTCAGCTCACCAGATTGATACGAGTGCACATATAGCTCATTTTATAGAGACTGTGTCTGTTCCCCGAATAGTGAGATCAAAGAATAAATTCATTAATAGCCCTCGAAATAATTTAATCACAGTTATACCTGAAAAACACCAAATAATTAAAGAAAAACTATTTCTAAAGTTTGGGCTTCTCAACATTAGATCCCTTGCACAGAAAGCACTTATTGTTAATGAAATGATCTCAGATTATAGTTTTGATACACTCTGCCTTACTGAAACCTGGCTTAGGCCAAATGAATTCATTAGTCTGAATGAGTCCACTCCGTCAGGCTTTTGCTATAAGCATGAGCCCCGTCTGACTGGTGGTGGAGGTGGTGTTGCAACTATTTATAGCAACTCTCTTAACGTTACTCAAAAAACAGGACCCAGGTTTAACTCATTCGAAGCGCTTGTCCTTAATGTTACACTCACAGACATGAATAAAAAATCTCTACTATATCTTGCGCTGGCCACCGTATATAGACCCCCGGGGCCCTACGCTGATTTTCTTAAAGAGTTTGCACATTTACTCTCAGACCTACTGATTAATTATGACAATGTGTTGATTGTAGGAGACTTTAACATTCCTGTAGACGATTCCAATGATGCCTTAGGACTCGCATTTATGGATTTATTAAATTCTTTTGGGGTTAAACAAAACATTACTAGACCAACTCATCGTTTTAACCATACACTAGATTTAGTTATATCACATGGAACAGATGTCACTGATATAGCTGTTTTACCTCAAAGTGATGATATCACAGACCATCACCTCTTAGTGTTCACTCTACCTGTAGAACATATTAGACACGTCTCCCCTCGTTATCGACTCGGTAGAACTATTATCCCGACCACTAAAGACAGATTCACAAGTAATCTACCGGATCTGTCTCAACTTCTCACCAGACCCCTAAATACAGATGACTTAGATGAATTAACTAACAGCATAGGCACTATTTTCACCAGCACACTAGACACTGTTGCTCCCATCCGATTAAAAAGGGTCAGAGATAAAACATCTGCACCATGGTACAATAGTCACACTCACGCCCTCAAGAGAGCAACCCGTAACCTAGAGCGAAAATGGAGAAAAACTAAATTAGAAGTCTTTAGAATTGCGTATAAAGACAGTATGTCTAACTATAGACAGGCTCTAAAAGCTGCTAGGGCTGAGCATTTGAGCAAACTTATAGAAATAAACCAAAACAATCCCAGATTCTTATTTAGTACAGTGGCTAGACTGACAAAACATCAGATATCTGAAGAGAGTACTCCATCACAGCTTAATAGTGAGGACTTTATGAACTTTTTCACCGACAAAATCGATAGTATCAGGAATAAAATATTGGATGTTCAACCTTTGACAGCATCCGGTAATCTAGTCCAACCTAAAGCTCCACATTCAAAGCTACAATGCTTTACAGGTATAGGGAAGGAAGAGCTGTATAAACTTATCACCACGGCTAATTCAACAACATGTTTGTTAGATCCAATTCCAACTAGATTACTGAAAGAAGTGATACACACAGCTGGAGAGCCTCTCCTCAACATTATTAATTCCTCGTTATGTTTAGGTCACGTCCCTAAACCTTTCAAGCTGGCAGTTGTTAAGCCTCTTCTTAAGAAACCTAAACTAGACCCTAATGACTTATTAAATTACAGACCGATTTCAAACCTTCCCTTTATATCTAAAATATTAGAAAAGGTTGTGTCTACTCAATTATGCTCCTTCTTACAGGAAAACAATATCCTTGAAGAATTTCAGTCAGGTTTCAGGCCCCATCATAGCACAGAAACTGCACTAGTTAAGATTACAAATGACCTGTTTTTAGCTTCGGACCAAGGCTGCATCTCAATATTAGTTTTTCTTGATCTTAGTGCTGCATTCGACACTTTAGATCATAACATTCTCATAGACCGCTTACAAAATTACATAGGTATTCAGGGACAGGCATTAAAATGGTTCAGATCCTACCTGTCTGATCGATACCATTTTGTAGATTTAAATGGAGAAATGTCCAGTGTAATGCCAGTGGAATATGGGGTCCCACAAGGTTCAGTTTTAGGACCTCTGCTTTTCTCAATATACATGCTTCCCTTAGGCAACATTATTAGAAGGCATGGGATTAGTTTCCATTGTTACGCTGACGATACACAGTTATACATCTCATCAAAACCAGATGAAATATCTAAACTGTCTAGATTAACAGAGTGCGTTAAAGATATTAAAGACTGGATGACTGATAATTTTCTATTACTAAATCCTGATAAGACGGCGATATTACTGATTGGTCCAAAAACCAGTACACAGAAGCTCTCACAATTCAACCTGTACTTAGAAGGATGTTCTATTACTACTAGCTCTACAGTGAAAGACCTGGGTGTAATATTAGACAGCAGTTTGTCCTTTGAAAAACATATTTTCGATATTACAAAAATAGCCTTCTTCCACCTCAGAAATATCGCCAAGCTTAGGAACATTTTATCTGTATCTGATGCAGAAAAGCTAGTTCACACATTCATGACCTCCAGACTGGACTATTGTAATGCGTTATTTGGTGGTTGTCCTGCATCCTCAATAAACAAGCTACAGTTAGTCCAGAGTGCAGCTGCTAGAGTCCTTACCAGGTCAAGAAAGTATGACCATATAACCCCAATATTATCATCCCTGCACTGGCTACCTGTTAAGTTTAGAATTGATTATAAACTAGCACTTCTTACATACAAGACTCTAAATGGTTTAGCTCCCACGTATCTAGCCGGTCTTCTAACACATTACAATCCATCACGCTCCCTAAGATCTCGAAACTCCGGACTTCTGGTAGTTCCCAGAATATCAAAGTCTACAAAAGGGGGTAGAGCTTTTTCGTATTTAGCTCCTAAACTTTGGAACAGTCTTCCTGACAGTGTTCGGGGCTCAGGCACAGTCTCCCAGTTCAAACATAGACTAAAGACATATCTCTTTAGCCAGGCATACACCTAATAAATCCCATAACCTTGTACTCCAATACATCCGATTGATGCACATCATCATCTAGTGCCTCCTAATATCATGAATAGCAGCTACGCTAATCCCTTTCCATTTGTTTCCCTTCTTCTACACACCCCCGAGTCACACAGAGATTGTGCCAGCTCCGGTGGCATCCAGAGATGGTCCAGCTCCAGCCGGGTTCTGCTTCTGAGGACTGGAGTATTCAAAGCAGCACTGCCAACCCTATGTGGACATTTTACACATAACATTCTACACATGCTGTATCTGCATCACACAACTAATGCAGAAAGGACATTGTTCATATCACACTCTCCGTGTGTCACCCAGATGAGGATGGGTTCCCTTTTGAGTCTGGTTCCTCTCAAGGTTTCTTCCTAATACCATCTGAGGGAGTTTTTCCTTGCCACAGTCGCCTGAGTCACCTCAGGCTCGCTCACTAGGGAAAATTTTGTCTAACATCTAGGACTGTTTGTTTGTATGTTTATTGTTTTTTATGTTCTGTAAAGCTGCTTTGAGACAATGCTCTTTGTTAAAAGCGCTATACAAATAAAATTGAATTGAATTGAATTGAATTGAACTTCAGTTCAGCATTCAACACAATCATTCCTAAACATCTGATCGAGAAGCTGACACCGGTTCATGTGGATCCCACTTCATGATGCAGCACCTCGTTCCCTTCTCAGGGAACTGGGTTCCATACATAACATGAGACATTTTTTCATAGTCATTTTCTTACACTTCCCCTTCTGGTATCTGCAAACCTACCACCACACACAAGTCAATAAGTCAAGTCAAACTTTTATTGTCATTTCTACCACATATAGCTGATGAAGTACATAGTGGAATGAAACATTTCTTCAGGACCCTGGTGCTACATTGACAACATACTACATATAGTTACAAACAGAACAACAACACAGAGCTAGGAGAGGAGTTTGTTCTAGCTACATAAAGTGCAACTAGGTGCTAACAATGCAAAAACAGGAAGAACAAAATCATCACAAGACAGGACACATAGTGCCGAAAAAAAAGTGCAATAAATCAAAATGAAATGTGATGTGCAAACTTGAGAAACTGTAAAAACCAGGTGTCTAGTTACATATACATAAACATTATAACAGCGGTTGAAGTAGTGCAAACAAGTAGTAAACATTTATTTTGAGTCTTTTCGCACAGGTGTGTGTGTGTGTGTGTGAGAGAGAGAAAGAGAGTTGGTATAGTTCAGTTCTGGGTGTTGAGGAGCCTGATGACTTAATCGCAGAAGCTGTTACACAGTCTGGTTGTGAGGGTCCGAATGCTTCGGTACCTCTTTCCAGACAGCAGGAGGGTGAAGAGTGTGTGTGAGGGGTGTGTGGGGTCATCCACAATGCTGTTGGCTTTGCGGATGCAGCATGTGGTGTACATGCCCGTAAAAGAGGTGAGAGACACTCCGATGATCTTTTCAGCTGTCCTCACTATCCGTTGCAGGGTCTGGAGACACGAGACGGGTGCAATTCCCAAACCAGGCAGTGATGCAACTGCTCAAGATGCTCTTGATGGTCCCTCTGTAGAACACGGTCAGGATGGGGGAGGGAGATGGGCTTTCCTCAGCCTCCACAGGAAGTAGAGATGCTGCTGGGCTTTCTTGCTAATGATGCTTGTGTTGAGTGACCAGGTGAAGTTCTCCACCAGGTGTACACCAAGCTCTTGACGATCTCCACAAAGGATCTGTCAATGAACAGCAGAGAATGGCCACTCTGTGCTTTCCTAAAGTCAACAACCATCTCTTTAGTCTTGTTGACGTTCAGAGACAGATTGTTGTCTTTACACTAGGCTGTCCTTATTGTCCAGGTAAGTGAAGGCCAGATAGAGGGTTGTGGTGATGGCATCATCCATGGAGCGGTTAGGATGATACACAAACTGCAAGGGGTCCAGTGAGGGTGGTAGCTGGGTCTTGATGTGCCTCATGACGAGCCTCTAGAAGCATTTCATCACTATGGGTGTGAGTGAGAAGGGACAATAGTCATTGAGGCAGGAAACCGTAGACTTCTTTGGCATAGGCTTTTGCTATAAGCATGAGCCCCGTCAGACTGGTCGTGGAGGTGGTGTGGCAACTATTTATAGCAACTCTCTTAACGTTACTCAGAAAACCAGGTTTAACTCATTCGAAGTGCTTGTCCTTAATGTTACACTCACAGACATAAATAAAAAATCTCTACTATATCTTGCGCTGGCCACCGTATATAGACCCCCGGGGCCCTACGCCGATTTTCTTAAAGAGTTTGCACATTTACTCTCAGACCTACTGATTAATTATGACAAGGTGTTGATTGTAGGAGACTTTAACATTCATGTAGATGATTCCAATGATGCCTTAGGACTCGCATTTATGGGTTTATTAAATTCTTTTGGGGTTAAACAAAACATTACTAGACGAACTCATCGTTTTAACCATACACTAGATTTAGTTATATCACATGGAACAGATGTCACTGATATAGCTGTTCTACCTCAAAGTGATGATATCACAGACCATCACCTCTTAGTGTACACTCTACCTGTAGAACATATTAGACACGTCTCCCCTCGTTATCGATTCGGTAGAACTATTATCCCAACCACTAAAGACAAATTCACAAGTAATTTACCGGATCTGTCTCAACTTCTCACCAGACCCCTAAATGCAGATGACTTAGATGAATTAACTAACAGCATAGGCACTATTTTCACCAGCACACTAGATACTGTTGCCCCCGTCCGATTAAAAAGGGTCAGAGATAAAACATCTGCACCATGGTATAATAGTCAGACTCACGCCCTCAAGAGAGCAACCTGTAACCTAGAGCGAAAATGGAGAAAAACTTATTTAGAAGTCTTTAGAATTGCGTATAAAGACAGTATGTCCAACTATAGACAGGCTCTAAAAGCTGCTAGGGCTGAGCATTTGAGCAAACTTATAGAAATAAACCAAAACAATCCCAGATTCTTATTTAGTACAGTGGCTAGATTGACAAAACATCAGATATCTGAAGAGAGTAGTCCATCACAGCTTAATAGTGAGGACTTTATGAACTTTTTCACCGACAAAATCGATAGTATCAGGAATAAAATAATGGATGTTCAACCTTTGACAGCATCCGGTGACCAAGTCCAACCTAAAGCTCCACATTCAAAGCTACAATGCTTTACAGGTATAGGGAAGGAAGAGCTGTATAAACTTATCACAACAGCTAATTCATGATCTAAAACATGTTTGTTAGATCCAATTCCAACTAGATTACTGAAAGAAGTGATACACACAGCTGGAGACCCTCTCCTCAACATTATTAATTCCTCGTTATATTTAGGTCACGTCCCTAAACCTTTCAAGCTAGCAGTTATTAAGCCACTTTTTAAGAAACCTAAACTAGACCCTAATGACTTATTAAATTACAGACCGATTTCAAACCTTCCCTTTATATCTAAAATATTAGAAAAGGTTGTGTCTACTCAATTATGCTCCTTCTTACAGGAAAACAATATCCTTGAAGAATTTCAGTCAGGTTTCAGGCCCCATCATAGTACAGAAACTGCACTAGTTAAGATCACAAATGACTTGTTTTTAGCTTCGGACCAAGGCTGCATCTCAATATTAGTCTTACTTGATCTTAGTGCTGCATTCGACACTTTAGATCATAACATTCTCGTAGACTGCTTACAAAATTACTTAGGTATTCAGGGACAGGCATTAAAATGGTTCAGATCCTACCTGTCTGATCAATACCAGTTTGTAGATTTAAATGGAGAAATGTCCAGTGTAATGCCAGTGGAATATAGGGTCCCACAAGGTTCAGTTTTAGGACCTCTGCTTTTCTCAATATACATGCTTCCCTTAGGCAACATCATTAGAAGGCATGGGAATAGTTTCCATTGTTACGCTGATGATACACAGTTATTGTTACGGGTGGCAGGGCTGAGGTTGGACCACTAGGGGGCTTTCAGTAGGGGTTGTCATGTTTTGTCTGTTTGTTTATGTTTACGTTGGCCATGTGCATGTCAGTTAAGCCCCGCCCTGTCCAATTGTGTGTTAATTAATGTTCACCTGTACCTAGTGTTTCAATGATTACGTTTCCTATTTATAGTCCTGTCTTTGTCTGTTTTAGTTGCTAGTCTTTGTTTGTGTGTAGGCCGATGTGTGTCGCGGTTTTTGTTTCATGTTCATGTCTCGTGTTTATGTTAATAAACCCGTTTTTCACGGAAGCTTCACGTTGGGTCTGTTATATCCAGCCGGGCACCACTGGTCGTAACAGAAAGACTAGCCCAAACCGAACAGATCCAGCGCGAAGCTTCAGCGAGCAGGTTAGTTTTTGTTTCCGGGGTTTTAATGTTTTGGTTGTTTTTAGTTTGCGCTCCGGGTCGCAGTGCTTTTTTTTTTTTTTTTTTTTTTTTTTTTTTGATTCTGCCCGTGGTTAGGGAAAGGAGGAGGGTTCCGGCAAAAAAATGTTTAGATTTTGTAGGAACTTTTGATTTGTTCTCTCGCTCCGTCCATGTTCACGTCGGGGGCGTCGCCCCACGATGTAGCTTCCGTGGGGGGCGTGGCCCCGTTTTTATTTAACGGAGGAGAGTTCCGGCCGGAGGTTAAAGGTTTTGTTTCCGGCTCTCGCTCCGCCTAGGTTCCGGTGGGGGGCGTCGCCCCACGAGGTAGCTTCCATAGGGGGCGTGGCCCCAATGCTCACCAGCGGAGGAGAGTTCCGGCCAGGGCCCCGGACCTTGAAATTTTTTTTGTTGTTTTGGTTGCTCCGACTCTCGCTCCGCCCATGTTCCTGTGGGGGGCGTCGCCCTACGATGTAGCTTCCGTGCCAGCGGAGGAGAGTTACGGCAGCACCTAGCATGTACGGAGTTCCACACCCCAGCGAGACGGATAATCGTCGCCTCGGAACCATCGTTCGTCGGTGGACGTCGCCTCGGCGCGAGTGCTCGGCGGTGGACATCGCTCGGCGGTGGACATCGCTCGGCGGTGGACGTCGCTCGGCGGTGGACATCGCTCGGAGCTGCTGCTCGGCGGTGGACGTCGCTCGACCCTGTGGCTCGACGGTGGATGTCGCTCGGATCTGCTGCTCGGCTGTGGACGTCGCTCAGTGCCTCCGCTCGGCTGTGGACGTCGCGTTGGACCCTTTGGCCTTGCCGTCGGGTCCTGTGCTCCCCCCACTTGTCTCGCTCCTGCTTCTCGCTCCCCCCACGTGCCTCGCCTTGATCCTCGTTCCCCCCACTTGCCTCGCCTTGGTCCTTGCTTCCCCCCACTTGCCTTGCTTTTGCTTCTCGCTCCCCCCCCAGTGCCTCGCCCTGCTTCTCTCTACGTTCCTAGCTCCTCCTCAGGACCCATCGCTGGACCGGACGTTTTGGGCTAAGGGCTAAGGGCTAAGGGCTAAGGTTTGGCGCATCGGGAGCCGCGCCTTTGAGAGGGGGGAGATGTTACGGGTGGCAGGGCTGAGGTTGGACCACTAGGGGGCTTTCAGTAGGGGTTGTCATGTTTTGTCTGTTTGATTATGTTTACGTTGGCCATGTGCATGTCAGTTAAGCCCAGTTATATGTCTCATCAAAACCAGATGAAATATCTAAACCGTCTAGATTAACAGAGTGCGTTAAAGATATTAAAGACTGGATGACCGATAATTTTCTATTACTAAATCCTGATAAGACGGAGATATTACTGATTGGTACAAAAACCAGTACACAGAAGCTCTCCCAATTCAACCTGTACTTAGAAGGATGTTCTATTTCTAATAGCTCTATAGTGAAAGACCTGGGTGTAATATTAGACAGCAGTTTGTCCTTTGAAAAACATTTTTTCCGATATTACAAAAATAGCCTTCTTCCACCTCAGAAATATCGCCAAGCTTAGGAACATTTTATCTGTATCTGATGCAGAAAAGCTAGTTCACGCATTCATGACCTCCAGACTGGACTATTGTAATGCGTTATTTGGTGGTTGTCCTGCATCTTCAATAAACAAGCTACAGTTAGTCCAGAATGCAGCTGCCAGAGTCCTTACCAGGTCAAGAAAGTATGACCATATAACCCCAATATTATTATCCCTGCACTGGCTACCTGTTAAGTTTAGAATTGATTATAAACTAGCTCTACTTACATACAAGACCCTAAATGGTTTAGCTCCCACGTATCTAGCCAGTCTTCTAACACATTACAATCCATCATGCTCCTTAAGATCTCGAAACTCCGGACTTCTGGTTGTTCCCAGAATATCAAAGTCTACAAAAGGGGGTAGAGCTTTTTCGTATTTAGCTCCTAAAATTTGGAACAGTCTTCCTAACAGTGTTCGGGGCTCAGACACAGTCTCCCAGTTCAAACATAGACTAAGGACATATCTCTTTAGCCAGGCATACACCTAATAAATCCCATAACCTTGTACTCCAATACATCCGATTAAATGCACGTTATCATCTAGTGCCTCCTAATATTATGAATAGCAGCTACACTAATCCCTTTCCATTTGTTTCCCTTCTTCTACCCATCCCCGAGTCACACAGAGATGGACCAGCTCCGGTGGCATCCAGAGATGGACCAGCTCCAGCCGGGTTCTGCTTTCTGAGGACTGGAGTAATCAAAGCAGCACTGCCAACACTATGTGGACATTTTACACATAACACATGCTGTATCTGCGTCACACAACTAATGCAGAAAGGACATTGTTCATATCACACTCTCCGGTGTCACCCAGATGAGGACGGGTTCCCTTTTGAGTTTGGTTCCTCTCAAGGTTTCTTCCTAATACAATCTGAGGGAGTTTTTCCTTGCCACAGTCGCCTGAGTCACGTCAGGCTCGCTCACTAGGGAAAATTTTGTCTAACATATATCGTTTGTTTGTATGTTTTTTTGTTTCTTATGTTCTGTAAAGCTGCTTTGAGACAATGCTCTTTGTTAAAAGCGCTATACAAATAAAATTGAATTGAATTGAATTGAATAGGGACAATGGCTTAGCGCCGCTTAGGGAGATGTTGAATGTCAGTGAAGACATCCGCTAGCTGTTCTGCACATTCCCTGAGTACTCTGCCAGGAATGTTGTCTGGTCCAGCAAACTTCCCTGGGTTAAGTCTGCATAGAGTTCTCTTCACATCAGCCATGGATAGACAGAGCGCCTGATCATTAGGTTGGTCTTCCTCGCCGCTACACAGTTCTGTGCCTCGAACTGAGTGTAGAAATCATTCAGCATGTTTGGGAGGGAGGCGTCATTATCACAGGCAGGTGATGTGGTCTTGTAGTTTGTGATCACCTGAATGCCTTATCACATGCACCAGGAGTCTCTGCTGTCCTTAACGTGGCCGTGTGCATACTTCACCTCTCTTATGGCTCGGGACAGTTTGGCCCTTGCTGTTTTAGGGCCGTCTTGTCCCCAGCTCTGAAGGCAGAGACTCTCAACTTCAGGAGAGCACGCACTTTTACAGTCATCCACAGCTTCTGAGTAGAGCATGTGGTGATGGTGTTGGAGACGGTCATATAATTGATGCACTTGCTGATGTATCTGGTCACTGATGTCGTGTACTCCTCCATGTTGATAGAGTTGCCATTGGCTGCAGCCTCCCTGAACATATTCCAGTCAGTGCACTCAAAACAGTCCTGAAGAGCAGAGGTTGCTCCTGATGGCCAGGTTTTCACTTGTTTCAGAACAGGTTTAGAGCGTCTGACGAGTGGTCTGTATGCTGGAATTAGCATAACAGAGATGTGGTCTGAGTAGTTGAGGTGGGGGCGGGGCTCTGCACGATACGTGCCGAGAATGTTTGTGTAAACAAGATCCAGCGTGTTCGTGCCTCTCGTTGCAAAGTCCACATGCTATGAAATTTAGGGAGCACAGTTTTGAGATTCGCATGATGGAAATCTCCGGTGGTCATTAACAGTCCGCCAGGGTGAGCATTCTGCAGATGGCCACATAGAGTTCACATAGAGCATTCTTAACATTAGCGCTCAGAGGAATGTAGACCGTGAAAATGAAAGTGGTGGTGAATTCACGTGGTAAATAAAATGGCCTGCATCTAACAGTCACAAACTCTACTATCGATAAACAGTAACTAGAAACAAGCACACACTCTCTTTGGCCTAATGTAGTACTGTGGCCTACTATAAGTGTGTGTAAGTCTCTACTTTAAGTATTACTTGGTGTAAGTATCATATATTATGGGCTGAGTAATGAACTTCTAATACAGAGTGAAATTGGATCATCTAGGCTCCATAAAAGGATCAGGAGAATGAGCATATAGACTGTACACATGAAAATATCACACATCAGAGATGGTGCAGACTCAAACATTGACTTTCTCTGTCCAAGTACCATTGGGATACATTTTTGTGAAATAATAGAAAAAAGTAAAAACCGCATTTCAGAAAAAGCACATCACACCAACGGTAAAATATGGTGGTGGTAGTGTGATGGTCTGGGGCTGTTTTGCTGCTTCAGGACCTGGAAGACCTGCTGTGATAAATGGAACCATGAATTCTGCTGTCTAGCAAAAAATCCTGAAGGAGAATGTCCGACCATTTGTTTGTTATCTTTGACTAATATTTAAATGTGTTTGATTATCTGAAACATTAAAGTGTGACAAACATGCAAAAAAATAAGAAATCAGGAAGGGGGCCAACACTTTTTCACACCACTGTATATGAATACAGAATATTTTTTTAAACATTCATTTTTTTATTAGAAAAGTAATGTTCAAAAATATAAAATGCTATTATACTGGATTAATACATCAAAAGTCAGAAAATAAACAACTATAAGAAAATTTGCCCTAAAAAACTAATGCACTCCATGTTCACTTATGTGTATTCAGTCCTACTAGAAGCAGCCCTTTAAAAATGTTTCCACACACTCGTCCTCTGTTTAGAAAAATGAGTAGTTTGGCATTTGGCAGAAGTCTCTATCAACACATCCTGATACTGATAAAGCCTTAAAATAGGGCATTAGGGTATGTCTTTGCCCTTAGATGTACTGTAGATGTATTAAATATATATACACCAGTTGTATTCCACTGGTGGTGGTGACTTACAGCAGATCCGAGTTTCTGAGTGTCCCATGATTGAGACATTATTTTTGCACTTCTACCACCACATAAAACACACACGCACGACCCCCCACACACACACACACACACACACACACACACACACACACTTTGACCTAATGTATTACTGTGGCCTACCATAAGTGTGTGTAAGTATCTATTTTAAGTATTACTTGGTGTAAGTATCATATATTATGGGCTGAGTAATGAATTTCTAATACAGAGTGAAATTGGATCATCTAGGCTCCATAAAAGGATCAGGAGAATGAGCATATAGACTGTACACATGAAAATATCACACATCAGAGATGGTGCAGACTCAAACATTGACTTTCTCTGTCCAAGTACCATTGGGATACATTTTTGTGAAATAATAGAAAAAAGTAAAAACCGCATTTCAGAAAAAGCACATCACACCAACGGTAAAATATGGTGGTGGTAGTGTGATGGTCTGGGGCTGTTTTGCTGCTTCAGGACCTGGAAGACCTGCTGTGATAAATGGAACCATGAATTCTGCTGTCTAGCAAAAAATCCTGAAGGAGAATGTCCGACCATTTGTTTGTGACCTCAAGCTGACGCAAACTTGGGTTCTGCAACAGGACAATGATCCAAAACACACCAGCAAGTCCACCTCTGAATGGCTGAAGAAAAACAAAATGAAGACTTTGGAGTGGCCGAGTCAAAGTCCT
>JAUCMX010000028.1:12490863-12511584 GCA_033459395.1 Hemibagrus guttatus | reverse complement strand
AAGGATTTAGGGGCTACTAGCAGGATTTCAGTTGTTTCCATATTCAACATTAAGTAGTTTTGAGCCATCCATATTTTGAGATCATGTAAGCAAGATGTTAAGGAAGGGGGAGGAAAAACAGAGTTAGGTTGTAAAGTAAAATAAATTTGTGTGTCGTCAGCATAACTATGAAAATTGAAGCCATGGCGCCGGATGATCTGACCTAGGGGAAGTGTGTAGATTAAGAATAAAAGTAGACCAAGGACAGATCCTTGAGGCACTCCATGGGGGAAGGTGACAGAATGAGAGTTGAATTTGTCAATGCTAATGAACTGTTGCCTGTCTGTGAGATATGAGTTTAGCCATTGTAAAGCCGTTTCAGAAATTCCGATTGCAGACAAACGTGACAAAAGTACAGAGTGGCAGATGGTATCAAATGCTGAACTCAGGTCCAAAAGGACCAGAAGGCTGAGGGCACCAGAATCAGAGGCGAGGAGGAGGTCATTCACCACTTTGAGAAGAGCAGTCTCTGTACTGTGGAGGGGGCGAAAACCAGACTGAAATGGTTCCTGAAGATTATTTTTGTCCAAGTGAGTCTGCAGTTGTGTGGCAACCACTTTTTCTAGGACTTTAGACAAAAAAGGAAGATTGGAAATTGGTCTAAAGTTACTCAGTACTGTGTCATCAAGGCCAGGTTTTTTAAGTATAGGGGTGATCATGGCTATTTTCAGTCCAGGTGGTATATAACCAGACATAAGGGAACTATTTATCATGTGAGTGATGGGTATAATGAGGGAAGGGAGGAGGTTTTTGAGTAGATGTATTGGTAACGGATCTAACTGGCAGGTGGAGGAGTTAGAGCTCATAATCAGCTGTTCAACCACAGATGTATTGGTGAGAGTAAAGTTAGAAATTGGGTAGGGTATCTGGAAAGTAGAAGTTTCTGAAGGAGTAGAAAAAGAAAAGGATTGATAAATATTGTCAATTTTGTGTGTAAAAAATGAAAATTTTCATGAAAAGATCATTGGAGTCTCTTTTCACAAAGGTCAGAAGAACCATTAAGAATTGGAGATGGTGGTTTAACAAGTTTGTCGATCTCAGAAAAAAGGGTCCTGGGTTTACACTTTGCTCTGTTTATGATATTAGACAAGTAAGTAGCACGTGCGGTGTTAAGGGCTTTTTTATATTGTGATGTGAATTCAGCGTAGAGGGTAGCATGAACAGGAAGACAGGTCTTATAGAGACGTTCAAGACGCCTAGCCTTTGCTTTCATTAATCTGAGCTCTGGGGTGAACCAGGGGGAAGAATAAGCTGAAGGGACAGTTCTGGTCTTTAATGGGACCAGAGCTTTTAAGACATTAGATGTAGTTTCATTATATAATGAGAGAATCTCACCAGGACAACAGAGATTAACAGAGAGTGGCAGGGAGGAAGCAGCAATAGCAGTAGAGAAGTTGTCAGCGTTTATGTTTTTCAGGTTTCGAATAAGATATTGAAGATTTGATTTTAGATTTGGCAAGGGGGAGTGAGAACCTAAGGTCAATGAGTTCATGGTCAGATATGCCAACTTCGAGACCCTGGACACAAACATTATTAATTCCAACAGAGCAGATTAAATCGAGGGTATGAGAATGGCAGTGTGTAGGAAAATCAATGTGTTGTGTTAAGGATTTTTTGACAAGATCAAGATGGCGCCGCAGACGGCAGCCACGGTGTTTCGGTGCGCTCTACTTTTCATTATTCTGTGTTCCTATTCAGTTTTGTGTCACAGTTCTGGTAGCTCCTATTCCAGGGAAGAGCTCATGAACATCAGAGCTACTACCCCAGTGGACTTATTTCCGAGTTTTCTGGCTTCCACCGCGGATTTACTGGCGATTTTAATCAAAGAGGCACGTAACAAAGTGAAGTCCCGCAGAAGAGGGAAACGCTCAGGTGTGCTTGTGCGGCTCCGCCGGCGCGGATTACGCACACCGCTCCCTGGGATATTCCTCTCTAATGTGCGCTCACTTTGCAACAAAATGGACGAGCTGACCCTGCAGATGAACAAAAACAGAGACTTTCCTACGTCTTGTGTTTTGTGCTTCACGGAAACGTGGCTGTGTGATGCTATACCGGACTCTGCGCTTCAGCTGGGCGGATTTAATCTTTATAGAGCGGATAGACACACAGAGCTCTCCGGCAAAACAAAAGGTGGTGGAATCTGTTTTTATACTAACAACAGTTGGTGTAATGATGTGAAAGTACTGTCTCAACTCTGTTCCCCGGACCTGGAGGCCTTCATCATTAACTGTAAGCCCTTCTACTCTCCCCGTGAGTTCTCCTCGTTCATTCTCGTCGGTGTTTACATTCCGCCACAAGGTAATGTGCGCGAAGCGCAGCGCGCGCTGGCTGACGAGATACAGAGTGTGGAACGAACAAACCCGGATGCCTTGGTTATTGTCCTAGGAGACTTTAATAAAGGTAACCTCTCACACGAACTGCCCAAATATAAACAGTTTATTAAGTGCCCGACCAGAGAGGGGAACGTACTGGACCATTGCTACACCACCATCAGCGGTGCTTATCGTGCTGTCCCTCGTGCCGCACTGGGCCAGTCTGACCACATCATGGTGCATTTGATTCCTGCATACAGGCAGAAATTAAAACTCTGCAAACCTGTTGTGAGGACATCAAAGAAGTGGACCAGTGAGGCTGTGGGGGAACTTCAGGGGTGTTTGGACTGTACAGACTGGGATGTTTTTAGGTCTACCACCAACAGTCTGGATGAGTACACAGACACTGTGTCGTCCTACATTTACTTCTGCGAGGACAGCATCATTCCAACATGCACCAGGGTGAGTTATAACAATGACAAACCCTGGTTCACAGCCAAACTCAGACGGCTCAGGTCAGAGAAAGAGGCCGCATTCAGAAGTGGAGACAGAGGAAAATACAAGGAGGCTAAGTATAGATTTAGCGAGGAGGTGAGAAAAGCTAAAACAGAGCATGGTGAGAGAATGCAACAACAATTCCAAACCAACGACTCTGCCTCTGTCTGGAAAGGGCTTAAAGCGATCACCAACTACAAGCCTAGAGCCCCCCACTCTGTAAACGACCTGCGACTGGCCAACAGCCTGAATGAGTACTACTGCCGCTTTGAAAGACAATGGAACAGTCCTGACCCCCCCCAATCTTCCCCCCATCAGCTATCACCCACACAGCTCCACACCTCAGCAACACCCCACCCTCCACCCCTGACACCTCTCACCATCAAAGAGGAAGAGGTGAATAGACTGTTCAAACGTCTGAACACCCGCAAAGCTTCAGGCCCGGACTCCGTCTCCCCCTCCCTCCTGAAGCACTGTGCCAATCAGCTGTCCCCAGTGTTCACAGACATTTTTAACACCTCACTGGAGACCTGCCACGTGCCAGCCTGCTTCAAGACCTCAGCCATTGTCCCAGTCCCCAAAAAGACAAAGATAACAGGACTTAATGACTACAGACCCGTCGCTCTGACTTCTGTGGTCATGAAGTCTTTTGAGCGCCTCGTGTTGTCCTACCTCAAGGACATCACAGACCCTCTTCTGGATCCACTACAGTTCGCCTACAGAGCCAACAGATCTGTAGATGATGCTGTGAACATGGCCCTCCACTTCATCCTTCAGCATCTAGATTCCCCAGGATCCTATGCCAGGATACTGTTTGTGGACTTTAGTTCAGCTTTCAATACGATCATCCCCGCCCTGCTCAGAGACAAGCTCTTCCAGCTGAATGTGCCTGACTCCATGTGCAGTTGGATCACGGACTTCCTGACGGACAGACGGCAGTTCGTGAGGCTGGGAACGCATGTCTCTGACCTCCAGCACATCAGCACTGGATCCCCCCAAGGCTGTGTCCTTTCTCCTCTGCTATTCTCCCTTTACACCAACGGCTGCACATCTGGTCACCAGTCTGTCAAACTTCTGAAATTTGCTGATGACACCACCCTCATCGGCCTCATCTCTGATGGGAACGAGTCGGCCTACAGGGGTGAGATTGATCGTCTGGTGTCATGGTGCAGCACGAACAACCTGGAGCTCAACTCCCTAAAGACAGTGGAGATGACAGTGGACTTCAGGAAGGACCCAGCCCCCCGCCCCCCTGTCAACCTCTGTGACTCCCCGGTGTCATCTGCTGAGTCCTTCTGTTTCCTAGGCACCACCATCACCAAGGAGCTCAAGTGGGCGCAGAACATCAGCTCCCTCACCAAGAAGGCTCAGCAGAGGATGTATTTCCTGCGGCAGCTTAAGAAGTTTCTCCTACCTGTAAAGATGCTGGTTAACTTCTACACTGCCATCATTGAATCTGTCCTCACATCCTCCATCACAGTCTGGTTTGCTGCAGCTACAGCCAGGGACAAGGCCAAACTGCAGCGTGTCATCCACTCAGCTGAGAAGGTGATTGGCTGCAGTCTCCCATCTCTCCAAGAGCTTTACTTCTCCAGGTCCCGGAGACGTGCAGCCAAGATCGCAGCTGACCCCTCTCATCCCGGTAATGAACTCTTTTGGTCCCTCCCCTCTGGAAAGAGGCTTCGGTCCATCAAGACCAGGACCTCACGCCACAAAAACAGTTTCTTCCCCACTGCAGTCAGCCTGCTGAACAGTGCCCCACTTGCCCCCAGATGACCCCCCCAGAACTTACAGACAACCATGACACTTTCACATTCTAAATTGCACTACATCTTTTGCAACTCATCTTCTGTACACAATATTTATTTCATTATCGATTGTACATACAGGATACACTTATTTGGTCAGTCACTCTCACTCAACTTCAAACTTCTGTGTACATATTTATTATCATTCTCATTTGTGTACATATGTTATCTGTATATATGTTTGGACAGTCTCCTTCAATTTCACTTACACTTACATTGTAAATCGCAACTTTATTTAATTTATTATAGTTTATTTTATTATTTTAAAATTTTATCTGTTTATATGTTTTGCACCTGACACCAAGACAAATTCCTAGTACTGTAAAGTGCTCTTCGCGAACCCTTTGCTGTACCTGGCAATAAAAAAAAAAAAACTTTTCTGATTCTAAATCAAAACAGTCCAATACAGTCAAAAAATCCTTAGCAGGAGTACAGTCAGAATCCACATGAATATTGAAATCACCAAGCATAATAATATTGTTATATTGAGCACAAGCGATAGTAAGCAACTCAGAGAGATCAGAAAGAAAGTTTGCATGATGTTTAGGCGGTTTGTAGATCAGCAAAATCAAGAGTGGTGTGGGACCAGCAATTCTAAACGACAGATATTCAAAGCTAACAACAGCATGGAAGTCGATATTGATAGTTTTATATTTGTTCTTAATCACGGCTGCCAGGCCACCGCCTCTGCCAGTGAGACGTGGTTCAGACAGATGGTAGTATCCAGGAGGAGTCAGCAGGTTAAGCTCCATAAAGTCATTAGGTGTTTGCCAGGTTTCAGTGAGTAGTAGCATGTAAAATTTTCTTTCGATGATAATGTCATTCAGAAGTGTAGCTTTATTGGCCAGGGAGCGAGTGTTGAGTAGAGCAAAGTTATGTCTAAAGGGCGTATGAGTTTCACAGCACTGGGAGTATGTCACATCTCTAGCCAGAGGTGTGAGAGTATGAGACACGTTATTGTCACGAAAGCGCTTGTCGTTATGGTGACGCATCATTGTATGTGAACATATCACGGGTATTGAAGATGGAGAAGAGGAGTGTTGAATCATCCAGCGCTTAGGAGACCGATGAATATAGCGAGGGCGACGAGAAATTCCAAGGCTTTTACACGCTTCATATGTAGAAAAGTCCAGCCGAGAGAAACAGTTCATTTGGTGCAGTTGTGACGAGGTGTAAAAAAGCACCATGTTAAACAAAAAGAGAAAAAGACAAGAAATGAAAAGGGGTCTAGTGACCACGAGTTTATTTATGAAGTACATTGCCTTACACAGTTCGAGACGAACAGCACTCACAAAACGCAGCCACACCAAACACTGTAACACGAACTACATAAGCCCAGGGGGGTACGATCGCCAGGTCTGTCATGACCCGCGAATCTAAACGTACCGAGAAACCCAGCAATGGGCACGGGCAGATGGCTCACGAGGAACAGAGGAGTGAGGCTGCACCACACACGTTAGCCAAGCCCGGTGAGGAAAACATGCAAAACACAATCAATGAGGAAGGGGAGACTTACTCACCGCAGGTATCAAGCATTAAACCAGACACAGGCAGAGGGCTCGCGGTGAGAATTGAGGCGCGTCACGAACACCAGCCATACAGGTAAAGGCAGAAGTTTGCCAAAACCAGGAAACAGTCCAGTAATGTTTGATTTCATATCCAAAATGGGGAAAAACACAAGAGAGAGCGATGAGTGATGTTGATAGTGTTGGAGGAGACTGAAATACTGGTGATCAATTTGATCAAAACAAATAATCCAGACATATGGGTCGAGACAGCGTTGTTGTTGTCGTTAGTAGAAAAAAACGAATCCAAACATCCAGACAACCAGCAACAAGGACAGGATGGTGATACACAGCTTGCAAACAGTTAGCAAACAGCAAGAAACAGTGAAAATTGACAAAAAATTGATGATGAGAAGCGGCAGCCAAAGTGCGCACGGCGTTCTCTCACCGGAAGTATTTCACAATTGTGTGGTTCTACCAGTCTGAGTTCAGTTTATAATTTATAGACTGTCTGTCTAAGCCGAGCCTCAGGTCAAATTAAAAAAGATCTGCTTCACATATCATACATCATGCTTATCAATAACTAATGTACACACAGTAATGGGTTTTATTTATTTAGGGCAGTCCCCTAATCATCATAATTCCAGGTGGGAATTGTTTAAGTCGGTCGTATTCAATTGTCTAAAGTCAGTTGACTGTATAATAAATGTGAAAAAGCGAAACAAACTATAAGATAAACATAAAGAAGATTGATTCATTCATACTAACCTTAAATAGGAGGAAGGAAAGATACTAGACATGATAAGATAATCTCCATACTCCTGGTCCACTGGTGCTGATATTCAGTAGGGAGAAAACAGTGGAAATAATATCATGCTAAATTAACCTGATTTACTGTGTTAATGGACAGTTGGGTGAATGAATTCGGGGAGGAAAACAACCCCACAAAAGCAGTTTTGTTCAGAAGCATTTTCATGTTTGCAAAACTGTTATGGTGACTTTTGTTCTTCACTCTGTTACAGGTTCTTCTCTGAAATGCTAGTGTTTCCCACATGTGGGTGGGGCATGTCAACCCCTCCCTGACCCCTGCAGCTGGCAAGATGCCTGTATCCTGTGCTGTATCCATGAAACTTCTCTGTATGAATCGCCTTATGTTTATCACGGCACCTCTAAGACTGTTAAAAATCAACATTTCTAAATACAAGCTTCAGATGTATCACTTTAGTCATAATTCTAGTTCATCCTCAAACACCTTCCTTTGTACACACCCACTAAACCACACCCACACCTGCTCCAACTTCAAGCATCTTAATTATAGCGCAATATGCATAGGGACTTTCAATGACTGTCAAATGTTCTTTATCACCTTAGATCCAGTTATGTCTGTGATGAAGTGACTACAAGGTCACCAGCTGTCGAACAGACCTCTGCAATTAGAAAAGAGCTGAACCGTGAGCATGCTTGATCCAAAAGATGATCTCTTCACCATAACTGATTTGTTTGGGTTTTTTTTTTTTAAATTATGTATTCAGCAACAGCAGTAGGATATCTACTTCACTGTGAGCCTTTTTAGGCAAATCCTGTACTGAAGAAATTAATTCTTGTCAACAGTTATTTACTGTTAAATGTATTTTGACAGGAGTTACAAGGTTGTAGGGTATTATTTGGAAAATCAATGAAAATTTTAAATAACCAGAGGCTGCTTCAGTCCAAACATCATAAACTTTATAAAGACCCATATGCGGGACTCAGCAAAGCGCTGCTTTTATTGCATAAACACAATACATAGGGAAAACCAACCTAAACACAAGACATGACACTAATAAAACAAAACCTAACAAACAAAGAAACCTAGAACATGAAACAATGATCGATACAAAAGGATCCCTATTTATAGGGCTAAACATTAGGGCTAATTGGATACAGGTGACACAATCAGGAATGGGAACAATGGGCAGGTAAACACACAGACAAGCAGGCTTCCAAGTTTCACCTGCCAGTGCCCTCTCCAGGCCTGGCGGGGAACTGTCCAGCTGTTCCTGACAGTAAGGGCCCACTGAAATGGGTTTTATTTATTTGCACCAATCCTTTAATCATCTTAATTTTGTGGGGGATTTTTTGAAGTTGGTTGTATTTGGTTAAAGTCAGTTGACTGTTTGATAAATGTGAAACACAAACTGTAAGACAAAGTTTTGATGATAAATTAATTTCCATCCTCTTGGAATATTGCTGCTATATGGTATATGCTATGGACTATAAAACATGTGGGTAATAAAGTCATATTTAAAAAGAAACCATTAGCCTGATTTAATGACTTAGTGCACAGATGGGGAATAAATGAAATAAAAAAAACACAAAACCAGTTTTGTTTAGACATATTCATGTTTTTAAAAAGATTTGATTGTGACTTTTGGTTGCCACTCTGTTACAGGTTCTTCTCTGAAATGCTACAAGTCTAATCACATATATGTTTGTAAACATATACATAGCAGCATGACGATGTGAAGTATGCAAAAATGCAGTCACTAATAGAGTGTATTATAGAGTAGAGCGCAAATAGAAGTAGAGTATTGTAGAGTGCAAATAGAAGTAATCATTATAGAATCGAGTTGAAGTAGTGCAAATAAGAGTGACATATTGTGAATCTTTTCACACAGGTGTGTGTGTGTGTGTATGTGTATGTGTGTGTGTGTGTATGAGAGAGAGAGAGAGAGAGAAAGTTGGTATAGTTCAGTTCTGGGTGTTGAGGAGCCTGATGGCTTGTGGGAAGAAACTGTTACACAGTCTGGTTGTGATGGCCCGAATGCTTCGGTACCTCTTTCCAGATGGCAGGAGGGTGAAGAGTGTGTATGAGGGGTGTATGGGTGTGTGTGTGGGGTTGTCCACAATGCTGTTGGCTTTGCGGATGCAGCGTGTGGTGTACATGTCTGTGATGGAGGGGAGAGAGACTCCAATGATCTTTTCAGCTGTTCTCACTATTCGCTCCGTCTTGCGATCCGAGATGGTGCAATTCCCAAACCAGGCAGTGATACAGCCGCTCAGGACGCTCTCGATGGGAGGGAGATGGGAGGGAGCTGGGCTTTCCTCAGCCTCCGCAGGAAGCAGAGGTGCTGTTGGTGCTGTTGGTGATGGAGCTGGTGTTGAGTTACTAGGTTAGGTTCTCCGACAGATGTACACCAAGGAATTTGTTCATCTTGACGATCTCCACCAAGGAGCCGTCAAAGAAAGGCAGAGAATGGCCACTCTGTGCTCTCCTAAAGTCAACAACCATCTTTTTAGTCTTGTCAACATTCAGAGACAGGTTGTTCGCTTTACACCAGGCTGTTAGTCGTTGCACCTCCTCTCTGTACGCTGACTCGTCGTTCTTGCTGATGAGGCCTACCACGGTCGTCTGATCAGCGAAATTGATGATGTGGTTGGAGCTGTGCATTGCTGCACAGTCATGAGTCAGCAGGGTGTACAGCAGTGTGGTGGTGCTGGAGATGCTGTTCCTTATCCGGACTAACTGAGGTCTCACAGTCAGGAAGTCCAGGATCCAGTTGCAGAGGGAGGTGTTCAGGCCCAGCAGGCTCGGTTTCTCAATCTGGGTCACAGACTGTCAATGCAGATCTATCCACAGTGGCAGTGAGCACCACCAAGCAACGAGACTCCAACCAGGGGTAGAGCATCTGGATGAATCAGGCAGGTCCGGAAAGAAGAAGTGGTCACACTGGGAACTAGGGTGAGGGTTAGGGTTAGGCTAACCGTAACTATAACCCTAACCCTAACCCTAGCATTGGGAGCTCTGTAATGGGACGAATATCTCGACAGAGGAAGACAGACAGAGAGAGAGAGAGCAGGATATTAGGTCTGCTTGTGATCATGTGATGTTCATAGAGTGCAGGCAGGGACTCCGGAAAGACTAGCTATGACAGCATAACTGAAAGGGAGAACCAGAAGGTCACAGACATGAAGGCTTCCTGGGACATAAAGCGTCCAACCACTTCACAGTCAGTGACCTGAGTGACCATGTGAGAGTGGTGAGGCGACAGCATCCAAACATCCCAGTACACCAAACACTCTACGCCCATGAACCTTCCAGATCTGCTCCTTTACCTAAGAAAACTATACATTGAAAGCTTGACTAAACAAATGTGTCTTCAGCCTAGACTTAAACACTGAGACTGTGTCTGAATCCCCAACACTGATTGGAAGACTGTTCCATAACTGTGGGGCTTTTTAAGAAAAAGCTCTGCCCCCTGTTGTATCCTTTAATACTTTAGGTGCTACCAAATAACCTGCACCCTTTGATCAAAAAAAACCAAAAGACCACTCAGGTACTTCGCCCTGAAACCATTTAGTGCTTTATGGCTAAGTAATATTTTATAATCAATGTAAAATTTGACTGGGAGCCAATGCAGTGCGGATAAGATAGGAGTGATGTGTTCATATCTTCTGGTTCTAGTTAGGACTCTAGCTGCTGTGTTCTGCACTAACTGGAGCTTGTTTATCTCCTACTGGAACATCCAGACCGTAAGGCATTACAATAATCCAACCTAGAGATAACAAAAGCATGAACTAGTTTTTCTGCATCATGAAGTGACATCATATTTCTTATCTTAGCAATATTTCTGAGATGAAAGAAGGATACTCTAGTGATATTATCTACATGAGCTTAAAACAACAGACCTTTGTGCAACACAGAACATAACCTTAATATGCATAGAGAAGTCACCATTTAGATCTACAAACTGATAACAAATCAGTCAAATAAGACCTGAGTCAGGAGAGAGCTGTTACCTTAACACCAACAACATTTTCTAGCTCATCAAGTAGTATAATGTGGTCAGACTCAATATGGCAATTAGCTGGCCTCATATACAGAGGGGCAAAAAAGTATTTAGTCAGCCACCAATTGTGCAAGTTCTCCCACTTAAAAAGATGAGAGAGGCCTGTAATTTTCATCATAGGTACACTTCAACTATGAGAGACAGAATGAGAAAAAAAAATCCAGAAAATCACATTGTCTGATTTTTAAAGAATTTATTTGCAAGTTATGGTGGAAAATAAGTATTTGGTCACCTACAAAAAAGCAAGATTTCTGGCTCTCACAGACCTGTAACTTCTTCTTTAAGAGGCTCCTCTGTCCTCCACTCGTTACCTGTATTAATGGCAGCTGTTTGAACTCGTTATCAGTATAAAAGACACCTGTCCACAACCTCAAACAGTCAGACTCCAAACTCCACTATGGCCAAGACCAAAGAGCTGTCAAAGGACACCAGAAACAAAATTGTAGACCTGCACCAGGCTGGGAAGACTGAATCTGCAATAGGTAAGCAGCTTGGTGTGAAGAAATCAACTGTGGGAGCAATTATTAGAAAATGGAAGACATACAAGACCACTGATAATCTCCCTCGATCTGGGGCTCCACGCAAGATCTCACCCCGTGGGGTCAAAATGATCACAAGAACGGTGAGCAAAAATCCCAGAACCACACGGGGGGACCTAGTGAATGACCTGCAGAGAGCTGGGACCAAAGTAACAAAGGCTACCATCAGTAACACACTATGCCGCCAGGGACTCAAATCCTGCAGTGCCAGACGTGTCCCCCTGCTTAAGCCAGTACATGTCCGGCCTGTCTGAAGTTTGCTAGAGAGCGTGTGGATGATCCAGAAGAGGATTGGGAAAATGTCATATGGTCAGATGAAACCAAAATAGAACTTTTTGATAAGAACTCAACTTGTCGTGTTTGGAGGAGAAAGAATGCTGAGTTGCATCCAAAGAACACCATACCTACTGTGAAGCATGGGGGTGGAAACATCATGCTTTGGGGCTGTTTTTCTGCAAAGGGACCAGGACGACTGATCCGTGTAAAGGAAAGAATGAATGGGGCCATGTATCGTGAGATTTTGAGTAAAAACCTCCTTCCATCAGCAAGGGCATTGAAGATGAAACATGGCTGGGTCTTTCAGCATGACAATGATCTCAAACACACCGCCCGGGCAACGAAGGAGTGGCTTCGTAAGAAGCATTTCAAGGTCCTGGAGTGGCCTAGCCAGTCTCCAGATCTCAACCCCATAGAAAATATTTGGAGGGAGTTGAAAATCCGTGTTGTCCAGCGACAGCCCCAAAACATCACTGCTCTAGAGGAGATCTGCATGGAGGAATGGGCCAAACTACTAGCAACAGTGTGTAAAAACCTTGTGGCCACTTACAGAAAACGTTTGACCTCTGTCATTGCCAACAAAGGGTATATAACAAAGTATTGAGATGAACTTTTGTTATTGACCAAATACTTATTTTCCACCATAACTTGCAAATAAATTCTTTAAAAATCAGACAATGTGATTTTCTGGATTTTTTTTTCTCATTCTGTCTCTCAGAGTTGACGTGTACTTATGATGAAAATTACAAGCCTCTCTCATCTTTTTCAGTGGGAGAACTTGCACAATTGGTGGCTGACTAAATACTTTTTTGCCCCACTGTAGACCCAGAATAGGCCTGGAATAAACATAGACCCAGATCTTTGAGAGTATGTGTCAGACACACGCAACCCCGCACACCCCCCACACGTGACACACACACGCAACGCCCCCTGCACCTGACACATACACACAAACACATACAATCACACATTCACACACACACATACATACATACATACATACATACATACATGAAATCTACTTTGGCTAGATTTGCAAACATTTTAGAGCATGAAAATATTCAATACTTCATTCATACAATTCATTATCAAATGGCTGTACAGCCGGCTTTTATTTCAATTATTATAATCTCATGCTCAGGTTTGAGTTTCTCCACTATAACACTTTTACTTTCTGTTTCAGTTTAATGTGATCCAGCTTTCTTCATTAGAGTGAGTTAAATTCCAGAATTCACAGAGAAATGATTCATAGTAATTACCTCACTTTTAAAATGGAATTGCATGAAAAAATACAACAATAAATATTGTTTTTCAGAAATGAATAAAATAAAATAAATCACATTTTTTAAAGCTTGATAATTGGTGGAGCAGTTGAATTGGATCAAGCAAACAATGCTATCCAAGTGGCTCAAGAGGAAGTGAGAAAGTCTGAGAATGAGATGAGAAAATATGAAGGTAAAGTATCTTACTACATGTCCAAGATTTCCCAGACTGAACACAACATCAGTCAGAAAAACAGCAACCTGAACCAGACACGTAAAGTAATCCAGAAGGTGAAGAAGCTGATAGAGTCTGTAGCTGAGTTCCAGGAGAAAGTGAGAAGTGCCATCAATCTTCTGGGTGTCCTGAGTGGGAGGGTCAGAGTGGCTGAACATCAGACTCGCAGATTCATCCTCCAGGAACCTGTGATGAAGGTGATGGAGGATGTGATGAAGGCATAAAACAGATCACGGGGAATGAGCTACTCTACTACAATGACCTGCCAAGATTCATCGATCAGATGAAGGAGAACAACCAACGACTGGCAGACATCTGTGCCTCAGAGAACCAAGGATTGGCAGATATCTGTGCCTCAGAGAACAGCTCTAAGAACACCAGAAGAACATGCTGCTGCTGCTGCAGCTGTTTTAGACTGACATTCAGTGAATAATGGATATCCTGGGATGTGTCAAATAAGGATAAAGTATCAATAAGTTCAATAAGTCACAGACTTAGGATACCATCAGCCTAAAACTCTGTTCGGAGGAAATATAACACAACTTTAAAAACAAAACAAAACATAAATACATAAAACAAACAGGAAAAATAAGCTTTTCAACATGCCCTTTCTTTCCTTTCTGGATTCCTGGAGACAGGAGCCACAGAAGAGAAAGCCTTTATTTTGTCACATATACATACAAATTCTGTCTTCGCATATCCCAGATTTGGCTGTTGGGGTCAGAGAATAGGGTCAGAGAACAGGGTCAGGGTCAAGATTCAGTGCTCCTGGAACAGGGAGGGTTAAGTACCATCTTGGCATTGTTGGGGCTTGAATCTAGAAGAATATAAATGTATATAAATATTGGGGATTGTAATCACTAGTTCTGATTGTTGAGGGGATTAGCCCCACCCACCCCAACTGCAGGAAACTACAGAATTTAATATGAAAACATTTTAGAAAAACCCAGCAGATGGCGGTGTAGGACTGGATTTCTCATTAAACGCGTCAGGCACTGAGCCTCATCTGTTGGTAGATTAGTGTGTAAGTTTTTGCATAAACCTGACTAAAAGGTTTCACCAGCCTTACAACAGTTTTGGGAAGACTGACTTTCTTCACACTCACATTATTATAAATGTTGATCATGAAAGCACGGGGATGTTTATTTTAACTGCTGGGTTGCACATATTCAGTAGTTTAGTTGCTTGTTTCATTATTGGATTAATTGGAGGTTTTTAATTGGAGGATTAATTCAGATTTTGTGAGACATTTCATTTTAAATGTATTTTTTGTTAGCTTAGTTGCTCCATTTCTCTTGCACAATATAAAATGGATGCATTGGGTATATTTTATTTAGACTGTAGACATAGCTCATAGAAACTCTTTGCACTTACTATATAGAGGTATTTTGAAACAACCCTCTACTGACACAATGAAGCTTGAGTCACCATTGGCTAGTAAATGTTTTATTTTATTTTAGAAGTGGAGTGTGTTATGCTAGCTCAGCGAGAGACACGTCTGCCTGCAGTCTGCCGATTAAAAAGCTGTTCTATGACCACTACAAGTGTTTCGAAACTTTGACCAGGTAACATTCTTATTACTAACAGACTTATTCCAGCTCATAAGTTTATTGTCAAGCTGGAGTGGTGTTTGTGTTTTTGTGTGTGTGTGTGTGTGTGTGTGTGTGTGTGTGTGTGTGAGTTTAAAGAAAAATCTGAAAGTGTGTAAGTCACCAAAATGTCTGCATTCAGGTCTTATAGAACCATAATTAAATTCTACTGTTGACATTCAATGCTGAACATGGACACAACATTCATTCATTGTCTACCGCTTATCTGATCTATTCTCGGGTCACGGGGAGCCTGTGCCTATCTCAGGCGTTATTGGGCATCAAGGCAGGATACACCCTGGACGGAGTGCCAACCCATTGCAGGACACACACACTACGGACAATTTAGAGATGCCAATCAACCTACAATGCATGTCTTTGGCCCGGGAAAGGAAACCGGAGTACCCGGAGGAAACCCCCAAGGCACGAGGAGAACATGCAAACTCCACACACACATGGCAGAGGTAGGAATCGAACCCCCAACCCTGGAGGTGCGAGGCAAACGTGCTAGCCACCTTGCCCCCACAGAGTAATTATAATAATAATAAATTAAACAATTACTTCATCTGTCTGAATTATTTATGGTTGAATGTGAATTTAATATACCATTTCTTAGCAAATGTCTTTCTCTTGCCACCTCTCCTCAGCTGATGGTGGATCATACTGCTGAAGCTCTGTGCCTTCTGTTGAAATGATGATCAGGTCTGAAAGGCGTAAGGATGTGAGACTGCTGTGGACATCTGTTTGTATTCTCTTTTGGGCACTGAAGGCTTTTTCGCAGTTGGCAGAGCTGATTGGAAGAACAAGAAAAAACTGAACAAGATGAAGAATGTTTTGCATTTCATCTCTGTAGGGTTGCTTCAGCATCAGCATCTGGTACAGGTTCAGGTAGGACTTGCCATGAAGATCGTTAGACACTCGCCTTTTGCCAAGTTGTTGTGCAGACCAGGCATTGGGCATTGGTGGCTCAGTGGTAGGTTACTCGCCTATCATGCGGAAGGCCCGGGTTCGATTCCAGCCAATACCTCAACCCCAGCCACTGGATGCAGTGCCGGTCCCAAGCCCGGAAAAATGGGAGGGTTGCGTCAGGAAGGGCATCCGGCGTAAAACATTTGCCAAGTTGTTGTGCGGACCAGTTGGTCCGCTGTGGCGACCCCGAACAGGGAGCAGCCGAAAGCAACTTCTTCTACTGACGAGAGGGACCAAAACAGGAAATTCGTTGTTTATCACTACACCATGCTGAATCAGTTTGCTTATTCTATGGAGTTCATGCAGAAGGCAGAGACAGAGAACTCGTGCTACAGCACATCATGACTGCTAAAACATTACCTAGACTCGCTGAGCACAATGGAGAGTCAAACTCTCACTCAGCCACATGCTCAGAGTAACCATCTTTAAAATGCTACACACACACACAAAACACACACACACACACACACACACACACACACAGGGTTATTTTCTTTGCCACACACTCTCAAGTGTAATTATTCCAAGATGCTAAACATAAAAATACACTGAATGTGGAAAAATTGGCAAGATGCCAGCCGCTCTCATGCAGTCTAGGGGAGAACAGCGACGGTTTCAACACATTTTGCATTTCCTTAATTTTCTCAGAGACTTTGTATTGGGAAGACAACATTTTAATACATTAAACCCACATCTGTCACCTACCCACCCATACTGCTGTAGCATGTGTACATATGATAAAATATGTACAATTTATACTTGAATAAACAAAGTCAAATGTTGCACTTGACCCCATAACAGGGAACAATTGCAACATTCATTAAACTGCATTTTAATGAATGTATTATTTAACATTATTCTGCAATTTCTTTATTTTCTTTCTGAACAAACAGGGTCTCTACTAAGTTAAATTAGCTGTACAAAGACAATACTTAGTATAAGGGGAAAAACAACAACATATTTTCAAGGAACCAGTAACAATGTAAACCATGTTTTGTTTAATTATTAAGATACATTTCAATTATAATTTTTTTAATTAAAATCAAGACACAGAAATTTAATGATATTTCTGTGCTTAGGTGCCAATCCTGGGGCTTGAGCACCCATAGAACAATGCTAGATATGCACCATTAATTGAAATTTGTGAGACTCTCAGATTGGTGGATCTTGCTGGTGGTAGTATCTAGATAGAGTGGCCGCTCTTTCAAAATGGTAGTAGGCATGATTATCAAATCATTGTAGTAATGTCAATTAGTCCTTGCAATTCGCTTAAATGGACAGGTTCATAATCAAAACAAGAACCTCAGTTGACACAAGCCTCTCCAACTATTTGCAGTGCTGTCATTTCTTCAAGAACAGTTGTCCTCTACATCAAGTATTGACTGCAGCAGTGAAACCGGGAAGCAGAACAGTCAAACATATTGAGAAAACTGAAAAAAAATCATTCCCCTGGATAACATACAATGCTGCCAAAAACAAGGTATTGTGTGAAATTTGCTTTATAGCAAAAGACATGCAAGCCCCACTCTCATTTACCACACACGCGCAAGAATCCTATAAGGCGTTTGTAAAAGATGACTTTTCTAGCTGGTCAAAAGCAATGAAAAGATTAAGGTTCTTGTTCTTTGCTTGTTTTCTGTAACTGCTTTTTGAATAACTGAGGAAATGAAAGCATTATAATTAGTAACTTAAAATGTTTCTATTAAATTATCATGTTAATTATCATACTAATTCAAAAGAATTAGTCTGCTTTTAGACTTATGCTGGAGTTGATTCACTTTCCATCAATTAAACTAAGTAAGTAAATAATTAAATGAATTAGCACCATAATATCGTGTATTGGCGATCTCACAGGCTGAAGATAAGATGATATGAATGTTGAGAATATCGTTCAACACTAGTTAAATATTTTTAAGTGATCATTTGCTCATGGTAATCTAGCCATAGGGGTCACAGCCCAGTGACTTCAATTCAATTTTATTTGTATAGCGCTTTTAACAAAGAGCATTGTCTCAAAGCAGCTTTACAGAACATTCATTCATTCATTGTCTACCGCTTATCTGATCTACACTCGGGTCACGGGGAGCCTGTGCCTATCTCAGGCGTCATTGGGCATCAAGGCAGGATACAACCTGGACGGAGTGCCAACCCATCGCAGGGCACACACACACTCTCATTCACTCACGCAATCACACACTATGGACAATGTAGAGATGCCAATCAACCTACAATGCATGTCTTTGGACCGGGGGAGGAAACCCCCAAGGCACGGGGAGAACATGCAAACTCCACACACACATGGCGGAGGCGGGAATCAAACCCCCAACCCTGGAGGTGTGAGGCAAAAGTGCTAACCACTAAGCCACCGTGCCCCCTTTTACAAAACATTACAAAAGATGTTAGACAAAATTTTCCCTAGTGAGCGAGCCTGAGGTGACTCAGGTGACTGTGGCAAGGAAAAACTCCCTTAGATGGAATTAGGAAGAAACCTTGAGAGGAACCAGACTCAAAAGGAAACCCATCCTCATCTGGGCGACACACGGAGAGTGTGATATGAACAATGTCCTTTCTGCATTAGTTGTGTGATGCAGATACAGCATGTGTTATGTGTAAAATGTCCACATAGTGTTGGCAGTGCTGCTTTGATTACTCCAGTCCTCAGAAAGCAGAACCCGGCTGGAGCTGGTCAATCTCTGGATGCCACCGGAGCTGGCACAGTCTCTGTGTGACTCGGGGGATGGGTAGAAAAAGGGAAACAAATGGAAAGGGATTAGCGTAGCTGCTATTCATAATATTCGGAGGCACTAGATGATAATGTGCATTTAATCGGATGTATTGGAGCACAAGGTTATGGGATGTATTAGGTGTATGCCTAGCTAAAGAGATATGTCTTTAGTCTATGTTTGAACTGGGAGACTGTGTCTGAGCCCCGAACACTGTTAGGAAGACTGTTCCAAATTTTAGGAGCTAAATACGAAAAAGCTCTACCCCCTTTTGTAGACTTTGATATTCTGGGAACTACCAGAAGTCCGGAGTTTCGAGATCTTAAGGAGCGTGATGGATTGTAATGTGTTAGAAGACTGGCTAGATACATAGGAGCTAAACCATTTAGGGTCTTGTACGTAAGTAGTGCTAGTTTATAATCAATTCTAAATTTAACAGGTAGCCAGTACAGGGATGATAATATTGGGGTTATATGATCATACTTTCTTGACCTGGTAAGGACTCTGGCAGCTGCATTCTGGACTAACTGTAGCTTGTTTGTTGAAGATGCAGGACAACCACCAAATAACGCATTACAATAGTCCAGTCTGGAGGTCATGAATGCGTGAACTAGCTTTTCTGCATCAGATACAGATAAAATGTTCCTAAGCTTGGCGATATTTCTGAGGTGGAAGAAGGCTATTTTCGTAATATTGGAGATATGTTTTTCAAAGGACAAACTGCTGTCTAATATTACGCCCAGGTCTTTCACTGTAGAGCTATTAGTTATAGAATATCCTTCTAAATATAGGTTGAATTGTGAGAGCTTCTGTGTACTGGTTTATGTACCAATCAGTAATATCTCCGTCTTATCAGGATTTAGTAATAGAAAATGATCAGTCATCCAGTCTTTAATATCTTTAACGCACTCTGTTAATCTAGACAGTTTAGATATTTCATCTGGTTTTGATGAGATATATAACTGTGTATCGTCAGCGTAGCAATGGAAACTAATCCCATGCCTTCTAATGATGTTGCCTAAGGGAAGCATATATAGTGAGAAAAGCAGAGGTCCTAAAATTGAACCTTGTGGGACCCTATATTCCACTGGCATTACACTGGACATTTCTCCATTTAAATCTACAAACTGGTATCGATCAGACAGGTAGGATCTGAACCATTTTAACGCCTGTCCCTGAATACCTATGTAATTTTGTAAGCGGTCTACAAGAATGTTATGATCTAAAGTGTCGAATGCAGCACTAAGATCAAGTAAGACTAATATTGAGATGCAGCCTTGGTCCGAAGCTAAAAACAAGTCATTTGTGATCTTAACTAGTGCAGTTTCTGTGCTATGATGGGGCCTGAAACCTGACTGAAATTCTTCAAGGATATTGTTTTCCTGTAAGAAGGAGCATAATTGAGCAGACACAACCTTTTCTAATAATTTAGATATAAAGGGAAGGTTTGAAATTGGTCTGTAATTTAATAAGTCATTAGGGTCTAGTTTAGGTTTCTTAAGAAGAGGCTTAATAACTGCTAGCTTGAAAGGTTTAGGGATGTGACCTAAATATAACGAGGAATTAATAATGTTGAGGAGAGGGTCTCCAGCTGTGTGTATCACTTCTTTCAGTAATCTAGTTGGAATTGGATCTAACAAACATGTTGTTGAATTAGCCGTGGATATAAGTTTATACAGCTCTTCCTTCCCTATACCTGTAAAGGATTGTAGCTTTGAATGTGGAGCTTTAGGTTGGACTAGGTCAACGGATGCTGTCAAAGGTTGAACATCCATTATTTTATTCCTGATACTCGATTTTGTCGGTGAAAAAGTTCATAAAGTCCTCACTATTAAGTTGTGATGGAGTATTCTCTTCAGATATCTGATGTATGGTTAGTCTAGCCACTGTTCTAAATAAGAATCTGGGATTGTTTTGGTTTATTTCTATAAGTTTGCTCAAATGCTTAGCCCTAGCAGCTTTTAGAGCCTGTCTATAGCTGGACATACTGTCTTTATACGCAATTCTAAAGACTTCTAATTAGTTTTTCTCCATTTTCACTCGAGGTTACTGGTTGCTCTCTTGAGGGCGTGAGTATGACTATTATACCATGGTGCAGGTGTTTTGCCTCTGACCTTTTTTAATCGGATGGGAGCAGCAG
>JAUCMX010000028.1:12465363-12490363 GCA_033459395.1 Hemibagrus guttatus | reverse complement strand
CCTTGCATCTGAAGTCATAGGTTTAGGACTAGGATAAAACTGTCTGTAACTAAGGTTGCAAGTGTTGTTCAAAGCAGATTCATATAGATTGAGCACAAAGTGGTTGTTACATGTAAAAACAGAAATGGCTGCTTCTTCATGGGCCCAGCGGCAGCTATTAAACATTTTGACCACAAGATGTCACTACTGTGCACTGTTGAAAAGCTTCGAGTCATGAACCATTTTATGATACAGTTAAGGGGAAAGCCTCTTCACAAAGCTTCATTTCACATCACTAGACAAACGCAAGAAAAAACTTGTCACTTACTGGCTACATTACGAAGCCTGATCAGGCAAGATCAGCCTTGAGTCTGGCAATCTTACAAAGGCACAAAAAATCTCTAGGGTTAGGGTAAGTCACAAACGTCATCTTAGTCATGTTCAGGATGGTCAGGTCCTTGTAAAATTTTCCATCACAGTGTTTCATTTTTTTAAACCTCTGTGTTGAAGGTCACATCACCAGTGTGGACAGAGAACTGCTTCATCTTAGTGATGAAAGCAGGTTTAATTGGAGTCCGATAGGAAACATTATGTTCAGCACCAAACTGGGGAAAGATTGAACTTAATTGTGTAAATAAGTCAGTGAAAGGCAGAGAAGGATGTGTCATGGTCTGGGGAATGATTTCTTTTTATTCATTCTACTGGAAAATCTGTCTCATGTCATACAGGCAGCAGAAATGTGACCCCCTCCCCCTTCATATTACAGATCCATAATGTACCTGGACCTCTCAGTCCTACAAGATACATTACTCTAGGGTTAAAGAAATATCTTAATTTATTATTAATATTATTCATTCAAGCACTAATAAATTCTTGGTAACAAATAAATTGTTTTCTAAGCATGTTTTCTGAATTTTTCCCCCAGTAGGACCAGTAGTGAATGATAAGGATCTCCATAGCAACCACACCTTTTTTTTTGTGTGTGTGGTGTGTGTGTGTGTGTGTGTGTGTGTGTGTGTGTGTGTGTGTGTGGGGACTGAGAGATATGAAGGACACTCTCACTGTATCTGGCTCCAGCAGCCCATCACTGCTCTTGTTACAGGTGAGAGAAAGCCTTCAGACAGAGCTCCTGACAACAGACAGCCCACATTCAGTCTGGTTCCTCTCAAGGTTTCTTCCTAATACCATCTGAGGGAGTTTTTCCTTGCCACAGTCGCCTGAGTCACCTCAGGCTCGCTCACTAGGGAAAATTTTGTCTAACATTAGGACTGTTTGTTTGTATGTTTATTGTTTCTTATGTTCTGTAAAGCTGCTTTGAGACAATGCTCTTTGTTAAAAGCGCTATACAAATAAAATTGAATTGAATTGAATTGAATTCAGGTCCGAAACCCTGAAACTCTCCTTCCCCTCTTTTGCCCTTTATTTGATGCCATGAATTAGCATGCTAGCTTAAAATTTTTTATTTTCCTTTACATCTTTTCAGCCCCAAAATAAAACGCTCTTAAACTACAAACAATCCACATGACTGGTTTTAGGATCTTTGATCTGACATCACTGGGATTAGCCACTTTTTCCTTTTTTTACTAGCTAGCTAGGTGATTGCCATGCTAATTTAGCTAGATATCCAGCTATCCAATAACTTTATTCAACTTTACAGCCCTTTTGTAACTCATTTGGGCAGTGTTTTACGAGGGGCTATACCCTACTCTATAGACCGAAATGTTTTGCAAGGATGAGTCCCTGACTTTGTCTCAGTTCATCAATCTAGTCATGAGGCTGGATAATGTGGGAGTTATTTTTGTGGTCTAGAGTGTTTAGAGTGTGTTTGAGTGCATTCTTGTTTGTGTTTGTATGAAATAATAAGAAACAGAGGACAGCATGGTTGGGTATCAGGCACCACCTCAGTTTATTGATCACTTCTATTTAAAGGTTTAACAATATAGGGTTTAACGACAAGTGGGATGAGAGGTTTGTGTACGTTTGTTGACCCGTCAGGGCTGGAGCTGTGCCCGGGGTCATCGTGCCCCTCTGTGAGTGTATTGGTGCCCGGGAGGATTGTAGTTGGGCCCTGAGCAAAAGCCCAGTGCGGCGAAGGGAGTCGAGGGTTGAAGGAGATAAAGCTGAGAGGAAAATATACAGGAAAATACATAAAATAACGGCTGGCACAAGATGTAATAAAAAGTACCATAGTAATTAAAATTAAGAGAGAAGTGGCCCTGAGGCTTACCCATGCGGTCTTCCAGGTTCAAATGAGCTGATGGATGAAAAGCGAGCTAGAAAAGTCCCACTGATAAGGGCAAAGATGACTCCTATTTTTTATGATTGATCTTGAAAGGTTTAATTATAGTGGTATTCAAAAAAGTTAAAAAAGTAAAAGATAATGGTGTCCAGAAAGAACCTAAATTTCCAAAAAGAAAATAGGTGGGACTTTCCCAGCAAAGAGGTGTTGGTTTGAATATTATGAAGAGATAAGAGAAAAGAATAAAAAGACTGTATTCTGAGATGTTATTTCAGAGGTTGTTGGGATGTTCATTTGTGAGCAGCTCAATTCTTGTAACCAGAGCTGATTACAAATAAAATCTTGTATCTGCACTTCATCCAGTCTGCGTGATTTGTCATCTTTTTAAAATTTTGAGCTGTCGGGTCAATGTGGAGTTTGGGGTCTTGTTAGATTATTTTTTATGTTAGTGTTTTTGAGTTATACAAAAATATTTTTCACAATAATCACATTCACAACCTATTGGCTACTGTACCTCGGGTGGGTGGGTACAGGTGGGGAAAGCCAGAATATCCGTGGAGGAGCACCAGCAACAACTATTGAACCAGCTATGCTTTTATTGTGGACAGTCAGGAAATCAGTGTGCTGCCTGCCTGGCAAAAAAGGGACCTGGAACCATGAAAGTGAGCCTGATTTCTAGCCATCACAGTTTCACTTTGCAGTTAGTTTAATCCACGATAATCAAGTGCATCATTTCTCAGCCCTCCTAGATCTGCGGACCACAGTAAACCTCATTCATCATCAGTTGGTCCTAGATCACCATTTGCCCACAATGCCATACTCACCCACCTTAAGGATTATAGAAGTGAATGACCAATCCATTGGTGATGGATCTATCACCCATCAAACAGTCCCATTCAGGCAGGATTTTTCTTCGTGGAGAAAAAAGATTGAGGCCTAAGCCCCTGAATTGAATGTTGGGGCTCAATGCCATTACTGTTAAATACCCTTACCCTCTTTCACTGCTTTCACACAGCACTGATAATCGTACATTCCTCAAAAAAATCTATTTACTATCAAAGGTTCTCAAGAATTTTGCGCTCTTTAACTTTTGGGAATTATCTGAGAGATAAGCAGCAAGAAAACATTTATAAATCAAAATCATTCAGTCATTGATTACAAAATTAATTACTCCCTCCAGGAGTGTGTATTTGTGATCGTTGTGACTAAAAATATTTGATTATGCTTTTCTTCAGAATTTGTGATTTTTGCTTTTTTTTTTCTTAGGAAAACTACTTGAATTGGTGAAATCGCAAGTACAGAAGTGATTTTGTGTTAATTTCTGTGATCACAAAATCCTCATTAACATCATTTTAAACCAACAGAAATCAGGCTTTCCAGTCACATTACACCCAAAGCTACTGTTTTCATTCAAAAATAAATTTTAAATAAATATGATCACATTTTTGAGGTGTTTTATAAATAAATATTAAGGATACGCAACATGATGAGCAATGTCAAATTTAAAATTGTACAATTTAATGATCTTATTTAAGATCTGCAATAATAATCCATGTAGTACAAACAGTCAAGACCACAGATCTTTAACATCCATGAAGCTAGTTTTTTGTTTTTTAGAGGTGGAATGTGTTATGCCAGGTCTCGGTATAAACACATGATAACGTGCAGAGACACGTCTGCCCGCAGGCCACCGATTACAAAAGCTGTTGTGGGAGAATTACAAAAAGTTTCGTAACATTATCATCAGTTATAAGGAAATAACAGACTTATTCCAACTCATCTGTTCATTATCAAGCTAGAGTGGTGTGTGTGTGTGTGTGTGTGTGTTTAAAGAAAAATATGAAAGTGTGTAAGTCACCAAAATTCTGGTCTGACATTTTCCCACAAGAATTTGTTTTTTGTTTTAATCATCCAGTGGTCCATGGTTCTGTCCTGGTGAACATGATGTTCTGCCTTCGAGATTTCAATGTATCAGTGTCCATTGACTTATGGTTCTGTCCTGGTGACCATGGTGGTCTGACCTCCAGATGTTGATTCATCAGTGTTCAGTGGCCAATGCCTCTGTCCTGGTAAGCATGATGGTCTGCCCTCCAGATGTTAATGGATGAAGGTTCATAACACAGGCCAAACCACCAAGTGGTAGAACATCTGCAGCATGGTTCTGCAGACATTAAAAGACTTGAGTCTCCTGAGGAAGTACAGGCGACTGATCTTTCTCATACAGTGCATCAATGTTCTTGGTCCATTCCAGCTTGTAGTCTATGTGGACACCCAGATACTTATAGTTGTCAACAATATCCACCTCACTGCCCATGATGCTGATTGGGCTTGGGGGAGTCTTCTGCATCCTAAAATCCACCACCAGCTCTCTTGTCTTTGTGACGTTGAGTTGCAGGTAATTTTTTTTCTACACCACTCCACAAAGCTGTCCACCACACTCATGTACTCAGCCTCCTGACCTCCAGGAATGATTCAATTATTGTTCCTAGGTGCTTCAGGACCAGCCTCTCCAGTGACTTCATAACATGTGAGGTCAGAGCCACTGTCCTGTAGTTACTGTGCTTTCTTGTTTATTTTTGGGCACAGGAATCAGGCATTTTGTTTTCCACAAGGCAGGTTCAGTCATTATTCTCAGGCTGAGGTTGAATATGTGCTGGAAAGCACATCCTCTGAGTACTCTGGGGCTAAAGGCTGTCAGGGTCTGCAGCCTTACCAGGGTGAAGGTGACTGAACTCTCACTTCACATCCTCTGTGGTGATGTTGATTGGAGACACAGTGGGTTTGGTAGATGGTCCTGATGGCTGTTTTTTCCTACTCTGTTTTTTTCCTGCCAATTTGGAGTGTTTGCGCTGTGTTTTTTAATTAAACACCACTTTGGATTCTACTATGCCTCTGTAAATAGATACGTTACACTGGCTGTCATTTTATTTTTTAAAGTTGGAGTGTGTTATGCCAGGTCACAGGATACACATGATAACTTGCAGAGACACGTCTGCCCACAGGCCACCAATTACCAAAGCTGTTCCTGGAGCATTACGAAAAGTTTTGCAATGTTGTTCAGGAATTGTTATCATTCGTTCTAAAGACCTTACAGACCTGTTCCAGCTCGTAAGTTCAATATCAAGCTGGAGTGGTGTGTTTGTGAAATATGGATAAGAACTGATTTTAACCAGACAAATCTGAACATGTGTAAGTCACGAAAACATCAGCATTCAGGTGTTATAGAGCTGTAATTAAATTCCACTAAAGGTGTTTTTACAAAGGTGGCATGGTGGCTTAGTGGTTAGCATGTTCACCTCACACCTCCAGCGTCCTGGGTTCTAGTCCCGCTAGCTCACATCTCCAGTGTCCTGGGTTTGAGTCTTGCTCTCGCACTCGCTCCTGCTCACTGTGTGTGTGGAGTTCTCCCCGTGCTTGGTGGATTTCCTCCGGGTGCTCCGGTTTCCTCGCACAATCCAAAGACATGCTTCTGCTAGTCTCTAAATTGCCCGTAGTGTGTGACTGAATGAGTGTGTGTGTGCCCTGTGTTGGGTTGGCACTCCGTCCAGGGTGTATCCTGCCTTGATGCCCGATGACGCCTGAGAAGGGGCCTCATGACCCCGTGACCTGAGGATAGATCAGATAAGCAGTACAGATGGATGGATGTTTCAGTTTCAGTACAAGCTGGTCATTTTTTACAGAAATTTGGATAAGAAATAAAGCACTTCAGAGAGAAAGAGTGAGTGACTTTAACCATGGATAACCATGGAGTATTCTTAAGCATGACATGGTAAAAACAGTAAGATAAAATACTCTAGTGTTAAAGAAATATCTTAATTTATTATTAATATTATTAATTCAGGCACTAATCGACTTTTTCAGCATGTAATGTAGGGTGCTGACAGTAAGATTTGGTTGCTAAGCATTAGTACCCATTACTAAGCATTAGTAAGTGTCTTATCTTATCTTGTCTTGTCTTGTCTTGTCTTGTCTTGTCTTGACAGTTCTGGGAAAACTTCATTTAATTTTTTATTCACATTTTATTGCTTACAATCTGTAATGTTGAAGATGAAACAATCAGGACTGAGCTTTTTCACAGTTTCTGTGTTAAATCTATTGGTCAGCTAAGTTAATTTTAAGTTGATTTAACAAATCATTCTTTGTTGTTTAAAATGCAAAGTCCAAAGTTTTTTCAGAGTGTAGAGTTGCAAAACTATCTCGAATTAAATGTATGTTATTAAAGCTTGATCTATTTGTCACATGTCTGGTCATGATGAATGACCTGAACAAGCACTTTCCTCAGCCAAGAAGATAAGCTGGAAGGGGGAGGCCCAAGCTGTGTTCATAAAGCTGAAATCCAGCTTTTCCACAGCCCCCATTTTGAAGCACCCAGACTCCAATCTTCCCTTCTTCGTGGAGGTTGAAGCTTCCAATTGTGGTATCAAGGCCACCCTATTGCAACATCATGGAAATGACATCACAAAATCTTGCATTCTATTTGTCATCAAGACAGCCTTTGAAGGATGGAGGGACTGACTAGATGGAGCTTGCTCTGCATTCCATGTTATCACAAATCACACGAACCTGGAATATATTGAAGTTGCCAAGAGACTGAACCCCTGTCAGGCCTGCTGGGCACTGTTTTTTACATGCTTCAGTTTGACTGTCACTTTTAGGCCTGGCACCAAGAACAGCAAAGGCAATAATTTGTCCAGGCATCATGACCCTCCAGCAATAACACCCCCCCCCCATTCCAGAGCCAATATTACCTCCTATGACATAATTATAAGTAAGTAATCATAGCTCCTATTCTCTGTGACCTGATGGAGGAAATCCAATGGGCCTAGCATACAGATCCACCGCCACCGGAGTGCCCTCGCACCTGCCGATTTGGATTGCTTGCTTTTTGTTTTTTAATAAACCCCACTAAAGGATACTATGCCTCTCTAAAGAGATTTGTTACGCTAGCCTGTCGTACTGACCAGTGAAAAAATTAAGATGAGAGAGCAGAATGGTGGGGAATTATCTGAGAGAGATAAGCAGACATCAGAATCATTCAGCTAGTGATTGAGGACAAAATTAATCAGTCCCTGCAGGAGTGTTTTTATTTATTTTATTTTTTTGTGATTGTTGCAACCCAAAAATGTTTGATTATGCAGAGGCTTTTTTTTTTATTTGAGATTTCAGGGTTTTTATTTTTGCTAATTTTTCATATAAACTACTTGAATCGGTGAGTTCACAAGCACAGAAGTGATTTTGTGTTAATTTCTGTGGTCACAAAGTCTTCATCATCATTTTATACCAACAGAGATCAGGCTTTCCTGTCACATTATACTACAAGCTACTGTTTTCAAATATACACTGAGGGAAAAAATTTTTTTGATCCCCTGCTAATTTTGTACGTTTGCCCACTGACAAAGAAATGAAAATTTTAATGGTAGGTTTATTTGAACAGTGAGAGACAGAATAACAACAATAAAAAATCCAGAAAAAGCATTTCAAAAAAGTTGTACATTGATTTACATTTTAATGAGTGAAATAAGTATTTGATCTCCTATCAATCAACAAGATTTCTGGCTCCCATGTGTCTTTTATACAGGTAACAAGCTGTAACGGGGCTCCGCCAGAGGTGGAAGTGTCCGGATCCATATGCCGAGCCAGCAGTAGGGAAAATACAGTATCGGAAGTCAGAGACAGGCAATAAATCGGCAACAGAGAATCCACAGTCCAAGCAATATAATCCGACAGGGGTAATCCAAAAGGGGAAATCCGAAAACAGTCCAAAGTCCAAAAACCAAACAAACCAATATCAAAGGGAGAGCAAAAGAGAAACCAATACAAAATCCAAGTCACAGCCAGTAATCCATCAGGGTAAATGCTCGGTATAGTCATAAAGAACATTACTTCGCGTAGAGCAGGAAGTGCGCACCGTATTTAAATTCCCCCGTAATCCGGAAGTGAAATCAAAATACGGGCGAGGGCTCCCTCTCGCGGTCACCTCTAGTGCGAGTCGTGACACAAGCTGAGATTAGGAGCGCTCTCTTAAAGGGAACACTCCTAATCTCAGCTTGTTACCTGTATAAAAGATACCTGTCCACAGAAGCAATCAATCAATCAGATTCCAAACTCTCCACCATGGCCAAGACCAAAGAACTGTCCAAGGATGTCAGGGACAAGATTGTAGACCTACACAAGGCTGGAATGGGCTACAAGACCACCAGCAAACATTCATTCATTGTCTACCGCTTATCCGATCTATTCTCGGGTCACGGGGAGCCTGTGCCTATCTCAGGCGTCATTGGGCATCAAGGCAGGATACACCCTGGACAGAGTGCCAACCCATTGCAGGACACACACACACATACACACACACACACACACACATACTGATGATGATTTTACAAAACTCTTGTTTCAGATTCAGTACAAGCTGGTCCTCTCCTACAGAAATACAGATAAGAAATAAAGTGCTTCAGGGGGAAAGAGTGAAAAATTTTAACCATGGATACGCGTGTTCTTAGGCATGATGTGCTAAGAACAACAAGATACATTACTCTAGGGTTAAAGAAATATCTTAATTTAATATGAATATTATTAATTCAGGCACTAATAAATTCTTCAAGCATGTAATGTATGGTGTTGACAGTAAGATTTGTTTTCTAAGCATTAGTAAGCATTAGTAACATTAGTGTTAGTAGTATTGGTGTTAACACTAACATTTCTACTAATAATGGTAGTAATGAACTGTTACTACTAAGAAAAGTAACAGTTGTAGTACCAATAATATTACTGCTGCAGTATTTCACTCTGCAAATTTCCCTGCTGTGGGATTAATAAAGGATTATCTTATCTTATCTTATCTTATCTTATCTTATCTTATCTTATCTTATAATCTAGCAATGGGGGTCACAGTCCAGTGACTTCTGTGCCGGTCCCAAGCCCGGATAAATAGAGAGGGTTGCGTCAGGAAGGGCATCCGGCGTAAAACATTGCCAAATTTAACCATGCGAATCGTCAGTGCAAATTTCATACCAGATCAGTCGAGGCCCGGGTTAACAACGACCGCCATCGGCACCGTTGACCTACAGGACGCCGGTGGAAATTGGGCTACTGTTGGTCGAAGATGTAGAGGAGGTAGGAGAGTGCGCAGACAGAGAGAGAAGAGGAAAGGTAAGAGTGTAGGACTGAGAATAGGAACTCTGAATGTTGGTACTATGACAGGGAAAGGTAGAGAGCTGGCTGATATGATGGAGAGAAGGAAGGTGGATATACTGTGTGTACAGGAGACCAGGTGGAAGGGTAGCAAGGCTCGTAGTATAGGAGCAGGATTCAAGCTGTTTTATTATGGTGTGGATAGTAAGAGAAATGGGGTAGGTGTGGTCCTGAAGGAGGAGTTTGTGAGGAATGTCCTGGAGGTGAAGAGAGTGTCAGACAGGGTGATGAGTCTGAAGTTAGAGATTGAAGGGGTGATGTTGAATGTTGTTAGTGGTTATGCCCCACAGGTAGGTTGTGAGTTAGAGGAGAAAGAGAGATTCTGGAGTGAATTAGATGAGGTGATGGAGAGTATTCCCACGGGTGAGAGACTGGTGATAGGAGCGGATTTTAATGGACATGTTGGTGAGGGGAACAGAGGTGATAAGGAGGTGATGGGCAAGTTTGGAGTTAAGGAAAGGAACCTTGAAGGACAGATGGTAGTGGACTTTGCTAAGAGGATTAAGGTTAACACTTATTTTCAGAAGAGGGAGGAGCATAGAGTGACTTACAAGAGTGGAAGTAGGAGAACACAGGTAGACTACATCCTATGTAGAAGAGGCAATCTGAAAGAGATTAGTGACTGTAAAGTGGTAGTGGGAGAGAGTGTAGCCAGACAGCATAGGATGGTGGTGTGTAGGATGACTTTGATGGTCTGTAAGACGAAGAGGTCAAAGATAGAGAAGAAAACCAAGTGGTGGAAGCTGAAAAAGGAGGAATGTTGTGAGGAATTTAGACAGAAGTTGAGGCAGGCTCGGGGTGGTCAGGTAGTGCTGCCAGATGACTGGGAAACTACAGCAGAAGTGATCAGGGAGACAGGGAGAAAGGTGCTGGGTGTGTCATCTGGAAGGAGGAAAGAAGATAAGGAGACTTGGTGGAGGAATGAGGAAGTTCAGGATAGTATCCAGAGGAATAAGTTAGCCAAGAAGAAGTGGGACATGGACAGGACTGAAGAGAATAGACAGGAATACAAGGAGTTACAGCGCAGAGTGAAGAGGGAGGTGTCTAAGGCCAAGCAGAAGGCATATGACGAGTTGTACACTAGGTTAGACACTAGAGAAGGAGAGAAGGACTTGTACAGGTTAGCTAGGCAGAGGGATCAAGATGGGAAGGATGTGCAGCAAGTTAGAGTTATTAAGGATAGAGATGGAAGGGTGCTCACAAGTGAGGAGAGTGTACAGAGGAGATGGAAGGAATACTTTGAGGAGCTGATGAATGAGGAAAATGAGAGGGAAAAAAGAGTAGAAGGGGTGAACTCTGTGGAACAGAAAGTAGATAAGATTAGAAAGGATGAAGTCAGGAAGACTTTGAAGAGGATGAAAAGTGGGAAGGCAGTTGGTCCTGACGACATCCCGGTGGAGGTCTGGAAGTGTCTGGGAGAGGCAGCAATGGAATTTTTAGCTAGTTTGTTCAACAGGGTTTTAGAGAGTGAGAGGATGCCTGAGGAATGGAGAAGAAGTGTGTTAGTGCCGATCTTTAAGAATAAGGGTGACGTGCAGAGTTGCAGTAACTATAGGGGGATAAAGTTGATGAGCCATACAATGAAGCTATGGGAAAAAATAGTGGAAGCTAGGTTAAGGAAGGTAGTGGAAATTTGTGAGCAGCAGTATGGCTTCATGCCCAGAAAGAGCACTACAGATGCAATTTTTGCTCTGAGGATTTTGATGGAGAAGTATAGGGATGGTCAGAGGGAGTTGCACTGTGTGTTTGTAGACTTGGAGAAAGCGTATGACAGGGTGCCAAGAGAAGAGCTGTGGTACTGTATGAGGAAGTCAGGAGTAGCAGAGAAGTATGTCAGAGTGGTGCAGGACATGTATGAGAGGAGCAGGACAGTGGTGAGGTGTGCTGTAGGTCAGACAGAGGAGTTCAAAGTGGAGGTGGGACTGCAGGTTGGAATGGGTGGAGAAAGGTGTCGGGAGTTCTGTGTGATCAGAAAATATCAGCGAGAATCAAGGGGAAGGTGTACAGGACAGTGGTGAGAGTGGCCATGCTGTATGGTTTAGAGACAGTGTCACTGAGGAAGAGACAGGAGTCAGAGCTAGAGGTAGCAGAGCTGAAGATGTTGAGGTTCTCTTTGGGAGTGACAAGATTGGACAGGATTGGGAATGAGTAGATCAGAGGGACAGCTCATGTTGGATGTTTGGGGGACAAAGTTAGGGAGGCCAGATTTGTCCAGGTTTGGACATGTTCAGAGGAGGGAGAGTGAGTATATTGGTAGGAGAATGTTGCACATGGAGCTGCCAGGCAGGAGGCAAAGAGGAAGGCCAAAGAGGAGGTATATGGATGGAATTAATGAGGATATGAAGCTAGTGGGTGCAAGTGTTGAGGATGCAGAAGATAGGGATAGGTGGAGAGAGATGATTCGCTGTGGAGACCCCTGAAGGGAAAAGCCGAAAGAAGAAGAAGAAGATAGCTGGCCAATAGATTTTACACAGAAATTGGGAAAATGCTCAATCCTGTTTAGTTCATTTTCAACATTGTAGCTGGTAAGCAATAAAATATAATTATACAATCATAGGTAAGATGGGGGGGGGCGGGGGGGGGGGGGGGGGCACGGTGGCTTGGTGGCTTAGTGGTTAGCACGTTTGCCTCACACCTCCAGGGTTGGGGGTTTGATTCCCGCCTCCGCCATGTGTGTGTGGAGTTTGCATGTTCTCCCCGTGCCTCGGGGGTTTCCTCTGGGTACTCCGGTTTCCTCCCCCAGTCCAAAGACATGCATTGTAGGTTGATTGGCATCTCTAAATTGTCCGTAGTGTGTGATTGCGTGAGTGAATGAGAGTGTGTCAGTGCCCTGCAATGGGTTGGCACTCCGTCCAGGGTGTATCCTGCCTTGATGCCCTATGACGCCTGAGATAGGCACAGGCTCCCCGTGACCCGAGTGTAGTTCAGATAAGCAGTAGACAATGAAGGTAAGATAGGTAATAGTAGTAATGCTAGTGTTAACCCAGCTACTACTACCACTGCTATTACTCATGCTTAATAATATGCACTAATGCTTAGCAAGCAAAGGAAAGGAAAGATCTTCTCAAAACTGTCAACACCTTACATTCCATGATGGAAGAATCGATTAGTGCCTGAATTAATAATATTAATAATACATTAAGATATTTCTTTTAAAAATAGACTAATATATCTTGTTGTTCTTATCACATCATGCCTAAGAACAATCGTATCTGTGGTTAAAATCACTCTTTCCCTTTGAAGTGCTTTATTTCTTATCTGTATATCTGTAGGGGATGACCAGTTTGTACTGAATCTTAAACTAGAGTTTTGTAAAATCACTATCAGTGGAATTTAGTTACAGCTCTGTAAGACCTGAATGCTGACATTTTGGTGACTTGCAGGCACTTTACTGGAAAACACAAACACACACACACACACACACACACACACACACACACACACACACACTGCTCCAACTTGATAATCAACTTATGTGCTGGAATGAGCCTGAACTTACGGAACTCTTTGTAATGTTCCCAGACCAGCTTTTGTAATCGAGGGCCAGCAGACATGCCTTTGAGAGTTAGAATGTGTATTGCGTGATCTAGCATAACACAATCCACCACTAAAAAAAACTAGTTTCATACATGTTAAAAATCTGTGTTCTTCACTGATTAGTTTCTGCCATATGCGTTATTTTTGCAAAGAAAAATAATGTTTTATTTTTTTTATAGCTTCCGCTATAAACAAATAAATTCTCAGAACGTACTGCAGCAAGGAGCAGCAACAGTGGAGAGAGTTTCTCTCCTGAGCTGAGTACGCACAGATTTCTCTCACTCACTCATTCACGGATTGACACCTTTTCAATGCATGCTGGTCTACCAGTCCCCTGTGTTCCCCTGGTTCAGTGAACCATTGAACGTCCCCGCCATAAACAACTGGATGCACAGAGGCAAGCTTTTTTGGAAGGTGCTCATGTGCATCTACAACGGGTTGTGTGCCAGTACATCTAAGCCCAATACATCCAATCTAACCGCTGTAGGTGCCCACATCAACAATTCCAGGTTGGCAATCGAGTATGGCTCTCCACCCATCACCTCAAGCTCAAACTTCTCTGTCTCAAATTAAGTCCTTGTTTCATAGGTCCCTTCAGAATTGTCCGACAAGTCAACCCTGTCACACATCGACTCCAACTTTTGTCTACCTATCGCATCTCTCCCACGTTCTATTTGTCCCTGCTCAAACCAGTGCACTCTCCACTAAACAAGAAAGCATTGATGTTGAAGGCTCTCCCACCTATCTGGTCAAATCATGAGGCAAAAACCAATCAGTAAAGAACACAGATTTTTAACATCCATGAATATAGTTTTTTTAAGAGGTGGAATGTGTTATGCTAGGTCACTGAATACACATGCTAACTCTCAGAGGCACATCTGCCTGAAGGCCACCGTTTACAAAAGCTGGTCTGGGAGCATTACAACGAATTTCGTAAGTTTGATACGGGAATGTTCTGTTTTATGAAACTAACAGGCTCATTCCAGCTCATAAGTTAATCATCAAGTTCAACTAGTGTGTGTGTATGTGTGTGTGTGTGTGTGTGTGTGTGTGTGTGTGTGTGATTACAGAAAAATGTGAAAGTGTGCATGTCACCAAAATGTCAGCAGTCAAGTCTTATAGAGGTGTAATTAAATTCCACTGATGATGATTTTGCAAAACTCTTGTTTCAGATTCAGTACAACTGGTCATCTCCTACAGAAATATGGATAACCAATAAAGAGTTTCAGAGAGATAGAGTGAGTAACTTTAACCAATCACACACACTACGGACAATTTAGAGACGCCAATCAACCTACAATGCATGTCTTTGGACTGGAGGAGGAAACCCTCGAGCACATGCAAATTTCACACACACAGCAGAGGCGGGACTCGAACCCCCAATCGTGGAGGTGTAAGGCAACTGTGCTAACCACTAAGCCACCGTGCCCCCAATAATGTTCATAACAAATTAAAATATTAGAGTAATATATCTTGTTGTTCTTAGTACATCATGTATAAGAACACTCGCATTCTTTCTCTCTGAAGCCCTTTATTTCTTAACTGTATTTCAGTAGGAGATGGCCAAATTTTAGTGAATCTGAAATAAGAGTTATGTAAAATCATCCTTGCTGGATTTAAATTACGCGAATATATGACCTAAATTCTAACATTTGGTGACTTTCACGCTTTCAGATGTTTTTGTGAGCACACACACACACACACACTGCTACAACTTGATAATCAACTTATGAACCTGTTAGTTCCTTAAAACTGAACATTTCCTTATCAAACTTATGAAACTCTTTGTAATGCTCCCAGACTAGTTTTTGTAATTGGCAGAGTTCGGGCAGACATGTCTTTGAAAGTTATTGTGTGTTTTATGTGACCTATCATAACGCATTCCACCTCTAAAAAAACTAGCTTCATGGATGTTAAAAATCTGTGTTCTTGACTGATTGGTTTTTGCCATATGATTTTACCAGATATGCGGTCAACATTGATGCTTTCTTGTTTGGGGGGGTGCATTGGTTTGAGCAGGGAGACATGGAATGTGGGAGAGATGCGATAGGTAGACGGAAGTTGGAGTTGGTATTTGACAGGGTTGACTTGTCGGACAATTCTGAAGGGACCTATAAAATGAGGACCTAATTAGAGACAGAGAAGTTTGAGATTGAGGTGAAGCGTGGAGAGCCATACTCATTTGCCAACCTGGAAATTTTGATGTGGGTGCTTACGGCGGTTAGCTTGGATGCATTGTAGGTGCATCGCGTTTTGGAGACCGCTTCATCCAGTTGATTATGGCCAGAATGTTCGATGTTTCGTTGGACCAGGGGAACATAGGGTGCTGGTAGACCAGCACACATTAAAAGGGTGTCAATCTGTGGAACAGAACACCCTCCAGACATGAGAGGTGAACTGTGTTCCCCTGTCTGACACAATGTCCTCCGGGAGACCATAAACTCTGAATTCATAGTGGTGGGTAGTCCTTTCAAGGACATGAAATGACAAGAACCGTTCTGTGACAACAGGATTCATGGTGTTTCTGCTGGAGCTGGGGAGATCAGTGATAAAGTCTACAGAGAGGTGTGACCAGGGACCAGAGCCAAATGGGTAGTGGCTCCTGGACCCTGCTGGAAGCTGATGGCTTGTTTTGGATTGGGTGCAGACGTGGTAGTCTTTGACATAAGTTTCATTTTCTTGGGCAGAGCGGGCCACCAGAAGGCATTGTGAAGAAAGGATCGGGTTCTCGGAATACCCGGATGGCCTGAACTGGGTGCTGTATGGACCCACTGAATCACCCCAGGATGCAGGTTAGCAGGAACATATTGTCTATGCAGCATTCTTGCAGTGGGGGCTTGGACTGTTGGGCCTGTTACATTTCTTCCATAATGTCTGTGGTGGCAAATTTGTACTAAAACTGTAAAGATGAAAAATTCTCACAGACTCAAAGGTGATGGTAAAAGCAAAGAAGTTAAGAAAAGAATTTTATTTTGCTTTTGCTGCAGTGAAAGGACATCTTCAATACAGTGCAAAATATACACCACGAAGAGGCAAATTCTAGTTCTAGAAATTCTAATTCTCTTCACGAAGAGGCAAATTTCAGCTCTCCTTTATGTACCCCTAGAGAGTTTTCACCCGCCCTGGTTACTGGTGGATGTTTCCCTTAATGTTCAAGGTCACATTCCAAGCTGCACAGTCAACACCTGGGAAAAAAGGCTTCTTGCTCTTTCTCCCTCAGCTGACACAAAGAATTTAATAAAAAGCACAGTATCATATAGAAACACTCATGACATTTAAAATTTCCATCACATGTCCCAACAAACTGGGGCGAACAAAATGGATGGGGGTAGTATAGGTTCTGTGGATGAAGGTCAGTGCACCAGGTCATGGTGGCCTGGAATAGTTTCCAGATTCACCATGGCGTTGGGAGAGCACGGCTCCAATTCCACAGCTGGATGCATTGATTTCTACTGTGAAGGAAACGTTAGGTTCAGGATGCTTCAGAATGGGTGTTGTGGTAAAACGCCTTTTTAGTTGTTCAAAGGCAGCTTCAGAGGTTTCAGTCCAAATGATCCTTTAGGGGTTTTCCTGCAGAAGGAAGGTGATAGGGGAGGCTAATGAACTGTAATTTCTGATGAATCATCGGTAGAAATTGGGAAACCATGTGCAGTTCCTTCACAGTAGTGGGTAGTGGACATTTGTTCACTGCTTTTACTTTGTTTGGGTCCATCTCCACCCTGCCTTGTACGATCACATATCCCAAAAACATGATGGCGTATTTGTAAAATTTGCATTTCTCAGTTTTAATATAGAGTTGGTCCTGTAGTAGGCATGTGAGAACAGTGCAAACATGGTGGACATGATCTTCCAGAGTGGCTGAGTAAAGAAGGATGCTGTTGATATAGTTTATGACACAGTGGTTGAGCAGGTCTTTGAATATCTTGTTCACAAAGTCTTGGAAAACAGCTGGCCCACTGGTTAGTCTATAATGCATTACCAAATATGCGTAGTGACCCCGGGTGGTGTGAAGAGCAGTTTTCCACTTGTCTCCAACTTTGATGAGAATGAGGTTATAAGCACTTCTTAAATCAAGCTTGGTAAAGACACGTGTCCCCTGAACCTGTTCTATGGCACCTGGGACTAGAGGAAGCCGGCTTCTTCCATTGCCTGCATTTGGGGATAGATAGCGAGTACACCTGGCACATCGGGGCATGGCTTTGGGTAATAGGTCAATGGAACAGTTCTCTGGATGATGTGGTTGTAATCTGGTGGCTCTCTATTTGTTAAGCACTGCTTGTAGATCTTTCTTTATGCTGAAATAGCTGTTAACACGTTGGATTCAGGAGTTTCCAAGGAGGTGGTTAGACATGAACGTGTCAGATGGTTCTGCAAGCAGTGGTGTAGACAGTAGAGGGAAAATTGAGTAAGCTCCTTGTTTCACCATGACAGTTATGGGTTGTGTAAACATAACCAAGGAAAACTACACCAGGTAATGTATGTAACCTGGTTCCCTGAGAAGGAAAAGAGATGCTGCTCCATGACTGACACTAGAGTCAGTAAAGTTGTGTCTAAAGCTCTGTGTGCACACACGCCAATTTAAAGGCTTGGGTAGGACACGTGACATGTGCCAATAAGACCATATAAGGGCATCTACATCACATTACTCCAGCTTCTATTTGTCATAAGGAAGCACGAGTGGATGCTGGGGTTGGAGATGTAGGAGCTTAAGCTGGTTGTGGTGGCTGGGCTTCTTGGTTCTGCTGCAATTGGCCATTGGTGGCTTGCAGAGCTGTGATTTGCCCTTGGTATGCAAGGAGCATTTCTTCCTGATGTGCATTGATGGCCTGGAGTTGGGAGACATCTGCTGAATCCCCTTGCGCAGAAGTATTCTGTAGAGACGCCACAAAGGCAGCTAGTGTGGAATCCATGTGCAGGTTTAATAGCAAAACTGTCAGGAGTAGCTGGACAGTTCCCTGCCAGGCCCGGGGAGGGCGCTGGCTGGAGAATCCTGGAAGCCTGTTTGTCTGTGTGATTTCCTGCCCATTGTTCTCCATCCTGATTGTGTCACCTGTCCCTTATTACCCTGTTGTGTTTCCCTATAAAAGGGATCCTGGTGTGCATGTGTGGTGTGGGTCAATGTTCTGTGTATAGCTGTCCCGTGGGTGTTATGTTATGTTATGTTATGTTATGTTAGGTTTGGGGTTATGTGTGTTTAGTTTATTGTACCACGGAGTCTCGCGTTATGTTTGTTTTTCCCCTGTATTGTGTTTATGTTAATAAAATCAGTGCTTCGCTGAATCCTGCGCTTGGGTCTGTGCTTTCACGGCGTGCTGGAGCGCGCGGCACCACGGAGGTCCGGGTTCAAGCTCCGCATAGGGCGGGCAGGGCGGCCAGACGTGACAAAAACCCAATAGCAAACAAATCAAAATCGTTATCCAAATAAATCTGAAGGCATTCTCTCACCTGTAACAGGAGCAGTGATGGAGCTGCAGGCCATACACAGTGATTGTTAACTTTTTATTTCTCAGTCTCTCTCTCACACACACACACACACACACACACACACACAGACACACACACACACACACACATTATATTTCTGGATTGGTTGTTATTGTTACGGGTAGCGGGGCTGAGGTTGGACCACTAGGGGGCTCTCAGCAGGGGTTTGTCTTGTCATGTGTGGTTTTGTTTATGTTCGGCCATGTGTTGTAGTTAAGCCTCGCCCTGTCCTATTGTGTCATGATTAATGTTCACCTGTGCCTAATGTTTCCATGATTATGTTTCCTATTTATAGTCCTGTCTGTGTCTGCTTTGGTTGCTAGTCCTCGTTTGTATGTAGGCCGAATGTAGTGTCGTGGTTCATGTTTGTTTATGTTTTATATTAATAAAACCCCTGTCCATGTCGAGCTTCGCGTTTGGGTCTGTTATATCCTGCCGGACACTACCGGCCGTAACAGTTATGAAGTTGCTGAACCTGTACAGAGTTCTTATACAGTCACTAGTGATCCTGCTAGAGGCTAAATTCATTAGCATCCACATCACACAATGGTCATATTGAGCTTCTCAAATCCAAAAAAAAATGGAGATGATTGGTGAGGCTTTAAAGCACATGGGCATTTGTGCTCGATTTGGAACAGATGCCTGGACAACCAAGTTCTTCTTTAGATTAGAAAAAAGAATGGGCCAAAGTAGATATATTCACTCGTTATATTAATCATCTAGAGCAGACGCAAAGGAACACAATGAAATTAGGAAGAGATCCGTTTATTTCTACACCGATTTGTATAAACTTGAAAGTCCAGCGGGGGGCACGGTGGCTTAGTGGTTAGCACGTTTGCCTCACACCTCCAGGGTTGGGGGTTCGATTCCCGTCTCCGCCGTGTGTGTGGAGTTTGCATGTTCTCCGGGTGCTCCGGTTTCCTCCCCCAGTCCAAAGACATGCATGGTAGGTTGATTGGCATCTCTAAATTGTCCGTAGTGTGTGATTGCGTGAGTGAATGAGAGTGTGTGTGTGCCCTGCGATGGGTTGGCACTCTGTCCAGGGTTTATCCTGCCTTGATGCCCTATGACGCCTGAGATAGGCACAGGCTCCCTGTGACCCGAGTGTAGTTTGGATAAGCGGCAGACAATGAATGAAAGTCCAGCGGTTGATAAACCATCCAATTCAGGTCTAAAATATATAAAGAATTGACCCAATTCGACCCTATGCTCAGTTCTAAAAATTTTATCTAGAGTTTTGGCTACTAGGCTGAGAAAGTTGCTGGGTCAGGTCATTCGTCATGACCAGACTTACTGAGTGCTTAATAGATCAAGCTTTGATAAGATACATTTAGTGTGAGATATTTTTTTAAAACTCCATCGTAAAAAAATCTTTTGACACTGAATTTAAAACAACAAAGAATCTATTTTTAAATCAACTTAGATAGCTGGCCAATAGATTTTACACAGAAATTGGGAAAATGCTCAATCCTGTTTAGTTCATTTTCAACATTGTAGCTGGTAAGCAATAAAATATGATTATACAATCATAGGTAAGATAGGTAATAGTAGTAATGCTAGTGTTAACCCAGCTACTACTACCACTGCTATTACTCATGCTTAATAATATGCACTAATGCTTAGCAAGCAAAGGAAAGGAAAGATCTCCTCAAAACTGTCAACACCTTACAACACCTGAATGCTGACATTTTGGTGACTTGCACGCACTTTACTGGAAAACACACACACACACACACACACACACACACACACACACACACACACACACACACACACTGCTCCAACTTGATAATCAACTTATGTGCTGGAATGAGCCTGAACTTACGGAACTCTTTGTAATGTTCCCAGACCAGCTTTTGTGATTGAGGGCCAGCAGACATGCCTCTGAGAGTTACAATGTGTATTGCGTGATCTAGCATAACACAATCCACCACTAAAAAAAACTAGTTTCATACATGTTAAAAATCTGTGTTCTTCACTGATTAGTTTCTGCCATCTGCATTATTTTTGCACATAAAAATAATGTTTTATTTTTTTTATAGCTTCCGCTATAAACAAATAAATTCTCAGAACGTACTGCAGCAAGGAGCAGCAACAGTGGAGAGAGCTTCTCTCCTGAGCTGAGTACACACAGATTTCTCTCACTCACTCATTCACAGATTGACACCTTTTCAATGCATGCTGGTCTACCAGCCCCCTATGTTCCCCTGGTCCAGCGAACCATTGAACGTCCCTGCCATAAACAACTGGATGCACAGAGGCAAGCTTTTTTGGAAGGTGCTCATGTGCATCTCCAACGGGTTGTGTGCCAGTACATCTAAGCCCAGTACATCCAATCTAACCGCTGTAGGTGCCCACATCAACAATTCCAGGTTGGCAATCGAGTATGGCTCTCCACCCATCACCTCAAGCTCAAACTTCTCTGTCTCAAATGAAGTCCTTGTTTCATAGGTTCCTTCAGAATTGTCCGACAAGTCAACCCTGTCACATATCGACTCCAACTTTTGTCTACCTATCGCATCTCTCCCACGTTCTATGTGTCCCTGCTCAAACCAGTGCACTCCCCACTAAATGTGTTATCTACAATGCTAAAATGTTATCTACAGTTATGGCAACTAGGCTGAGAATGTTGCTGGGTCTGGTCATTCAAGCATTGATAAGATGCATTTAATTTGACATATTTGACATATAATTTGACATATTCTACACCATAGAAAAACTTTTTACTCATGCTTTGACATATAACATATAAAGTGGTGTGGGTACATAGAGCTTGGCACTTGGATAATTTTGTGGCGGGGGTTATTCAGCGTGGGCTCTTCGAATGTCCTCCACCAGATCCCAACATATGGGAGCCAGTATGACTGATGGAGAGAGAATGGGTTCTAGTGGGAGTTGATAGCCAGTGGGTTCATACCTTCAAGATAAATCATCTGCTTTGCCATTTTTGGAACCAGGATGATAAGTGACTGAGAATTGAAACAGGAACCACCGGGCTTGACGTGAGTTCAACCTCTTAGCATCAGGAAGATATTTCTGATTACGATGATCAGTTAATGCTAGGAAAGGATGTCTTGCCGCCTCTAACCAGTGTTGCCACTCCTCAAGTGCAACCTTTATCAATAGGAGCTACCAGGTGCCCACATCATAGTTTTCCTCCACCGCAGTCAGTTTATGTGAAAAGTAAGCACATGGATGGAGTTTCCCGGGATCCCCGTTATGAACGGGTGGTCGGGATTGGGGTAACTTCTGTTCCAGTTGAGGACGCTGCTGCACATGATGGTCCAGTGGAGGATGCCACTCAACATCCTGTTTTGTGGAGGGCACCCCCTTTTTATCGGACCCGATGGAAGCGTGTTTCCACCACCTTGCCAGCCAAGGACGCCGCTCCACGATCGAGTTCCGTGGAGGACACCACTCGACAGTCCAGTTGAAAGACACTTCCCCCGCTCCTGCCCATGTCAGATGTCACCTTGTCCCCTGGCCCTGGGACATCGCCGTGGACTTGTGTCATGGACTACAGCTCCTTGCGTCTCCCCCTTAGGACTACATTCCCCAGTCTCTCCTCAGGCTTCCACTCAGTTCAGCTGGGGGCGCTTCAGGTGCTGAGCCTTAAATGGGGGTTTATGTCAGAAATCACTAGGACAGTTCCCTGCCAGATCACTGGAGGGGCTGCTGGCAGGTAAATCAGTTGATCCTGCTTTACTGTTTGTTTTCCCTTGTACTATGTGCCCCACCCTCCCTATTGTTCTGCCTTCCCACCTTGTCACCTGTTTCCATTTCCCTTGATGTGCTGCCTTATATATATGTAAGCCCTTGTGTGCCTGTCCGTTGCCAGTCATTGTTTGATGTTTGTTTGTTGTCATGTATTCATGTTCCTAGTTTTGTCAGTCCGTATGACAGAATGTTCATATTTTATTTATTACGTTTAGTTTCGTTTTCTGTTTTGTTTTAGTCTTGTCTTAACCCTGTGAATAAAGCAGTGCTTCATGTAATCCTGTGCATGGGTCTGTCTTTCCATGGCGTGCTGGTGCACATGGGTACCATGGCCATCTTTGCTCGAGGCCTGCGGGAGTGCGGGTGGCCCGGATGTTACACAGTGATTGGGTCGCATTTTTTTATTTCATTGTACATGTTACAATCACAATAAAGCTATTCTATTCTATTCTATTCTATTCTATTCTATTCTATTCTATTCTGTTTTAATCTAAAGAAGAACTTAGTCGTCCATTCATCAGTCCCAAATCGAGAACAGCTCCTGTGCTTTAATACCAAACCAATCAACTACATTTTTGTGGATTTGAGGAGCTCAATATGTCCTTGGTTTGATGTGGAAACTACTGAATTTAGCCTCCAATCTGCAGGATAAGTAGTGATTGTACAAGAACTCTGGCATATCTGTACAGGTTCAGCAACTTTATAACAACCAATCCAGAAATATGATTTTTAATCAGTCCCTTCAGGAGTCTGTTTTTGTCCAGGGGCAGTGTTATCTCAAGTGGTTAAGGCTATAGATTATACAATCAGGGTTCAAGCACTGCCAAGCTGCCACTGTAGGGCCCTTGAGCAAGGCCTTTAACCCTCCCTGCTCCAGGGTGCTGCATCATATCTGACCCTGCATTCTTACCCCATCTTCCAAAGCTAGTATATGTGAAGATAGAATATTACTGTCCTGTCATGTATATGTGACAAAAATAAAGGCTTCTTCTTCTTCTTTTTTCCCTTTTTAAAATTGTAAATTTTAACAAAATAATCCAAACCAAATACTCAAGAACACAGAATTTTAACATACATGAAGCTAGTTTTTTAGAAGTGGAGTGTGTTATGCTAGCTCAGCGAGTTAGCATGTGTTATGCCACACATGCTAACACACAGAGACACGTCTGCCTGCAGTCTGCCGATTAAAAAGTTTTCTTATGAGCACTACAAGTGTTTCATAACTTTGACCAGGCAACATTTTTATTACTAAAAGACTTATTCCAGCTCATAAGTTTATTGTCAAGCTGGAGTGGTGTTTGTGTGTGTGTGTGTGTGTGTGTGTGTGTGTGTGTGTGTGTGTGTGTGTGTGTTGTGTGTGTGAGAGAGAGTTTACAGAAAAATCTGAGTGTCACCTAAGTCACCAAAATGTCCACATTCAGGTCTTATAGAGCCATAATTAAATTCCACTGATGACATTCAATGCTGAACATGGACACAACAAAACAGGAGCAAATTCCATTTTTTGACCTTTGGCAAAGTGATATAATTGCTTAAATTCTTTAATGTGAATATGAGGCTAAAACAAAAAGTTGATATTTTTTAATTACTTGACTGGTTTACATTTAATGTGATTTTGTGATGGCATGGTTTAAGCATTCTATTTGCATATGCACTCACAGACCTTTTTAGTCCATGACCTAGTAAACCAGTAATGATGTAATCATCAAAAGTCCTTCTGTTAGTTGCTCTGGATAAGGGATTCTGCTCATTGCTCTAAATGTAAAGATAAATAAATAGTAAAATTGCACTACATGCACATTTCTGCACTTTAAAAGTATGTAACATTCTATATTCATGTTCATTCAATTAATACCACATCACTGTACAGATCTAATCACTGTATTCCAATAGTACGTCTATATTTTATCTATTTATTTTCTATTGCAATTTTCCAACATATTTCCCATGTGATCTATATGTTCCATTTTATTTTATTGTATCTTTTTGTCGCTTTTATTTCTTTTTTTTTTCCATTTTTGGAATGTTTCTATTCGACTCTATTTTTATATCAAGGACAGTTGTAAAAAGCATTTCACTACAGATTGTACTGTGTGTGATTGTATATGTGACAAAGAGAATTTGAAAATGTCAAAACGTAGAAGTGATCAGATTTTTAGATCATTTAGATCATTGTCTATTGTTGTAAATAAAAAATGTAGGCATTTTTCAACTTATGTTTGGAGATTTTTTTTTTCAAATTACACAAGATGCAAACACACCACAACTACCTACATGGTTAAGTAGGTTGAACCTTTTCACCAAAATACATCAGCTTTATGTTGAATTTTCTGACTTTATAGAGTTTGATAGAATATAAATTTAAAAAAAAGGAAATGGTTAAAATCATTCCTATAAAATCATAGAGCTAGGGATAGGGCTCTTTACTCAATCCTTTTAAAAGTTGCAGTCAATTTTAGTCAGTTAAAAATAGTGAATTTGAATGCAAATAACTAAAAAAATTTTAAATAAATAAATAAATAAATAAATAAATAAATAAAATCCACCTGATATGTTTCTATTTCCACAGACAGTTTGCTAACTCAAAAAGATTGGACAAAATAGGACAAAAAGCCAGTTGAAATCCTGCACTATGTGACTGTCAGCCACAACCTGAGGAACAACCAAACCTCATGTTCCCCATGTATAAAACATTATTAGAATTATTATAGAATTTTATTCTGTATCTATTTGATTGTTATATGAACCAATTACCTCAATCTCAATAAATAAATACATGTTAAAACATTTCATTAAATTAATTTGAATTAAATATTAAATAGTTTGAGTTTAGTTGTGAGGATCAGTTTATCT
>JAUCMX010000028.1:12443356-12464863 GCA_033459395.1 Hemibagrus guttatus | reverse complement strand
TTTGAGTGTTTGTTCTGACTCATTCCTTTGTTTCTTCACTGCTCATGTTCTGCCATGATGATTGGTGGAGCAGTTGAACTGGATAAAGCAAACAGAGCTGTCCAAGTGGCTCAAAATGAGGTGAGAAAGTCTGAGAATGAAGTAAGAAAATATGAAGGTAAAGTATCTTACTACAAGACCAAGATTTCCCAGCTGTGTGCTGTATTTCTTTTAAAGTGTATTTAAATGTAATAACTTGAGCACTTTTATTTGAACATTACAATATAAAAATAAAATGACTATGTCCTGGAAATAAAGAGAGAAAAACAGAAAAATCTTGTGTTTAAGATTCACAGAATAGTATTTTAATGTCAAAGACTGAGCATGTTTTTATTTATTATCCTTTTGATCTATAGAGGACTTTTTATGAATTAAATCATTCTGTAAGAGACACTGAAGGAGATTTTTATGATATTGTGCTCAGGTTTGAATCGTCCCCCTATAACACTGTAAGAAAAATAAAACAAAGAGCATTGAAGATCTTAATGAAGAAGAAGTTTATTGCAGCGTCACAGTGACAAAATACATAAAGTACGTTGGGTTCATCGGAGTCAAAAAGAACGCAGGACGAATCCTGCTCAAACATTTTATAGTGTTTCCCGTCTGTAATTGAAATGAGTTTCACTTTAAATGTAAATTACTGAGTGTCCCCGCAAATGGCTGGGCGATACTATCGTCTAGCCGGATGTCCTTAAATGGAAATCGTGGTCACATACACCTTGGCTTGGTATTGTTACAGGTGTGATCACCCAAATGGTCGGGCGATACTGAATGGTCATCATGGTCACGTATACCCTTTTTTCAGTGATGGTCCTTGATGTCTTGCTGCTGCTCCCATACTAATAATTGATTTAAATAAATTTAGTCTAAAATTTTACATTGAGGGTTTTTGGTTGTGTGTTTTAAATGTACACAATTTATATATTTAAATTTATATTTAAACTCTATCATTAAAATAATCTAATCTTGTTCATACTGATGTGAAAGGCTGCTGAACTTTTAAACATAAATAAATAAATAAATAAATAAATAAATCAATCAATCAATCACTCTTACTTAAAAGACTTCTCCAGGTACTATAAACAAAACCCCATTTGTCCCAGATGTCCTGTTTGGCAAAGAAGTGTCTTTTTCATGTCAATTATTTCATGCTTTATCCAGATGAGAATAGAAACCAGATCTATATCTGAACAACTGCCACTGTACGACAGATAAGATTTTACCTGAGTACCTGTATTAATGCACATTACATTAATGTAGTGCATTAGTAAAAGTAACAGTAAAAGTCATGGTTTTTGTACTTGTGCGCACTAATGCAATGCTGTTTAGTGATACAAATATCCATATCCATATTTACATGTAAACCTGAAGTGGGTGTAGGCTAAACTAGAAGTTTTTTAGTTTGTTTAATTTTTTTAATTATATCTCAAAGCTACCACTGTACCCCTGGAAACAGTGGGAAAACCCTCCTTCTTCCCCCGCCCCCATTTCTCTCACAACCCCTGTCTGTCCCTCTCCCCTGCCCTCTTTCCCCCCTCCCCTGCCCTCTTTCCCCCCTTCCCCTGCCCTCTTTCCCCCCTTCCCCCTTCCCCCGCCCTCTTTCCCCCCTCCCCTGCCCTCTTTCCCCCCCTCCCCTGCCCTCTTTCCCCCCCTCCCCTGCCCTCTTTCCCCCCCTCCCCTGCCCTCTTTCCCCCCTTCCCCTGCCCTCTTTCCCCCCTTCCCCCTTCCCCCCCTCCCCTGCCCTCTTTCCCCCCCTCCCCTGCCCTTTCTTTCCCCCCCTCCCCTGCCCTCTTTCCCCCCCTCCCCTGCCCTCTTTCCCCCCCTCCCCTGCCCTCTTTCCCCCCCTCCCCTCTATCTCTCAGCTAGTCAACTTGGTCACATCTCTGGCAGCATCACAATTACATTTACGTTCATGGCATTTGGCAAACACCTTTAACAAGAGTGACATTCAAAAACCCTTTAAACTCTCTAGCAGTGAATACAACAATACTGGTTCAATAAGTCACAGACTTAGGATACCATCAGCCTAAAACTCTGTTCGGAGGAAATATAACACAACTTTAAAAACAAAACAAAACATAAATACATAAAACAAACAGGAAAAATAAACTTTTCAACATACCCTTTCTTTCCTTTCTGGATTCCTGGTGACAGGAGCCACAGAAGAGAAAGCCTTTATTTTGTCACATATACATATAAATTCTTTCTTCGCATATCCCAGCTTTGGCTGTTGGGGTCAGAGAACAGGGTCAAGGTCAAGATTCAGTGCTCCTGGAACAGGGAGAGTTAAGGGCCTTTCTCAAGGGCCCAATAGTACCACCTTGACATTGTTGGGGCTTGAATCTAGAAGAATATAAATGTATATAAATATTGGGGATTGTAATCACTAGTTCTGATCATTGACGGGATTAGCCCCACCCACCCCCAACAGCAGGAAACTACACCTTTTAATCACAGAATTTAACATGAAAAACATTTTAGAAAAACCCAGCAGATGGCGGTGTAGGACTGGATTTCTCATTAAACGCGTCAGGCACTGAGCCTCATCTGTTGGTAAATTAGTGTGTATGTTTTTGCATAAACCTGACTAAAAGGTTTCACCAGCCTTACAACAGTTTTGGGAAGACTGACTTTCTTCACACTCACATTATTATTATAAATGTTGATCATGAAAGCACGGGGATGTTTATTTTAACTGCTGGGTTGCACATATTCAGTAGTTTAGTTGCTTGTTTCATTATTGGATTAATTGGAGGTTTTTAATTAAAGGATTAATTCAGATTTTGTGAGACATTTCATTTTAAATGTTTTTGTTAGCCTAGTTGTTCCATTTCTGTTGCACAATATAAAATGGGTGCATTGGGTATATTTTATTTAGACTGTAGACAGAGCCCATAGAAACTCTTTGCACTTACTATATAGAGGTATTTTGAAGCAACCCTCTACTGACACAATGAAGCTTGAGTCACCATTGGCTAGTAAGTTTTTTATTTTATTTTAGAAGTGGAATGTGTTGTGCTAGCTCAGCGAGTTAGCATGTGTTATGCCACACATGCTAACTCACAGACATGTCTGCCTGCAGTCTGCTGATTAAAAAGCTGTCCTATGAGCACTACAAGTGTTTCGTAACTTTGACCAGGTAACATTCTTATTACTAACAGACTTATTCCAGCTCATAAGTTTATTGTCATGCTGGAGTGGTGTGTGTGTGTGTGTGTGTGTGTGTGTGTGTGTGTGTGTGTGTGTGTGTGAGTTTAAAGAAAAATCTGAAAGTGTGTAAGTCACCAAAATGTCCGCATTCAGGTCTTATAGAACCATAATTAAATTCCACTGTTGACATTCAATGCTAAACATGGACACAACATTTATTCATTGTCTACCGCTTATCCGATCTATTCTCGGGTCACGGGGAGCCTGTGCCTATCTCAGGCGTCAGTGGGCATCAAGGCAGGATACACCCTGGAGGGAGTGCCAACCCATCCCAGGGCACACACACACACACACACTCTCATTCACTCACGCAATCACACACTACGGACAATTTAGAGATGCCAATCAACCTACAATGCATGTCTTTGGACCGGGGGAGGAAACCCCTGAGGCACGGGGAGAACATGCAAACTCCACACACACACACATGGCAGAGGTAGGAATTGAACCCCCAACCCTGGAGGTGTGAGGCAAACATGCTAACCACCAAGCCACCTTGCCCCCCACATAGTCTATAATGCATTACCAAATATGCGTAGTGACCCCGGGTGGTATGAAAAGCAGTTTTCCATTTGTATCCAACTTTGATGAGAATGAGGTTATAAGCACTTCTTAAATCAAGCTTGGTAAAGACACGTGCACCCTGAAGCTGTTCTATGGTACCTGGGACTAGAGGAAGCTGGCTTCTTCTATGCAATCCTCTATTGCCTGCATTTGGGGATAGATAGCGGGTACACCTGGCACATCGGGGCATGGCTTTGGGTAATAGGTCAATGGAACAGTTCTCTGGAAGATGTGGTTGTAATCTGATGGCTCTCTATTTGTTAACCACTGCTTGTAGATCTTTCTTTATGCTGAAATAGCTGTTAACACGTTGGATTCAGGAGTTTCCAAAGAGGTGGTTAGACATGAACGTGTCAGATGGTTCTGCAAGCAGTGGTGTAGACAGTAGAGGGAAAATTGAGTAAGCTTCTTGTTTCACCATGACAGTTATGGGTTGTGTAAACATAAACAAGGAAAACTACACCAGGTTATGTATGTAACCTGGTTCCCTGAGAAGGGAAAGAGATGCTGCTCCATGACTGACACTATGGGAATATTTCATTGAGAAAGTTGTGTCTAAAGCTCTGTGTGCACACACGCCAATTTAAAGGCTTGGATAGGACACGTGACATGTGCCAATAAGTCCATATAAGGGTATCTACATCACATTACTCCAGCTTCTATTTGTCATAAGGAATCGCAAGTGGATGCTGGGGTTGGAGGTGTAGGAGTTTAAGCTGGTTGTGGTGGCTGGGCTTCTTGGTTCTGCTGCAGTTGGCCATTGGTGGCTTGCAGAGCTGTGATTTGCCCTTGGTATGCAAGGAGCATTTCTTCCTGATGTGCATTGATGGCCTGGAGTTGGGAGACATCTGCTGAATCCCCTTGCGGAGAAGTATTCTGTAGAGACGCCATAGAGGCAGCAAGTGTGGAATCCATGTGCAGGTTTAATAGCAAAACCCAATAGCAAACAAATCAAAATCGTTATACAAATAAATCCGAAGGCATTCTCTCACCTGTAACAGGAGCAGTGATGGAGCTGCAGGCCATACACAGTGAGTGTTAACTTTTTATTTCTCAGTCTCTCTCTCACACACACACACACATTATATTTCTGGATTGGTTGTTATGAAGTTGCTGAACCTGTACAGAGTTCTTATACAGTCTCTAGTGATCCTGCTAGAGGCTAAATTCATTAGCATCCACATCACACAATGGACATATTGAGCTCCTCAAATCCAAAAAAAAATGGAGATGATTGGTGAGGCTTTAAAGCACATGGGCATTTGTGCTTGATTTGGAACAGATGGCTGGACAACCAAGTTCTTCTTTAGATTAGAAAAATGAATGGGCCAAAGTATATATATTCACTCGTTATATTCACCATCTGGTGAATGTGGAGGTAGGAGCACACAGGTAGACTACATTCTATGTAGAAGAGGCAATCTGAAAGAGATTAGTGACTGTAAAGTGGTAGTGGGAGAGAGTGTAGCCAGACAGCATAGGATGGTGGTGTGTAGGATGACTTTGATGGTCTGTAAGAAGAAGAGGTCAGAGATAGAGAAGAAAACCAAGTAGTGGAAGCTGAAAAAGGAGGAATGTTGTGAGGAATTTAGACAGAAGTTGAGACAGGCTCTGGGTGGTCAGGTAGTGCTGCCAGATGACTGGGAAACTACAGCAGAAGTGGTCAGGGAGACAGGGAGAAAGGTGCTGGGTGTGTCATCTGGAAGGAGGAAAGAAGATAAGGAGACTTGGTGGTGGAATGAGGAAGTTCAGGATAGTATCCAGAGAAAGAGGTTAGCCAAGAAGAAGTGGGACATGGACAGGACTGAAGAGAATAGACAGGAATACAAGGAGTTACAGCGCAGAGTGAAGAGGGAGGTGTCTAAGGCCAAGCAGAAGGCATATGACGAGTTGTACACTAGGTTAGACACTAGAGAAGGAGAGAAGGACTTGTACAGGTTAGCTAGGCAGAGGGATCGAGATGGGAAGGATGTGCAGCAAGTTAGAGTTATTAAGGATAGAGATGAAAGGGTGCTCACAAGTGAGGAGAGTGTACAGAGGAGATGGAAGGAATACTTTGAGGAGCTGATGAATGAGGAAAATGAGAGGGAAAAAAGAGTAGAAGGGGTGAACTCTGTGGAACAGAAAGTAGATAAGATTAGAAAGGATGAAGTCAGGAAGGCTTTGAAGAGGATGAAAAGTGAAAAGGCAGTTGGTCCAGACGACATCCCGGTGGAGGTCTGGAAGTGTCTGGGAGAGGCAGCAGTGGAATTTTTAGCTAACAGGGTTTTAGAGAGTGAGAGGATGCCTGAGGAATGGAGAAGAAGTGTGTTAGTGCCGATCTTTAAGAATAAGGGTGACGTGCAGAGTTGCAGTAACTATAGGGGGATAAAGTTGATGAGCCATACAATGAAGCTATGGGAAAGAGTAGTGGAAGCTAGGTTAAGGAAGGTAGTGGAAATTTGTGAGCAGCAGTATGGCTTCATGCCCAGAAAGAGCACAACAGATGCAATTTTTGCTCTGAGAATTTTGATGGAGAAGTATAGGGATGGTCAGAGGGAGTTGCACTGTGTGTTTGTAGACTTGGAGAAAGCGTATGACAGGGTGCCAAGAGAAGAGCTGTGGTACTGTATGAGGAAGTCAGGAGTAGCAGAGAAGTATGTCAGAGTGGTGCAGGACATGTATGAGAGGAGCAGGACAGTGGTGAGGTGTGCTGTAGGTCAGACAGAGGAGTTCAATGTGGAGGTGGGACTGCATCAGGGATCGGCTCTGAGCCCCTTCCTGTTTGCTATAGTGATGGACCAGTTGTCAGAGGAGGTCAGACAGGAGTCTCCTTGGACAATGATGTTTGCAGATGACATTGTGATCTGTAGTGAGAGCAGGGAGCAGGTGGAGGAAAACCTGGAGAGGTGGAGGTTTGCGCTGGAGAGAAGAGGAATGAAAGTCAGTCGTAGTAAGACTGAGTACATGTGTGTGAATGAAAGGGAGGGAAGTGGAACTGTAAGGTTACAGGGTGAAGAGGTGAAGAAGGTACAGGAGTTTAAGTACTTGGGGTCAACAGTCCAGAGTAATGGAGAGTGTGGGAAAGAGGTAAAGAAGCGAGTGCAGGCAGGTTGGAATGGGTGGAGAAAGGTGTCGGGAGTTCTGTGTGATAGGAAAATATCAGCGAGAATCAAGGGGAAGGTGTACAGGACAGTGGTGAGACCGGCCATGCTGTATGGTTTAGAGACAGTGTCACTGAGGAAGAGACAGGAGTCAGAGCTAGAGGTAGCAGAGCTGAAGATGTTGAGGTTCTCTTTGGGAGTGACAAGATTGGACAGGATTAGGAATGAGTACATCAGAGGGACAAGCTCATGTTGGACGTTTGGGGGACAGAGTTAAGGAGGCCAGATTAAGATGGTTTGGACATGTTCAGAGGAGGGAGAGTGAGTATATTGGTAGGAGAATGTTGGACATGGAGCTGCCAGGCAGGAGGCAAAGAGGAAGGCCAAAGAGGAGGTATATGGATGTAATTAATGAGGATATGAAGCTAGTGGGTGCAAGGGTTGAGGATGCAGAACATGGGGATAGGTGGAGAGAGATGATTCGCTGTGGCGACCCCTGAAGGGAAAAGCCGAAAGAAGAAGCGGAAGTTAACCATTAGCATGTCAGCTGGTTTGCACTGTCAGAGTCAATAATAATGTATGAATTTAAACTTCTTTTGCCCCTTTTTAATGTGCTTTTACTTTTGTACTTTCAGTGTGTAGATATTTGTTCAGAAGTTGAATAAAAAAAAGAAAGATCGGGATAAAACCAATAGCAGTAAGGGTAGTTGAACAGACCATTACAATGTCCAGGCTGGCTGGGGAACAGACATGATGCAGCAACCGCCAGAGTACCTGTGGATCTTTGGCCTGCATCTCACCAGGGTTTCATAGCAGGTCTCCATGTACAGGTCAAGAACAGACCTGGTATAAGCTGGAGATCTCAGCATGCGGCAAATTCTGTCGCAAATTCTTTTGGGTTGCAACTGTAAAAAGTAACAACTTGCCTATCATGAAAAAATAAGATTAAGTTATGAAAGCTTAAACTCTTTTCAGTATAGAAAAAAAAAAACTTTTAAAATTGGCACTTTTTTAACACACACACACACACACACAGAGCTCTGCTTGGCACCACCAGCTTTCTCTGATCACAAATCCAAGTTCCAGTCTTCAGACATCCTTCCCTCCTTCTATAACAAGCATTTAAGTCCATAGGAACATCTGAGATCTATATACACACTTAATACTTAACTTATACAGGTCATCTAATTTTCCTTATAGGCATTCCAAAAACTATGTAGGAGTAGAATCACAACTATGAAATCTAAATGGCTTAGTTTCTTACTTGTACAATTGTGATCAGGTTACTGAAGAAAGATGTTAATACCCGGCATGAACAGGTCATCAATCCAAACCAAATTCTTAGTAAAATTCCCAAATTTGGGATTTCTCAGTAAATGGGAAAGTTCTGTTAAACGTGGGATACTAATTTTAATAAATCATCAATTCACAAAAATGAATAGAATTTATGTAGCATATCTTTATAACTATAGTGGATGACTCATCACATTGAAGAGGATGGGAACTCTGGCCTTAAATTGACTACAGGGTATTGGACCAAGTGATGGTCTAATACCATACATTGTCTCTGTTCCCAGCAGCTTGTATGGATGGAAATAGGGGCAGTCAAAGGTTAAATGTGTGCTTTAAGTTTATAATTTTAATGTGATTCATATACATTTAATTAATTATTTCCAATTTAATAGATTGACTTAATGTACCTGATTCCAAAGAATAATGTTTTAGACTACAGTATCTCATTGTCAGGTTATGGTGAAAAGGAGAGTTGTAAAGGAGATCAGGGCAAAGAGAAAAATGTTACATCATCTGCTTCTGCTAGAATCCAGCACATCACTCACGATCCAAAAACTCAATTTCACAGAATTCACTCAGCCATATGAACTACAAACCTTGTCACGTGTATTCAGGCCTTGGTTTCCATAATGCTAGTGTTTTTATAAATCACTTTGAACTAATGTTTTTGTAGAAAAGGTGCTTTATCAAAAAAGGTTAATAAAGGTCAATACGAAACATCACCATCATCAACACACCTTATCTCTATAACCCATAGCTCTCACAGGAAGAACGGAATGACCGAATAAAAAAAGTGTGTTTCACGTTCTGAAGGATCGATACAATTGATCTGACGGATGCATACTAAGACATTGGAATCCTGCTGAGACACAGAAGATTCCTCAGGTTTGCTTTTTGGGGCGAAGCACACCAATACAGGGTTCTCTCTTTCAGCCTAGTTCTATAGCCACATACAGTTACAAAGTGCGTCGATGCTGCTGTGGCTCATTTGCATCTCCTGGGCATCAGAATATTGAATTATATAGACGTTTGTCCTTTTTTTGCCCAGTCGAGAGCGATTGGAGCACAATATCAAGATGTCAAGCTAGCCCATATAAAATGCTTGGGGCTCTGGTTGAAGTCAGAGAAAAGTGTGCTTTCTGCCTCACAGAGAACCAGTTTTCTCTGTGTGATCTGCGATTCAATCATGATTCTGGCATGGCTGTCTCCTGCTCTGGGGAAATCAATTCTTTCCACTGTGAAAAATGTGGAAGGCTAGGAATCTGTGGAGCAGGAAAGGTTGCATTGGCTATGCCCCATGCAGGCCCTCAAAACTAATGTCTGCTGTAGCTCGTGGTATAAGTCCTAATACCTCTTTGGTACTTTGGTGGCCATAGCCAAACCTGAGTCATCAAGCAATGTCTCATACACTGGGTGGTGGATCTTCCAGACCCATGGGGCGTGTGGTTTGTCTTTGCCCCTAGATGTTAGGGCTCACACCACTAGGAGTGTGACCTTGTCCAGTGCTCTAGCCAAGGGTGTCCCTTTCAAGATGACTGTGCTGTGGTAGGCAGGTCCTCTCCACACACATTCATAAGGTTTAATAGCCTTGACCTGGACCCCATGCTGGGTTAATCCATCCAGGCAGCAAATCAAAACACCCAGTATTGAAAACACAACACAGGCATGTCATTCTAAATAGTCTTCAGTCAGTCTGGACAAAAGCCATGAATCTTTAGAATATGATGTAATATGTAAATAATGAGTGTTTAGTTTCATTAATGAAAAACATACCATGATGACATAATTCTAAAACTAACCCAATACATCTGAATTCAACCTCTTTAATAATGATAGACTACAGGTAACCTGGAGAGTTTTCCAAAAATTCCAATCAGTCCAATCAGAGTCAAGATCATGAAAAATACAACCTTGCCTTAAAGAAGCTTAGCTTCATGCCTTTCTAGAGAATTTAATCTCCTTAATTAGAATTAAGAAATTATTTAATTCTTTAACAAATAGTATTTATATCCATTATTTACATTTTATTCACAGATCATACCACTCACCTGGATCAAGAGGCAAAAGTGTCAGACCAAAGAAAGGTAAGCAGTTACATATGCAGTCACATTGTAACCTGGATGTAAATTTGCAAAGAAACAAATCTGCGATCTCTTATTAAATGCGAAAAACTTGTACTGATAAATAACCCATATTATGCAACCCATATGTAATCCACAGTTTTTACTATTGGAATCTGTCTGCTATATTTACCACTTAGATTTACTAGATTAATCTATGAGTTAGAGCAAGTCTCTGTGTGTGGGGACAAACATGTGTCTATGTTCACACTGAGCTTCTGAAAATGAATATATTATATAAGCTGCCTGGTATATGAATCAATTCAGCAAAAACCTCAGCAGGCAGCATGCTCAAAACAGACTTCAGAGTCACCATGCGTCACCATCTCCTTTAGCACACAGAGATTGTGACGTGTTTCTTTATTATTGCTCACTAATTTCATCGTACTGTGTATGGTTATGCATGTACAAAATAAAATTAATTTACCTCAGAATGGATTTTCACCTAGTGACCACTATTTTTCCTGACAATTTATATAGAATTATCTGCATAATTATTTGAAGCCTGCTTGTTTACAGCATATGTAAGTGGAAGATAAAACAGTTAATCTTTGTGATGTAAATGTTATTCAAAATCAGATCATTGTTACTGGCTAATTGTTTTTCTTTTCATTTCAACATCTAATTTATTCTTTAGACAGCTCTGTCACAAATACATATTTATTGTTGTTCAAAGTAATGGATGAAATGCTGACCTTGTCATTTAAAAATTATTTATAAGCAGAATATTACATTTTATTTTCTAGAACACAATAACTCAGCATGAATTGGCAGAAGATGGGTCAATTTGTGAAGAAAAGAAAAAGCTCAAAATGACAAAACCAGAGCAACTGTTGATCAGAATGAATCTTAATGACAAGCAGAAACAAAAAATGAAAATATCAGATGTTCTTCAAATAACTTCACGTTCATTACACTGGAAGGAGCCTTGTCCAGAGAAGGACTTAGTGGAAACCTTTCTACAAAGGATGCTAATGATGGAATACAGAGCAAGGTACATTACAACTGAGGAAGACTCCAGCAGTTCTGAACACACTCACTTAAATACAGGAGATGAAGAAGATAATGATGACTTTGCAGATTTTTTGTTGAAGTCAGAATCTTTGGATAGTGAAACCCATAAATGCCCTGTTCACCCCATGGATGTCCAGATGGCGGTGTTCCACTGCTCTGATCGTTTCCTAAAGCAGCTAATAGTGACTAAACTAGCTCAGTGTCAGTACGCTCTGCCTCTGCTGGTGCCCAATCCCTTCACAAGAGAGATTGAGTTTCCTCTCTGGACATTTCGCCAAATCAGGAAAAGTTGGAAGACCACTGTTCTTCTGGAAGACACATCTGCTGAGATCAGTCAAACCCAGGCCATGTCTGAAGCTCAAACTCCAATGGTGGCTTTCTTCAGGCTTGGCTCTTTATCTTCATCCAAGTCTCAGCTGATGAATAGCTTGATCAATGAGAAACATCACACATTCTTCCACAGACACTGTCCAGGAAGCAGCAAGAACCGGCTCCTGGTGGATGGAGTGGTGGAGATAGCTTGGTTCTATCCTTCACGGAAGGAAACTGATTATTTCTCTAACTGTGTGGCATTCTGTAATCTCCATGGTGATGCAGAAGCTAATAAAGAGCAACTGGAAATCCTGACTGAAATGTCTTCAGTGAATGTTGTACTTTTCTCTAATTCTGAAAAAGCAGCACATAAGGAGATACTACAGAAGCTCTACAGAGACTCAAAACCACTGATCTGTCTACTTTCTGAGGACGAATCAGGTGTCAGTGTATCAAAGAATGGAAAATACAGAATTGGTCTTAAAGACAGAAATCACTCAGATGTAGCCAAGAATCTCAGAACAACCATCCAAGAGTGTCTTTCAAAGTCATTATCAATTTTCAGACTTGAATATCTGGACAAACCTGAAGTGATTACAAAAGATGAAGATGACCATGAATGTAAGAGCGGGAAAGAAGCTGCAGTGAAGATCATGAGTCTGTTTAAGGGAAATGAAGTTTCCAAATTAAAGGAAAAATTTCTGCCCTGTCAGGGGAAGTTATGGCATGACTGGTGTAAGAAGAACAAAGACCTGCATCGAATTCATGGGGACAACTTAGAAAATCAAAAGTCTAAAAAACAACGAGAAATGATGAAATTCCGTAAAGACCAGCATGAATACAGACTCTCTAGTCTTATGGATCAGTTCACCTGCTCACTGAATCGACAAGAAAATGAAAGAACATTCTTTTTAAAATGGCTTGGGATTCTCCTGGACAAACGCACCTCAGATGATCTTTCAGAACTTCATCACAAGTACAATGAAAAGTGGAAGGCAGTTTTAGACCTGAAGAAGAATCGTAATAAATCAGATCAAGTGAAGGTGGAACAAAACGAACTGGAGGAAATTTCAGAAAAACTGAATGCCGCAACCTTTGGTTTGGAACACATCATCAGAGAGATGGGTCAAATATACGAGTCTTTTATTTCTGTACAAACACCCGAGGAACAATCTAAAGAAGAAACTTTGATCTCTCTCCCCAAGCTTGCAGCAGAACTCATGAAATCTGGTCATCCACTGGAGCTGATGGATGGAGATGCTGCTCATGTTCCCCTGACCTGGGTTTCAGCAGTTCTAGATGAACTTGTGAAGATATTGGGAGATCAGAGAGTGTTTGTGTTGTCGATTCTGGGGATTCAGAGTTCTGGGAAATCCACCATGCTGAATGCCATGTTTGGACTCCAGTTTGCTGTCAGTGCTGGGAGGTGCACCAGAGGAGCCTTCATGCAGCTGGTCAGAGTCTCAGAGGAGATGAAAGAGTTGAAGTTTGACTACATTCTAGTTGTAGATACTGAAGGACTTCGAGCACTTGAGCTCGCAGGAAAATCCACTCAACATCATGACAATGAACTTGCTACATTTGTTGTTGGTCTTGGAAACCTGACCTTGATCAACATTTTTGGAGAGAACCCTGCTGAGATGCAGGACATCCTTCAGATTGTTATTCAGGCCTTCCTGAGGATGAAGAAGGTCCGACTGAATCCCAGCTGTTTGTTTGTCCATCAGAATGTTGGAGACATCACTGCTGGAGAGAAAAACATGGAAGGAAGGAGACGCTTGCAGGAAAAACTGGATGAAATGACCAAGCTAGCAGCTAAAGAAGAAGACTGTGAAGCTGATTGTTTCAGTGATGTTATAGAATTCAATGTACAAAATGATGTGTATTATTTTGCACAGCTCTGGGAGGGCAGCCCACCAATGGCAGCACCAAACCCGTCATACAGCAGAAATGTCCAGGATCTAAAGAAAGCCATTTTCAACAAAGCTACTCTGTCTAGTGGTTTGACTCTCTCACACTTTAAATCACGCATTAGTGATCTTTGGAATGCATTAATCAATGAGAACTTTGTGTTTAGCTTCAAAAACACACTGGAGATAGCAGTGTACAGAAAACTGGAGAATGAGTTTGGAAAATGGACCTGGGCCCTCAGAAGTGCCATGTTAATAACTGAAGAAACTCTTTACAACAGAATTGAAACTGAAAAACTTGTAGAAATTAAAGAAAATGATCTTTATTCTTCCATGAAAAAGGCCTAAGAGGAAGTGGACAAGTCAGTGAAGAGTTACTTTGAAGAGGACGAAGACAAAGAAATTTTAGTTCAGTGGAGAGCGAGATGTGAAATGAAAATCACAGATCTTTATGAAGACCTCATCAGAAACACCAAACAAAATGTAAATGAAGTTTTACAACAGCAACAAACACGAGAGACTTTTGAACTACAAACCACGCAAAAAGAATACGACACAAAACTGTTCAATCTGAGCAAAGACCTCGCACTGAAACTCAAAAGCAAAACTACAGATGAAGAAGTTCTTAAAAATGAATGACAAATTGTGGGACAAATGGGTCACTGAGCTGACACGAGACACACCTCCAGAAAGAACTTTAAATTTCTGGGGAGATGCTGTACAGATCTTGTCTGTGGGCAATGAACTAGCTTCTGTGCATGAACGGAAATCTCTGCTGACTACAGAGAAATAGGCATACGAGCAGATTATTCACCTTACATTTCAAAACTCACAAGACAGAAGATCGTTCATTACGTCCCTCGCATGAATCAACTTTCTTTTGAAGATAACGAGTTAGTAAGAACTCTGGCCAAAGATGTGATCGAAGAAACCGAGAAATCAATCGAGAATATAGGTGACAGGATCAGAAAACTGGGGTACAAAGACAGCTATATACAGGAAATAACAGACCAGGTCAGGATGAGAGTTGAATGTCATCACACTGAGAACCAGAGAATTAAGCTCAACAAGGAGTTCACTCTGGATCTCTGTCTTCATGTGTGTGAACTAATGAATCTTAAATTTACTGAGCACCATAAAAAATTCAGGGATGCAAATGATCCAAGAGTTTATCTGTCCGAAAAGAGACCACAGTATTACAGTGTCTTTAAAAACTACTGCAGAGGAGCAACAACAACAAAAGTGTTTGGTGAACTGATCTGCAGTAACCTGAGAGAATCCGTCCTGCAAGCAGTTTACAATAATACTGCCATTGGTTTGGCAACAAATATCAGATCCGACATGCCAGGGTTTAATGGTAACAGAGCAAACCTTGAGAAACACATCCTGAACTGTCTGGCAGAAGAGGAGGACTTTAAGAAGTACATAAAGTACATTCATAGTTCCGAAATGTTCTTTAAACAGTTCATTTCAGAGAAGGTTAATAAGTACATTACTGAGCAGAACAACATGGTTCTGAACCTTTTTAAAGGAAATCTGACAGAGAAAAGGCAGAGAGTAATAAATGCTGTTCAATCTGCAACTGAAGAGGTCAAGAACAGCTGTGGTGATGCAGAGATGTGGCTGAAAAGTTTTAACAGTTCACTAAAAGGTGAACTGAGCTTAAAAGAAATAACCTTCACTGATCACAAAGACGTTACAGACTTTGATTTTCTACAGCAGTGTGTTAGTGATGGTCTCACTGACATGATGTCAGAGCTAGAGGAAAGCTTTAAAGATGTAAAAGACATCAAAATGGAGAAGTTCAGGAAGAAGCCAGATGAGATTCTGATTGAACACTTCTGTGATTGCTGTTGGGCTCAGTGTCCATTTTGTAAAGCCATCTGTACCCACACAATAAAGGGTCATGATGGAGATCACAGTGTCCCCTTTCACAGGGTAGATGGTGTCAAAGGGATGTATTACAGAGATACAACAAATCTCTCCTCTGAGTTCTGCACAACAAGTGTGCAAAGTGATGACAGTTTCTACCCATGTCATAATAAAGACGTGTGTATTCCTTTCAAATCATACAGAACAGCAGGAGGAGTATATAAGACCTGGAGCATCACCCCTGATAATTCACAGCTCGCATACTGGAAATGGTTTGTGTGCAGATTCCAGACAGACCTGGAAAAGTACTATGGGAAAACATTTCAGGGTTCTGGTTTGATCCCCAAAGACTGGGGAAAGTTCACAAAACAACAAGCTCTTGAGAGTTTGGATCAATATATCTGATGAAAGACACATCTCTTTTAAACAGAACCTAGAAGAAACATCAACTTAATCATGAACCAGTTGTAAATAGAGAAGCTCACTCTGTAATAGTGACAACAGAAATAAATAAAAAATGTTATCAGAACACAGTTATTAAATTATACTAAGAATAATCACTATATACACACACAGTGTTTACCTCTTCTCTTTTTTTTCTGCTTCCTAACAATGTTTAAAAATGAATTGTTATATCAGTAAAAATATTAATCCTAGAAAGTGCTTGATTATGATCAGATTTTTTTTGTTTTTGTTTGAGGGATGTAATAATAATAATAAACAATATTAAAACATTTTATGTCTCTTTGCTTCAGAAAGACTTGATCATTTATTCATCAAAGGAATGCAACATAAAGTGAAAGACCCTACCTCAGCTTTATATCTTAAAATTATATCCATTATATCCGAACCCGGACCTCCATGGTTACCACGTGCATGTGTCTGCAAGCCATGGATAAAGACCCATATGCGGGAATCAGCAAAGCGTTGCTTTTATTACATAAACACAATACATGGGGAAAACCAACCTAAACACGAGCCATGACACTAACAAAACAAAACCTAAAAAAAAAAAAAACCTAGAACATAAAACAATGACAGATACAAAAGGATCCCTATTTATAGGGCTAAACATTAGGGCTAATTGGATACAGGTGACACAATCAGGAATGAGAACAATGGGCAGGGAAACACACAGACAAGCAGGCTTCCAAGATTCACCTGCCAGTGCCCTCTCCAGGCCTGGCGGGGAACTGTCCAGCTGTTTCTGACAATAAGGGCCCACTGAAATGGGTTTTATTTATTTGCACCAATCCTTTAATCATCTTAATTTTGTGGGGGATTTTTTAAAGTTGGTTGTATTTGGTTAAAGTCAGTTGACTGTTTAATAAATGTGAAACACAAACTGTAAGACAAAGTTTTGATGATAAATTAATTTCCATCCTCTTGGAATATTGCTGCTATATGGTATATGCTATGGATTATAAAACATGTGGGTAATAAAGTCATATTTAAAAAGAAACCATTAGCCTGATTTAATGACTTAGTGCACAGATGGGGAATAAATGAAATAAAAAAAACACAAAACCAGTTTTGTTTAGACATATTCATGTTTTTAAAAAGATTTGATTGTGACTTTTGGTTGCCACTCTGTTACAGGTTCTTCTCTGAAGTGCTACAAGTCTAATCACATATATGTTTGTAAACATATACATAACAGCATGACGATGTGAAGTGTGCAAAAATGCAGTCACTAATAGAGTGTATTATAGAGTAGAGTGCAAATAGAAGTAGAGTATTGTAGAGTGCAAATAGAAGTAATCATTATAGAATCGAGTTGAAGTAGTGCAAATAAGAGTGACATATTGTGAATCTGTTCACACGTGTGTGTGTGTGTGTGTGTGTGTGTGTGTGTGTGTGTGTATGAGAGAAAGAGAGAGAAAGTTGGTATAGTTCAGTTCTGGGTGTTGAGGAGCCTGATGGCTTGTGGGAAGAAACTGTTACACAGTCTGGTTGTGATGGCCCGAATGCTTCGGTACCTCTTTCCAGATGACAGGAGGGTGAAGAGTGTGTATGAGGGGTGTATGGGTGTGTGTGAGTGGTGTGTGAAGTTGTCCACAATGCTGTTGGCTTTGCGGATGCAGCGTGTGGTGTACATGTCCGTGATGGAGGGGAGAGAGACTCCAATGATCTTTTCAGCTGTCCTCACTATTCGCTCCGTCTTGCGATCCGAGATGGTGCAATTCCCAAACCAGGCAGTGATACAGCTGCTCAGGACGCTCTCGATGGGAGGGAGATGGGAGGGAGATGGGCTTTCCTCAGCCTCCGCAGGAAGCAGAGGTGCTGTTGGTGATGGAGCTGATGTTGAGTGACTAGGGTAGGTTCTCCGCCAGATGTACACCAAGGAATTTGTTCATCTTGACGATCTCCACCAAGGAGCCATCAAAGAAAAGCAGAGAATGGCCACTCTGTGCTCTCCTAAAGTCAACAACCATCTCTTTAGTCTTGTCAACATTCAGAAACAGGTTGTTGTCTTTACACCAGGCTGTTAGTCGTCGCACCTCCTCTCTGTACGCTGACTCATCATTCTTGCTGATGAGGCCCACCACGGTCGTCTGATCAGCGAACTTGATGATGTGGTTGGAGCTGTGCATTGCTGCACAGTCATGAGTCAGCAGGGTGAAGAGCAATGTGTTCAGGTTAAGGTGTTCAGGCCCAGCAGGCTTGGTTTCTCAATCTGGGTCACAGACTGTCAGTGCAGATCTATCCACAGTGGAAGTGAGCACCACCAAGCAACGAGACTCCAACCAGGGGTAGAGCATCTTGATGAATCAGGCAGGTCCGGAAAGAAGAAGTGGTCACACTGGGAACTAGGGTGAGGGTTAGTGTTAGGCTAACCGTAACTATAACCCTAACCCTAACCCTAACCCTAGCATTGGGAGCTCGGTAATGGGACAAATAGCTCAAAAGAGGAAGACAGACAGAGAGAGAGAGAGAGCAGGATATTAGGTCTGCTTGTGATCATGTGATGTTCATAGAGTGCAGGCAGGGACTCCGGAAAGACTAGCTATGACAGCATAACTGAAAGGGAGAACCAGAAGGTCACAGACATGAAGGCTTCCCACAACATAAAGTGTCCAACCACTTCACAGTCAGAGACCTGAGTGACCATGTGAGAGTGGTAAGGCGACAGCATCCAAACATCCCAGTACACCAAACACTCTATGCCCATGAACCTTCCAGATCTGCTCCTTTACCTAAGAAAACTATATATTGAAAGCTTGACTAAACAAATGTGTCTTCAGCCTAGACTTAAACACTGAGACTGTGTCTGAATCCCCAACACTGATTGGAAGACTGTTCCATAACTGTGGGGCTTTGGAAGAAAAAGCTCTGCCCCCTGTTGTAGCCTTTAATACTTTAGGTGCTACCAAATAACCTGCACCCTTTGATCGAAAAAAACCAAAAGACCACTCAGGTACTTTGCCCCGAGACCTTCTTCTTCTTCTTCTTTCAGCTTTTCCCTTCAGGGGTGGCCACAGCGAATCATCTCTCTCCACCTATCCCTATCTTCTGCATCCTCAACCCTTGCACCCACTAGCTTCATATCCTCATTAATTCCATCCATATACCTCCTCTTTGGCCTTCCTCTTTGCCTCCTGCCTGGCAGCTCCATGTCCAACATTCTCCTACCAATATACTCACTCTCCCTCCTCTGAACATGTCCAAACCATCTTAATCTGGCCTCCCTAACTTTGTCCCCCAAACGTCCAACATGAGCTGTCCCTCTGATGTACTCATTCCTAATCCTGTCCAATCTTGTCACTCCCAAAGAGAACCTCAACATCTTCAGCTCTGCTACCTCTAGCTCTGACTCCTGTCTCTTCCTCAGTGACACTGTCTCTAAACCATACAGCATGGCCGGTCTCACCACTGTCCTGTACACCTTCCCCTTGATTCTCGCTGATATTTTCCTATCACACAGAACTCCCGACACCTTTCTCCACCCATTCCAACCTGCCTGCACTCGCTTCTTTACCTCTTTCCCACACTCTCCATTACTCTGGACTGTTGACCCCAAGTACTTAAACTCCTGTACCTTCTTCACCTCTTCACCCTGTAACCTTACTGTTCCACTTCCCTCCCTTTCATTCACACACATGTACTCAGTCTTACTACGACTGACTTTCATTCCTCTTCTCTTTAGCGCAAACCTCCACCTCTCCAGGTTTTCCTCCACCTGCTCTCTGCTTTCACTACAGATCACAATGTCATCTGCAAACATCATTGTCCAAGGAGACTCCTGTCTGACCTCCTCTGACAACTGGTCCATCACTATAGCAAACAGGAAGGGGCTCAGAGCCGATCCCTGATGCAGTCCCACCTCCACTTTGAACTCCTCTGTCTGACCTACAGCACACCTCACCACTGTCCTGCTCCTCTCATACATGTCCTGCACCACTCTGACATACTTCTCTGCTACTCCTGACTTCCTCATACAGTACCACAGCTCTTCTCTTGGCACCCTGTCATACGCTTTCTCCAAGTCTACAAACACACAGTGCAACTCCCTCTGACCATCCCTATACTTCTCCATCAAAATTCTCAGAGCAAAAATTGCATCTGTTGTGCTCTTTCTGGGCATGAAGCCATACTGCTGCTCACAAATTTCCACTACCTTCCTTAACCTAGCTTCCACTACTCTTTCCCATACCTTCATTGTATGGCTCATCAACTTTATCCCCCTATAGTTACTGCAACTCTGCACATCACCCTTATTCTTAAAGATCGTCACTAACACACTTCTTCTCCATTCCTCAGGCATCCTCTCACTCTCTAAAACCCTGTTGAACAAACTAGCTAAAAATTCCACTGCTGCCTCTCCCAGACACTTCCAGACCTCCACCGGGATGTCATCAGGACCGACTGCCTTCCCACTTTTCATCCTCTTCAAAGCCTTCCTGACTTCATCCTTTCTAATCTTATCTACTTTCTGTTCCACTGAGTTCACCCCTTCTACTCTTTTTTCCCTCTCATTTTCCTCATTCATCAGCTCCTCAAAGTATTCCTTCCATCTCCTCTGTACACTCTCCTCACTTGTGAGCACCCTTCCATCTCTATCCTTAATAACTCTAACTTGCTGCACATCCTTCCCATCTCGATCCCTCTGCCTAGTTATCCTGTACAAGTCCTTCTCTCCTTCTCTAGTGTCTAACCTAGTGTACAACTCGTCATATGCCTTCTGCTTGGCCTTAGACACCTCCCTCTTCACTCTGCACTGTAACTCCTTGTATTCCTGTCTATTCTCTTCAGTCCTGTCCATGTCCCACTTCTTCTTGGCTAACCTCTTCCTCTGGATACTATCCTGAACTTCCTCATTCCACCACCAAGTCTCCTTATCTTCTTTCCTCCTTCCATATGACACACCCAGCACCTTTCTCCCTGTCTCCCTGATCACTTCTGCTGTAGTTTCCCAGTCATCTGGCAGCAATACCTGCCCACCCAGAGCCTGCCTCAACTTCTGTCTAAATTCCTCACAACATTCCTCCTTTTTCAGCTTCCACCACTTGGTTTTCTTCTCTGTCTCTGACCTCTTCTTCTTACAGACCATCAGAGTCATCCTACACACCACCATCCTATGCTGTCTGGCTACACTCTCTCCCACTACCACTTTACAGTCACTAATCTCTTTCAGATTGCTTCTTCTACATAAGATGTAGTCTACCTGTGTGCTCCTACCTCCACTATTGTAAGTCACTCTATGCTCCTCCCTCTTCTGAAAATACATGTTAACCACAGCCATGTCCATCCTCTTAGCAAAGTCCACTACCATCTGTCCTTCAAGGTTCCTTTCCTTAACTCCAAACTTGCCCATCACCTCCTCATCACCTGTGTTCCCTTCACCAACATGTCCATTAAAATCCGCTCCTATCACCACTCTCTCACCCGTGGGAATACTCTCCATCACCTCATCTAATTCACTCCAGAATCTCTCTTTCTCCTCCAACTCACAACCTACCTGTGGGGCATAACCACTAACAACATTCAACATCACCCCTTCAATCTCTAACTTCAGACTCATCACCCTGTCTGACACTCTCTTCACCTCCAGGACATTCCTCACAAACTCCTCCTTCAGGACCACACCTA
>JAUCMX010000028.1:12396878-12442856 GCA_033459395.1 Hemibagrus guttatus | reverse complement strand
ACTGTATAATAAATGTGAAAAAACGAAACAAACTATAAGATAAACATAAAGAAGATTGATTAATCCATACTAACCTTAAATAGGAGGAAGGAAAGATACTAGACATGATAAGATAATCTCCATACTCCTGGTCCACTGGTGCTGATATTCAGTAGGGAGAAAACAGTGGAAATAATATCATGCTAAATTAACCTGATTTACTGTGTTAATGGACAGTTGGGTGAATGAATTCGGGGAGGAAAACAACCCCACAAAAGCAGTTTTGTTCAGAAGCATTTTCATGTTTGCAAAACTGTTATGGTGACTTTTGTTCTTCACTCTGTTACAGGTTCTTCTCTGAAATGCTAGTGTTTCCCACATGTGGGTGGGGCATGTCAACCCCTCCCTGACCCCTGCAGCTGGCAAGATGCCTGTATCCTGTGCTGTATCCATGAAACTTCCCTGTATGAATCGCCTTATGTTTATCACGGCACCTCTAAGACTGTTAAAAATCAACATTTCTAAATACAAGCTTCAGATGTATCACTTTAGTCATAATAATTCTAGTTCATCCTCAAACACCTTCCTTTGCACACGCCCACTAAACCACACCCACACCTGCTCCAACTTCAAGCATCTTAATTATAGCGCAATATGCATAGGGACTTTCATGTGATAGGACAATATCAGCGAGAATCAAGGGGAAGGTGTACAGGACAGTGGTGAGACCAGCCATGCTGTATGGTTTAGAGACAGTGTCACTGAGGAAGAGACAGGAGTCAGAGCTAGAGGTAGCAGAGCTGAAGATGTTGAGGTTCTCTTTGGGAGTGACAAGATTGGACAGGATTAGGAACGAGTACATCAGAGGGACAGCTCATGTTGGACGTTTGGGGGACAAAGTTAGGGAGGCCAGATTAAGATGGTTTGGACATGTTCAGAGGAGGGAGAGTGAGTATATTGGTAGGAGAATGTTGGACATGGGGCTGCCAGGCAGGAGGCAAAGAGGAAGGCCACAGAGGAGGTATATGGATGGAATTAATGAGGATATGAAGCTAGTGGGTGCAAGTGTTGAGGATAATCTAGCCATGGGGGTCACAGTCCAGTGACTTCTGTGCCGGTCCCAAGCCCGGATAAATAGAGAGGGTTGCGTCAGGAAGGGCATCCGGCGTAAAACGTTGCCAAATTTAACCATGCGAATCGTCAGTACGAATTTCATACCGGATCGGTCGAGGCCCGGGTTAACAACGACCGCCATCGGCGCCGTTGACCTACAGGGCGCCGGTGGAAATTGGGCTACTGTTGGTCGAAGAAGTAGAGGAGGGAGGAGAGTGCACAGACAGAGAGAGAAGAGGAAAGGTAAGAGTGTAGGACTGAGAATAGGAACTCTGAATGTTGGTACTATGACAGGGAAAGGTAGAGAGCTGGCTGATATGATGGAGAGAAGGAAGGTGGATATACTGTGTGTACAGGAGACCAGGTGGAAGGGTAGCAAGGCTCGTAGTATAGGAGCAGGATTCAAGCTGTTTTATTATGGTGTGGATAGTAAGAGAAATGGGGTAGGTGTGGTCCTGAAGGAGGAGTTTGTGAGGAATGTTCTGGAGGTGAAGAGAGTGTCAGACAGGGTGATGAGTCTGAAGTTAGAGATTGAAGGGGTGATGTTGAATGTTGTTAGAGGTTATGCCCCACAGGTAGGTTGTGAGTTAGAGGAGAAAGAGAGATTCTGGAGTGAATTAGATGAGGTGATGGAGAGTATTCCCACGGGTGAGAGAGTGGTGATAGGAGCGGATTTTAATGGACATGTTGGTGAGGGGAACACAGGTGATGAGGAGGTGATGGGCAAGTTTGGAGTTAAGGAAAGGAACCTTGAAGGACAGATGGTAGTGGACTTTGCTAAGAGGATGGACATGGGTGTGGTTAACACGTATTTTCAGAAGAGGGAGGAGCATAGAGTGACTTACAAGAGTGGAGGTAGGAGCACACAGGTAGACTACATCTTATGTAGAAGAGGCAATCTGAAAGAGATCAGTGACTGTAAAGTGGTAGTGGGAGAGAGTGTAGCCAGACAGCATAGGATGGTGGTGTGTAGGATGACTCTGATGGTCTGTAAGAAGAAGAGGTCAGAGACAGAGAAGAAAACCAAGTGGTGGAAGCTGAAAAAGGAGGAATGTTGTGAGGAATTTAGACAGAAGTTGAGGCAGGCTCTGGGTGGTCAGGTAGTGCTGCCAGATGACTGGGAAACTACAGCAGAAGTGATCAGGGAGACAGGGAGAAAGGTGCTGGGTGTGTCATCTGAAAGGAGGAAAGAAGATAAGGAGACTTGGTGGTGGAATGAGGAAGTTCAGGATAGTATCCAGAGGAAGAGGTTAGCCAAGAAGAAGTGGGACATGGACAGGGCTGAAGAGAATAGACAGGAATACAAGGAGTTACAGCGCAGAGTGAAGAGGGAGGTGTCTAAGGCCAAGCAGAAGGCATATGACGAGTTGTACACTAGGTTAGACACTAGAGAAGGAGAGAAGGACTTGTACAGGTTAGCTAGGCAGAGGGATCGAGATGGGAAGGATGTGCAGCAAGTTAGAGTTATTAAGGATAGAGATGGAAGGGTGCTCACAAGTGAGGAGAGTGTACAGAGGAGATGGAAGGAGTACTTTGAGGAGCTGATGAATGAGGAAAATGAGAGGGAAAAAAGAGTAGAAGGGGTGAACTCTGTGGAACAGAAAGTAGATAAGATTAGAAAGGATGAAGTCAGGAAGGCTTTGAAGAGGATGAAAAGTGGAAAGGCAGTCGGTCCTGATGACATCCCGGTGGAGGTCTGGAAGTGTTTGGGAGAGGCAGCAGTGGAATTTTTAGCTAGTTTGTTCAACAGGGTTTTAGAGAGTGAGAGGATGCCTGAGGAATGGAGAAGAAGTGTGTTAGTGCCGATCTTTAAGAATAAGGGTGACGTGCAGAGTTGCAGTAACTATAGGGGGATAAAGTTGATGAGCCATACAATGAAGGTATGGGAAAGAGTAGTGGAAGCTAGGTTAAGGAAGGTAGTAGAAATTTGTGAGCAGCAGTATGGCTTCATGCCCAGAAAGAGCACAACTGATGCAATTTTTGCTCTGAGGATTTTGATAGAGAAGTATAGGGATGGTCAGAGGGAGTTGCACTGTGTGTTTGTAGACTTGGAGAAAGTGTATGACAGGGTGCCAAGAGAAGAGCTGTGGTACTGTATGAGGAAGTCAGGAGTAGCAGAGAAGTATGTCAGAGTGGTGCAGGACATGTATGAGAGGAGCAGGACAGTGGTGAGGTGTGCTGTAGGTCAGACAGAGGAGTTCAAAGTGGAGGTGGGACTGCATCAGGGATGGCTCTGAGCCCCTTCCTATTTGCTATAGTGATGGACCAGTTGTCAGAGGAGGTCAGACAGGAGTCTCCTTGGACAATGATGTTTGCAGATGACATTGTGATCTGTAGTGAGAGCAGGGAGCAGGTGGAGGAAAACCTGGAGAGGTGGAGGTTTGCGCTGGAGAGAAGAGGGATGAAAGTCAGTCGTAGTAAGACTGAGTACATGTGTGTGAATGAAAGGGGGGGAAGTGGAACAGTAAGGTTACAGGGTGAAGAGGTGAAGAAGGTACAGGAGTTTAAGTACTTGGGGTCAACAGTCCAGAGTAATGGAGAGTGTGGGAAAGAGGTAAAGAAGCGAGTGCAGGCAGGTTGGAATGGGTGGAGAAAGGTGTCGGGAGTTCTGTGTGATAGGAAAATATCAGCGAGAATCAAGGGGAAGGTGTACAGGACAGTGGTGAGACCGGCCATGCTGTATGGTTTAGAGACAGTGTCACTGAGGAAGAGACAGGAGTCAGAGCTAGAGGTAGCAGAGCTGAAGATGTTGAGGTTCTCTTTGGGAGTGACAAGATTGGACAGGATTAGGAATAAGTACATCAGAGGGACAGCTCATGTTGCACGTTTGGGGGACAAAGTTAGGGAGGCCAGATTAAGATGGTTTGGACATGTTCAGAGGAGGGAGAGTGAGTATATTGGTAGGAGAATGTTGGACATGGAGCTGCCAGGCAGGAGGCAAAGAGGAAGGCCAAAGAGGAGGTATATGGATGGAATAAATGAGGATATGAAGCTAGTGGGTGCAAGTGTTGAGGATGCAGAAGATAGGGATAGGTGGAGAGAGATGATTCGCTGTGGTGACCCCTGAAGGGAAAAGCCGAAAGAAGAAGAAGAAAAGAAGAAGAAGAAGAAGTAGAAGAAGAAGAAGTAGAAGAAGAAGAAGAAGACTAAGAAGTCTCTTTTTCTTCTAAAATATATTTAAATATATATTTCGGGGGGCATGGTGGCTTGGTGGTTAGCGTGTTTGCCTCACATCTCCAGATTTGGGGGTTCGATTCCCGTGTTATGCCATGTTAGAACCAAATATATCTCTCTTAACGGCCAAAAACCACTCTGTAAGGTTTTCCACTACTTTTTGAGTTTTGTCTGCGGCGATTAGTGATCATTCATCTACAAGAGCATTAGTGAGTTCAGACAGTGATGTTGGGTGAAGAGGTCTGGGGTCAGTGTTCAGTGGGGTTAAGTCTGAGCGAGAATTTATAAAAAAAAAAAATGTAAAGGTTTGCGTGTTACAGTTGTCCATTTGTGGTGGTCTTTTCATTTTTCCTGTCTCTTTGGGTGGGCATTTGATATTACGGCATTAATTTCACTCCCATGTGATAATTGTCACGGGCCGGAAGATGGAGCAAGATGGAGCAGACCCAAACGTGGGGATAGACGTCAGACAGGGGTTTATTGAAATAATAACACTGATACATAGACACATGGAGGAAGAAGGCTAAATACAAAACGAAGGTGAAGATGATAAAGACGAGGACAATACGAACCACATTAACGACGAGGACTAGCAAACACACAAGCACAGACACCACTATAAATAAGGAACATAATGAATGGGAACATTAGGAACAGGTGAACAGAGGCGGGAACACATTAGGATAAGGCGGGGATAAAACAAACACATGGCATAAACAAACCAAACACAAAACCCCCTTTCTGAAAGCCCCTTAGTGGTCCAACGGGGTGCTTTGCCCACTGTAACAAAAATAATTGTTTATTACAGGAATAATATTTTACTGCAATATGTAAAGAATAAACTTTGATTACTGAAAGATTCAGGAAGCTGTTCAATTCTCATTTTATAACAATTTATTTTATTTTAGGTATTCCAATAATGTAATAAAATATTAAAAATAAAAACTGTATGAAAAATACTGTTTTATATTTATTTTAATGAATAGACTGTGGTGAGGTAAATTTTCCCAGTTTTTCACTTTACATAGAATGTATGAAGAATATGAATGTCTATTTAGAGAGCAAAGACACTGTTTATGTAAATGTTTCTAAGCACCCAACACTGCCAAGCTGCCACTTTTGGGTCCTTGAGCAAGGCCCTTAACCCTCCTGTTCCAGGGTGCTGTATTATAGCTGACCATCTGCTCTGACCCCAGCTTCCTCAGCAGCCCTGATTTACACATCCTTTATGTCAAATCTTTTAAAAAATCCTCTTAGTTGACAAGAAATAAACTCTTCTCCAAAATCTGTTGCAGACATCTGGATAGAATCTGATTTTTATGTCAGAAAGTGATTATCGTCCTGATCAGCTATTAAATAAACAGCAGAAGAATGGCCTCTGCTGCCAAAAAAGGTGAGTGACTAATTAAGAAATAGTCAACATCAAAAACTACATGACTGGCTTTAATGAAGAGCACTAACACTTGACTACAGTTACTGTTTTAGCAATCAGAAGTACTTTTTAATTAAATTTTAATCAACAGTTATGTACATGCAACAGTAAGGATTAAAGCATGTTTTTAGAATGTTTAGGAAATCTTTCTCAAATATAACTAATTATGCATACATGCAAGAAGCCTAATGACCATTATGATCTAGCAGTTAACCATTAGCATGTCAGCTGGTTTGCACTGTCAGAGTCAATAATAATGTGTGAATTTAAACTTCTTTTGCCCCTTTTTAATGTGCTTTTACTTTTGTACTTTTAGTATGTAGATATTTGTTCAGAAGTTGAATTAAAAAAAAAGAAAGATCCGGATAAAACCAATAGCAGAAAGGGGTAGTTGAACAGACCATTACAATGTCCAGGCTGGCTGGGGAACAGACATGATGCAGCAACCTCTAGAGTACCTGTGGATCTTTGGCCTGCATCTCACCAGGGTTTCATAGCAGGTCTCCATGTACAGGTCAAGAACAGACCTGGTATAAGCTGGAGATCTCAGCATGCGGCAAATTCTGTCGCAAATTCTTTTGGGTTGCAACTGTAAAAAGTAACAACTTGCTAAAAAAAATAAGATTAAGTTATGAAAGTTTAAAACTCTTTTCAGTATAAAAAAAAAAACTTTTTTTCTTTAAAATTGACACTTTTCACACACACCACACACACACACACACACACACACACACACACACACACCACACACACACAGAGCTCTGCTTGGCACCACCAGCTTTCTCTGATCACAAATCCAAGTTCCGGTGTTCAGACATCCTTTCCTCCTTCTATAACAAGCACTTAAGTCTATAGGAACATCTGAGATCTATATACACACTTAATACTTAACTTATACAGGTCATCTAATTTTCCTTATAGGGGATTCCAAAAACTATGTAAGAGTAGAATCACAACTATGAATCTAAATGGCTTAGTTTCTTACTTGTACACTTGTGATCAGGTTACTGAAGAAAGATGTTAATAACCGGCATGAACAGGTCATCAAGCCAATCCAAATTCTTAGTAAAATCCCCAAAATTTGGGATTTCTCAGTAAATGGGAAAAGTTCTGTTAAACGTGGGATAGTAATTTTAAAAAACCATCAATTCACAAAAATGAATATAATTTATGTGGCATATCTTTATAACTATAGTGGATGACTCATCACATTGAAGAGGATGGGAACTCGGGCCCTTTAAAATTTGACTACAGGGTATTGGACCAAGTGATGGTCCAATACCATACATTGTCTCTGTTCCCAGCAGCTTGTAAGGATGGAAATGGGGGCAGTCAAAGGTTAAATGTGTGCTTTAAGTTTATAATTTTAATGTGATTCATATACATTTAATTAATTATCCCCAAATTTTAATAGATTAACTTAATGTACCTGATTCCAAAGAATAATGTTTTAGACTACAGTATCTCATTGTCAGGTTATGGTGAAAAGGAGAGTTGAAAAGGAGATCAGGGCAAAGAGGAAAATGTTACATCATCATCTGCTTCTGCTAGAATCCAGCACATCACTCACGATCCAAAAACTCAATTTCACAGAATTCACTCAGCCATATGAACTACAAACCTTGTCACGTGTATTCAGGCCTTGGTTTCCATAATGCTAGTGTTTTTATAAATCACTTTGAACTAATGTTTTTGTAGAAAAGGTGCTTTATCAAAAAAGGTTAAAAAAGGTCAATACGAAACATCACCATCATCAACACACCTTATCTCTATAACCCATAGCTCTCACAGGAAGAAGGGAATGACCGAATAAAAAAGTGTGTTTCACATTCTGAAGGATCGATACAATTGATCTGAAGGATGCATACTAAGACATTGGAATCCTGCTAAAACACAGAAGATTCCTCAGGTTTGTTTTTTGGGGGCGAAGCACACCAATACAGGGTTCTCTCTTTCAGCCTAGTTCTATAACCACATACAGTTACAAAGTGCATCGATGCTGCTGTGGCTCATTTGCATCTCCTGGGCATCAGACTATTGAATTATATAGATTTTTGGGCCCTTTTTTTTGCCCAGTCGAGAGCGATTGGAGCACAACATCGAGATGTCGAGCTAGTCCATATAAAATGCTTGGGGCTCAGGTTGAAGTCAGAGAAAAGTGTGCTTTCTGCCTCACAGAGGACCAGTTTTCTCTGTGTGATCTGTATAAGTATAAGTCCTAATACCTTTTTGGGTGCTTTGGTGGCCATAGCCAAACCTGGGTCATCAAGCAATGTCTCATACACTGGGTGGTGGATCTTCCAGACCCATGGGGCGTGTGGTTTGTCTTTGCCCCTAGATGTTAGGGCTCACACCACTAGGAGTGTGACCTTGTCCAGTGCTCTAGCCAAGGGTGTCCCTTTCAAGATGACTGTGCTGTGGTAGGCAGGTCCTCTCCACACACATTCATAAGGTTTAATAGCCTTGACCTGGACCCCATGCTGGGTTAATCCATCCAGGCAGCAAATCAAAACACCCAGTATTGAAAACACAACACAGGCATGTCATTCAAAATAGTCTTCAGTCAGTCTGGACAAAAGCCATGAATCTTTAGAATATGATGTAATATGTAAATAATGAGTGTTTTTTTCATTAATGAAAAACATACCATGATGACATAATTCTAAAACTACCCCAATACATCTGAATTCAACTTCTTTAATAATGATAGACTACAGGTAACCTGGAGATTTTTCCAAAAATTCCAATCAGAGTCAAGATCATGAAAAATACAACCTTGTCTTAAAGAAGCTTAGCTTCATGCCTTTCTAGAGAATTTAATCTCCTTAATTAGAATTAAGAAATTATTTAATTCTTTAACAAATAGTATTTATATCCATTATTTACTTTTTTATTCACAGATCATACCACTCACCTGGATCAAGAGGCAAAAGTGTCAGACCAAAGAAAAGTAAGCAGTTACATATGCAGTCACATTGTAACCTGGATGTAAATTTGCATAGAAACAAATCTGCGATCTCTTATTAAATGCGAAAAACTTGTACTGATAAATAACCCATATTATGCAACCCATATGTAATCCACAGTTTTTACTATTGGAATCTGTCTGTTAGATTTACCACTTAGATTTACTAGATTAATCTATGAGTTAGAGCAAGTCTGTGTGGGGGGACAAACATGTGTCTATGTTCACACTGAACTTCTGAAAATGAATATATTATATAAGCTGCCTGGTATATAAATCAATTCAGCAAAAACCTCAGCAGGCAGCATGCTCAAAACAGACTTCAGAGTCACCATGCGTCACCATCTCCTTTAGCACACAGAGATTGTGACGTGTTTCTTTATTATTGCTCACTAATTTCATCGTACTGTGTATGGTTATGCATGTGCGAAATAAAATTAATTTCCCTCAGAATGGATTTTCACCTAGTGACCACTTTTTTTCCTGACAATTTATATAGAATTATCTGCATAATTATTTGAAGCTTGCTTTTTTACAGCATATGTAAGTGGAAAATATAACAAATGTTAATCTTTGTGATGTAAATGTTTGTTATTCAAAATCAGATCATTGTTACTGGCTAATTGCTTTTCTTTTCTTTTCAACATCTAATTTATTCTTTAGACAGCTCTGTCACAAATGCATATTTATTGTTGTTCAAAGTAATGGATGAAATGTTGACCTTGTCATTTAAAAATTATTTATAAGCAGAATATTAAATTTTATTTTCTAGAACACAACTGAGCATGAATTGGCAGAAGATGGGTCAATTTGTGAAGAAAAGAAAAAGCTCAAGATGAAAAAAGCAGAGCAACTGTTGATCAGAATGAATCTTAATGACAAGCAGAAACAAAAAATGAAAATATCAGATGTTCTTCAAATAACTTCACGTTCATTACACTGGAAGGAGCCTTGTACAGAGAAGGACTTAGTGGAAACCTTTCTACAAAGGATGCTAATGATGGACTACAGAGCAAGGTACATTACAACTGAGGAAGACTCCAGCAGTTCTGAACACACTCACTTAAATACAGGAGATGAAGAAGAAGATGATGACTTTGCAGATTTTTTGTTGAAGTCAGAATCTTTGCATAGTGAAACCCATAAATGCCCTGTTCACCCCATGGATGTCCAGATGGCGGTGTTCCACTGCTCTGATCATTTCCTAAAGCAGCAAATAGTGACTAAACTAGCTCAGTGTCAGTACGCTCTGCCTCTGCTGGTGCCCAATCCCTTCACAAGAGAGATTGAGTTTCCTCTCTGGACATTTCGCCAAATCAGGAAAAGCTGGAAGACCACTGTTCTTCGGAAGACACATCTGCTGAGATCAGTCAAAGCCAGGCCATGTCTGAAGCTCAAACCCCAATGGTGGCTTTCTTAGGCTTGGCCCTTTATCTTCATCCAAGTCTCAGCTGATGAATAGCTTGATCAATGAGAAACATCACACATTCTTCCACAGACACTGTCCAGGAAGCAGCAAGAACCGGCTCCTGATGGATGGAGTGGTGGAGATAGCTTGGTTCTATCCTTCAGGGAAGGAAACTGATTATTTCTCTAACTGTGTGGCATTCTGTAATCTCCATGGTGATGCAGAAGCTAATAAAGAGCAACTGGAAATCCTGACTGAAATGTCTTCAGTGAATGTTGTACTTTTCTGTAATTCTGAAAAAGCAGCATATAAGGCGATACTACAGAAGCTCTACAGAGACTCAAAACCACTGATCTGTCTACTTTCTGAGGACGAATCAGGTGTCAGTGTATCAAAGAATGGAAAATACAGAATTGGTCTTAAAGACAGAAATCACTCAGATGTAGCCAAGAATCTCAGAACAACCATCCAAGAGTGTCTTTCAAAGTCATTATCAATTTTCAGACTTGAATATCTGGACAAACCTGAAGTGATTACAAAAGATGAAGATGACCATGAATGTAAGAGTGGGAAAGAAGCTGCAGTGAAGATCATGAGTCTGTTTAAGGGAAATGAATTTTCCCAAAATTAAAAGGGAAAAAATTTCTGCCCTGTCAGGGGAAGTTATGGCATGACTGGTGTAAGAAGAACAAAGAGCTGCATCGAATTCATGGGGACAACTTAGAAAATCAAAAGTCTAAAAAACAACGAGAAATATGAAATTCCGTAAAGACCAGCATGAATACAGTCTTATGGATCAGTTCACCTGCTCACTGAATCGTCAAGAAGAAAATGAAAGAACATTCTTTTTAAAATGGCTTGGGATTCTCCTGGACAAACACACCTCAGATGATCTTTCAGAACTCCATCACAAGTACAATGAAAAGTGGAAGGCAGTTTTAGATCTGAAGAAGAATCGTAATAAATCAGATCAAGTGAAGGGGGAACAAAAAGAACTGGGGGAAAATTTTCAGAAAAACTGAATGCAGCAACCTTTGGTTTGGAACACATCATCAGAGAGATGGGTCAAATATACGAGTCTTTTATTTCTGTACAAACCCCCGAGGAACAATCTAAAGAAAAAACTTTGATCTCTCTCCCCAAGCTTGCAGCAGAACTCATGAAATCGGGTCATCCACTGGAGCTGATGGATGGAGATGCTGCTCATGTTCCCCTGATCGGGGTTTCAGCAGTTCTAGATGAACTTGTGAAGATATTGGGAGATCAGAGAGTGTTTGTGTTGTCGATTCTGGGGATTCAGAGTTCTGGGAAATCCACCATGCTGAATGCCATGTTTGGACTCCAGTTTGCTGTCAGTGCTGGGAGGTGCACCAGAGGAGCCTTCATGCAGCTGGTCAGAGTCTCAGAGGAGATGAAAGAGTTGAAGTTTGACTACATTCTAGTTGTAGATACTGAAGGACTTCGAGCACTTGAGCTCGCAGGAAAATCCAATCAACATCATGACAATGAACTTGCTACATTTGTTGTTGGTCTTGGAAACCTGACCTTGATAAACATTTTTGGAGAGAACCCTGCTGAGATGCAGGACACCCTTTCAGATTGTTATTCAGGCCTTCCTGAGGATGAAGAAGGTCCGACTGAACCCCAGCTGCTTGTTTGTCCATCAGAATGTTGGAGACATCACTGCTGGAGAGAAAAACATGGAAGGAAGGAGACGCTTGCAGGAAAAACTGGATGAAATGACCAAGATAGCAGCTAAAGAAGAAGACTGTGAAGCTGATTGTTTCAGTGATGTTATAGAATTCAATGTACAAAATGATGTGTATTATTTTTCACAGCTCTGGGAGGGCAGCCCACCAATGGCACCACCAAACCCGTCATACAGCAGAAATGTCCAGGATCTAAAGAAAGCCATTTTCAACAAAGCTACTCTGTCTAGTGGTTTGACTCTCTCACACTTTAAATCACGCATTAGTGATCTTTGGAATGCATTAATCAATGAGAACTTTGTGTTTAGCTTCAAAAACACACTGGAGATAGCAGTGTACAGAAAACTGGAGAATAAGTTTGGAAAATGGACCTGGGCCCTCAGAAGTGCCATGTTAAAAACTGAAGAAACTCTTTACAACAGAATTGAAACTGAAAAACTTGTAGAAATTAAAGAAAATGATCTTTATTTTTCCCTGAAAAAGGCCCAAAAAGGAAGTGGACAAGTCAATGAAGAGTTACTTTGAAGAGGGCGAAGACAAAGACATTTTAGTTCAGTGGAGAGCGAGATGTGAAATGAAAATCACAGATCTTTATGAAGACCTCATCAGAAACACCAAACAAAATGTAAAGGAAGTTTTACAACAGCAACATACACGAGAGACTTTTGAACTACAAACCACGCAAAAAGAATACGACACAAAACTGTTCAATCTGAGCAAAGACCTCGCTCTGAAACTCAAAAGCAAAACTACAGATGAAGAAGTTCTTAAAAAAGAATTTGACAAATTGTGGGACAGATGGGTCACTGAGCTGACACGAGACACACCTCCAGAGAGAACTTTAAATTTCTGGGGTGATGCTGTACAGATCTTGTCTTTGGGCAATGAACTAGCTTCTGTGCATGAACGGAAATCTCTGCTGGACTACAGAGAAATAGACATACGAGCAGATTATTCACCTTACATTTTAAAACTCAGAAGACAGAAGATCGTTCATTACGTCCCTTGCATGAATCAACTTTCTTTTGAAGATAACGAGTTAGTAAGAACTCTGGCCAAAGATGTGATCGAAGAAACCGAGAAATCAATCAAGAAGATAGGTGACAGGATCAGAAAACTGGGGGACAAAGACAGCTATATACAGGAAATAACAGACCAGGTCAGGAAGAGAGTTGAATGTCATCAGAATGAGAACCAGAGAATTAAGCTCAACAAGCTTTTCACTCTGGATCTCTGTCTTCATGTGTGTGAACTAATGAATCTTAAATTTACTGAGCACCATAAAAAATTCAGGGGTGCAAATGATCCAAGAGTTTATCTGTCCAAGAAGAAACCACAGTATTACAGTGTCTTTAAAAACTACTGCAGAGGAGCAACAACAACAAAAGTGTTTGGTGAACTGATCTGCAGTAACCTGAGAGAATCCGTCCTGCAAGCAGTTTACAATAATACTGCCATTGGTTTGGCAACAAATATCGATCCGACATGCCAGGGTTTAATGGGAACAGAGCAAACCTTGAGAAACACATCCTGAAATGTCTGGCAGAAGAGGAGGACTTTAAGAAGTACATAAAGTACATTCATAGTTCCGAAATGTTCTTTAAACAGTTCATTTCAGAGAAGGTTAATAAGTACATTACTGAGCAGAACAACATGGTTCTGAACCTTTTTAAAGGAAATCTGACAGAGAAAAGGCAGAGAGTAATAAATGCTGTTCAATCTGCAACTGAAGAGGTCAAGAACAGCTGTGGTAATGCTGACATGTGGCTGAAAAGTTTTAACAGTTCACTAAAAGGTGAACTGAGCTTAAAAGAAATAACCTTCACTGATCACAAAGACATCACAGACCTTGATTTTCTACAGCAGTGTGTTAGTGATGGTCTCACTGACATGATGTCAAAGCTAGAGGAAAGCTTTAAAGATGTAAAAGACATAAAAATGGAGAAGTTCAGGAAAAAGCCAGATAAGATTCTGATTAAACACTTCTGTGATTGCTGCTGGGCTCAGTGTCCATTTTGTAAAGCCATCTGTACCCACACAAGGAGGATCATGATGGAGATCACAGTGTCCCCTTTCACAGGGTAGATGGTGTCAATGGGACGTATTACAAAGATACAACAAATCTCGCCTCTGATTTCTGCACAACAAATGTGCAAAGTAGTAAAGGTTTTTACCCACTGCATAACCTAAATGTGTGTATTCCTTTCAAATCATACAGAACAGCAGGAGGAGTATATAAGACCTGGAGCATCACCCCTGATAATTCACAGCTCGCATACTGGAAATGGTTTGTGTGCAGATTCCAGACAGACCTGGAAAAGTACTATGGGAAAACATTTCAGGGTTATGGTTTGATCCCCCAAAAACTGGGGAAAGTTCACAAAACAGCAAGCTCTTGAGAGTTTGGATCAATATATCTGATGAAAGATACAGCTCTTTTTAAAAAGAACCTAGAAGAAACATCAACTTAATCATGAACCAGTTGTAAAAAGAGAAGCTCACTCTGTAATAGTGACAACAGAAATAAATAAAAATGTTATCAGAACACAGTTATTAGATTATACTAAGAATAATCACTATATACACACACAGTGTTTACCTCTTCTCTTTTTTTCTGCTTCCTAACAACGTTTAAAAATGAATTGTTATATCAGTAAAAATATTAATCCTAGAATGTGCTTGATTATGATCAGATTTTTTTTTGTTTTTGTTTGATGGATGTAATAATAATAATAAACAATATTTAAAAAATATTTTTTGTCTCTGTGCTTCAGAAAGACTTGATCATTTATTCATCCGAGGAGTGCAACATAAAGTGAGAGACCCTACCTCGGCTTTATATCTTAAAATTATAAACCACTATAAACTATAGATAAAAATTTTTAGTCTGAGGATTTCACTAGAGTAATGCACATAAAATCTATTTATTTCAAGTATGTCCTTCATGAATAGATACAATAAAAGTTTTAGTGTAAAAATATTCAAAAGAAAGATTAAAAAAGAAAACCACTGGGTTTGGATTCATGGCTGTGGGACCGCAGCAGTGGTAAATAACCACGAGACTCAGAGGTAAGTCATGAGACCTGACAGATATGGACCACTCATCAAAAGATGAGTCTTCATTCCCTTCATTCCTTCATTCACGACATCAGCTGAGGAGGAAAAGCATCTGTAGAGAGATTAAGCAGTGACTGCTGTACCAAGCATCTGAGCATCAAAGACCACATGACAGTAAAATTTCTTATTTAAAAAACTATACCATATGGTCTCTTTGTGATTTTGTTCAAGGTCTCAGCATACTCATTAAATGCCTTTGTTCACGACAAATAAATGCAGCCACTCTGTGCAATGGTGCCCCTGGCCACTTCCCCTCCTAACCACCAAAAGGGGGCCATCACCTGAGTTTTGAGACAATTCCAGGTCATCATTGCACTTCCTGTCTCTCAGCATATTAATACCCTTCAGTAGTGGTGACGTTTGACACAGAGGCTTCGAAGCTTGCATCAAAAATAAATAAATAAACAGCTCACAGTGAAGCGCTGTGCCGGAGCTTGATTCATTTTCCCATAACCACGTGATCTGTGACGTCCGGAGCTTCGTTTCGCATGCAACCACGTGACTGCTTCACATTTTGATTCGAAAATGTTATAATAATAATAATCATAATAGTCATAATATACATATTTAAATGTATACTTTTGTGTATATTTAATGTGTTATAAACAAATCTAAAATATTACAGAATTTATATGGAAATATTACATGTAGTCATTGTAATACATGTGGGCTTCTTTTTTAGGTTGAGTGCTTAATTTGTTCTCAACAGTTGTCATATAATAACAACACATCGACAATGTTGAGAGCTAACATTTTAGAGCTAAACACCAGAACACATCCTCAGGAGATGGACCAACAGCTACAAGCAACCAAGGTATAAGACTTCTGGGTAGTCATTGTTTGTAAAAGGCTCTTCAAAAGGCTGTCTATCCACATCTTTATCACCTTTCCCTGGAATTTTTGTGCACGCTTGCCTCCTCAGTTGCATGTGAGAGAATATTCTCAAAGGCAGGGGAAGTAATAAAAAAAAAAAAAAATTTACTTAGCCCCAGCACTGTTTAGCTAACTCTTAATAAAAATCTCTAATGTCTTCCATTCCACACTTAATAAAAGATTCCCCAGTTTTCAAGCAAGCACCTTCACTGCCCAGTTCAAAATCACTTCAACTGACCATACCCCAATAAACTTTATTTATTTTTTATCATATATACACCTTCACAAGCCTTGCATCTGAAGTCATAGGTTTAGGACTAGGATAAAACTGTCTGTAACTAAGGTTGCAAGTGTTGATCAAAGCAGATTCATATAGATTGAGCACAAAGTGGTTGGTTTATTACATGTAAAAACAGAAATGGCTGCTTCTTCATGGGCCCAACGGCAGCTATTAAACATTTTGACCACAAGATGTCACTACTGTGCACTGTGTTGAAAAGCTTCGAGTCATGAACCATTTTATGATACAGTTAAGGGGAAAGCCTCTTCACAAAGCTTCATTTCACCATCACTAGACAAACGCAAGAAAAAACTTGTCACTTACTGGTTACATTACGAAGCCTGATCAGGCAAGATCAGCCTTGAGTCTGGCAATCTTACAAAGGCACAAAAAAACTCTAGGGTTAGGGTAAGTCACAAACGTCATCTTAGTCATGTTCAGGATGGTCAGGTCCTTGTAAAATTTTCCATCACAATGTTTCATTTTTTTAAGCTTCTGTGTTGAAGGTCACATCACCAGTGTGGACAGAGAACTGCTTCATCTTAGTGATGAAAGCAGGTTTAATTGGAGTCCGATAGGAAACATTATGTTCAGCACCAAAATAAATTGTGTAAATAAGTCAGTGAAAGGCAGAGAAGGATGTGTCATGGTCTGGGGAATGATTTCTTTTTATTCATTCTACTGGAAAATTTGTCTCAAGTCATACAGGCAGCAGAAATGTGACCCCCCCCCCCTTCATATTACAGATCCATAATGTACCTGGACCTCTCAGTCCTACAAGATACATTACTCTAGGGTTAAAGAAATATCTTATTTTATTATTAATATTATTCATTCAGGCTCTAATAAATTCTTGGTAAAAAATAAATTGTTTTCTAAGCATGTTTTCTGAATTTTTCCTCCAGTAGGACCAGTAGTGAGTGATCAGGATCTCCATAGCAACCATACCTGTGTTTGTGTGTGTGTGTGAGACTGAGAGATATGAAGGAAACTCTCACTGTATCTGGGTCCAGCAGCTCCATCACTGCTCCTGTTACAGGTGAGAGAAAGTCTTCAGACAGAGCTCCTGACAACAGACAGCCCACATTCAGGTCCGAAACCCCGAAACTCTCCTTCCCCTCTTTTGCCCTTTATTTGATACCATGAATTAGCAAGCTAGCTTAAAAGATTTAATTTTCCTTTACATTTTTTCAGCCCCCAAAATAAAAGGCTCTTAAACTACAAACAATCCACATGACTGGTTTCAGGATCTTTGCTCTGACATCACTGGGGTAGCCACTTTTTCCTTTTTTTGCTAGCTAGCTAGGTAAATGGCATGCTAATTTAGCTAGATATACAGCTATCCAATAACATTATTCAACTTTACAGCCCTTTTGTAACTCATTCGGGTGGTGTTTTATGAGGGGCTATACCCCACTCTATAGACCGAAATGGCGTGCAGGGATGAGTCCCTGACTTTGTCTCAGTTCATCAATCTAGTCATGAGGCTTGATAATCACATGCACAACCTCCGCTACTATACCTTGATCCCCACCTGCACCCATGCCCACCCAGCTACTCTTTTATTGTGGACAATCAGGATATTGGTGTGCTGCCTGCCTGGCAAAAAAAAAACCTAGAACTAGCCTGATTTCTAGCCATCACAGTTTCTCTTTGCAGTTAGTTTAATCCACGATAATCAAGTGCATCATTTCTCATCCCTCCTACATCCAGGGTCTGCAGTAAACCTCATTTAACATCAAATTTGGGCCTAGATCATTGTTTGCACACAATTCCATGCTCACCCACCTTAAGGATTATGGAAGTGGATAACCAATCCATTGGTGATGGATCTATCACCCAGCAAACAGTCCCTTTCAGGCACTGATCATGGGACTGTGCTATTGAACTATTACCTCACACATCACTACATAATAGCAAAGTAACTTTCTATCCCTGAGATTAATTCCATGGAGGATTACATTGAGGAGGTGCTGGCATTAGGCTTCGTAAGCCCATCGACCTATCCTGCTGCTGCAAGATTTTTCTTTGTGGAGAAAAAATATTGAGGCCTAAGCCCCTGAATTGAATTTTGGGGCTCAATGCCATTTCTGTTAAATACCCTTACCCTCTTTCACTGGGTTTATGCAGCACTACTGCAACTAAGACAGGCAAACATTTTCTCAAAGCTAGACTTGAGGAAGGACTTAAGAACTACATGTCAGCCACATTCACACTGTTCGGACACGACTTCTACACCACCCCTACATGTAAAAGCCGAGTAATGCAAGTTCCACCAGACACCTTCTACCATTCTGAGATACATTATTAGCTCCCAAGAAGTGGAAATGGAGCCCAGCAAGGTGACCGAATGTGTCACGTCCTCCGCAGCCCCGGCCCTATGCGGGGGTCGAACCCGGACCTCCGTAGTGCCGCGTGCTCCAGCATGCACTGTTTTTATTGACACAAACACGATCAGGGGGAAGACGAACATAACACTAGACTCCGTGGTTACATTAAACCAAAACCAAAACCAAAACCAAAACGTAACTCAACAAGCATAACCCCCAAAAACCCGGCATAACACCCACGGGACAGCTATAAACTAAACATTGACCCACGCCACACATGCACACCAGGATCCCTCTTTATAGGGAAACACAACAAGGTAATAAGGGACAGGTGACACAATCAGTGTGGAGAACAGTAGGGAGGAAAAACACAGACATAAACAGGTGTCCAGGGTTCTCCTGCCAGCGCCCTCCCCGGGACTGGCAGGGAACTGGCCAGCTACTCCTGACAGAATGGGCCACACCCAAGACAATAAAGGTGGTCCAAAGATTCCACTTTATTCAACTTTACAGCCCCTTTGTAACTCATACTGACAGTAAAAAACATTTAAGAGATTCATTAAAGAGATAACAGAAAAACACTTTTTAATGATAATCCTAAACCACAGGATCTGTACATCTGCTACGTTTAAATATTCTTCTATCAAAGGTTTTCTCTGAACAGTTTTCTAAATAGAGAAAAAGAGAAAATTCTAAATAGACTTCATTTATAAGCTTAATTTCTGTAAAATACAATGTGTCTGAAGGACACAGCACTGATAATCGTACATTCCTCAAAAAAAAAATCTATTTACTATCAAAATTTTCAAGAACTTTGTGGTCTTTATTTTTAACTTTTGGGAATTATCTGAGAGAGATAAGCAGCAAGTAAACATTTAAAATCAAAAACATTTAGTCATTGATTAAGGACAAAATTAATTACTCCATCCAGGAGTGTGTTTTTTTTAACGTTGTGACCAAAAAAATTTGATTATGCTTTTCTTCTAAATTAGTGATTTTTTTCTTTTTTTTTTTTTTCTTTTTTTTTGATCACATTTTTTAAAATGTTTTATAAATAAATATTAAGGATGAGCAATGTCAATGTCAAATTTAAAATTGTACAATTTAATGATCTTAATGGGGGTAGCATGGTGGCTTGGTGGCTAGCACGTTTGCCTCACACCTCCAGGGTTGGGGGTTCGATTCCCCCCTCTGCCATGTGTGTGGAGTTTGCATGTTCTCCCCGTGCTTCGGGGGTTTCCTCCGGGTTCCTCCCCCAGTCCCAAAAACATGTGTGATTGTGTGAGTGAATGAGAGTGTGTGTGTGTGTGCCCTGCGATGGGTTGGCACTCCGTCCATGGTGTATCCTGCCTTGATGCCCAATGACGCCTGAGATAGGCACAGGCTCCCCGTGACCCGAGAATAGATCAGATAAGCGGTAGACAATGAATGAATGAATAATGATCTTATTTAAGATCTGCAATAATAATCCAGTAGCACAAAAAGTCAAGACCACATATCTTTAATATCCATGAAGCTAATTTTTTGTTTTTTAGAGGTGGAATGTGTTATGCCAGGTCTCGGTATAAACACATGATAACATGCAGACACACGTCTGCCCACAAGCCACCGATTACAAAAGCTGTTGTGGGGGAATTACAAAAAGTTTCATAACATTATCATCAGTTATAAAGGGAAAAAACAGACTTATTCCTGCTCATCAGTTCATTATCAAGCTAGAGTGGTGTGTGTGTGTGTGTTTACAGAAAAATATGAAAGTGTATAAGTCAGCAAAATTCTGGTCTGACATTTTTCCACAAGAATTTATTTTTTTGTTTTAATCATCCAGTGGTCCATGGTTCTGTCCGGGTGAACATAATGTTCTGGCTTCTAGATGTATCAGTGTCCATTGACGTATGGTTCTGTCCTGGTGACCATGGTGGTCTGACCTCCAGATGTTAATGGATGAAGGTTCATCACAGAGGCCAAACCACCTTAGTTGTAGAACATCTACAGCATGGTTCTGCAGACATTAAAAGATTTGATTCTCCTGAGAAAGAACAGGTGACTCTGATCTTTCTTATACAGTGCATCAGTGTTCTTGGTCCATTCCAGCTTGTAGTCTTTGTGGACACCCAGATGCTTATAATTGTCAACAATATCCACCTCACTGGCCATGATGCTAATTGGGGTTGGGGGAGTCTTCTGCGTCCTAAAATCCATCACCAGCTCTCTTGTCTTTGTGACGTTGAATTGTAGGTGATTTTTTTATAAATAGGTAACAAGCTGAGATTAGCAGCACTCTCTTAAAAGGAGTGCTCCTAATCTCAGTTTGTTACCTGTATAAAAGACACCTGTCCACAAAAGCAATCAATCAATCACCAATCAATCAATCAATCAATCAGCAGCTGTACTCCAAGCTCCTCCCGGGTGACAGAGCTCCTTATCTCTAAGGGAGCACCCCGCCACCCTACGGAAAAATCTCATTTCGGCCACGTGTATCTGGGATCTTGTCTTTTTTGGTTATGACCTAAAGCTCATGACCATAGGTGAGTTTAGGAGGATAGATTGACTGGTAAATCGAGAGCTACACCTTTCGGTTTAGCTCCTTCTTCACCACAACAGACCAGTACATAGACTGCATTACTGCTGCTGCTGCAACAATCTATCTGTCAATCTCATGCTCCATCCTTCCCTCACTCATAAACAAGACCCCGAGATACTTAAACTCCTCCACTTGAGGGAGGAACTCCCCTCCAACCTGGAGGGGGCAAGCCACCTTTTACCGATCGAGAACCATGGCCTCCGATTGGAGGTGCTGATCCTCATCCCAGCTGCTTCGCACTTGGCTGCAAACCACCTCAGTGTATGCTGCAGGTCCTGGCTCGAAGGAGCCAACAGGACAACATCATCTGCAAAAAATCAGAAATGAAATCCTGTGGTCCCCAAACTGGACTCCCTCCAGCCCCTGGCTGTTCCAAGAAATTCTATCCATAAAAGTAATGAACAGAACCGATGACAAAAGACAGCCCTGCCAGAGTCCAACATGCACTGGGAACAGGTCTGACTTACAGCTGGCAATGCAAACCAAGCTCCTGCTCTGGTCATACAGAGATGGAACAGCCCTTAACAAAGGGCCATGGACCCCACACTCCCAGAACACCTCCCACAGAATGCCACGAGGGACACAGTTGAATGCCTTTTCCAAGTCCACAAAACACATGAACCCTCAAGTCCCACGAACCCTCAAGTACCCTGTGGAGGGTATAGAGCTGGTTCAGTGTTCCATGACTAGGACAAAAACCTCATTGTTCCTCCTGAATCCGAGGTTTGACTAACGGTTGGACTTTCCTCTCCAGTACCTTGGAATAGACTTTCCCTGGGAGGCTGAGGAGTGTGATCCCCATATAGTTGGAACACACCCTTCAGTCCCCTTTCTTGAAAAGAGGGACCACCACCCCGGTCGCCCAGTCCAGAGGCACTGTCCCTGACTGCCACGCTATGTTGCAGACTCATGTCAGCCAAGACAGCCCCACAACATCCAGAGACTTAAGGTACTCAGGGCGAATCTTACCCACCCCCGGTGCCTTGCCACAGAGGAGCTGCTGAACTACCTCAGTGACTTCAGCTTGGGTGATGGATGAATCTACCTCTGAGTCCTCAGCATCTGCTTCCTTTACAGAAGGCATGTCAGTGGGATTGAGAAGATCCTCGAAATATTCCTTCCACCATCTGACAATATCAGAATCTGAATCAGAAAGAGCTTTATTGCCAGGTATGTTTGCACATACAAGGAATTTATTTTAGTGTCGCAAGCTCCAGTGCACAGAGACAACAACAATACAAACATCAACAACAACAAACAACAAAAAATATGATGAAAAAATAAAAAATACACATTTTTAAATAGGAAAATAAAGTAATTTGTATGTACAGAATAGAATAGAATGAATTGAGATGTAGGGATGTGGTGGTGGTAACAAATAAATATTAGGTTATTGCACATTTTCTTATTGCCCAATGTTGGGAACATTCAACTGTTCAAAAGGTATATTGCTTGGGTGAAGAAACTGTTCTTGTGCCTGACTGTCCTGGTAATTGCTGCTCTGTAGCGCCAGCCAGATGGCAAAAGGTCAAAAAGGAGATGGCCTGGATGTGAGGGGTCCAGAGTGATTTTCTGAGCCCTTTTCCTCACTCTAAGTGTATACAGTTCTTAAAGGGTGGGCAGGGGAGCACCAATAATCCTTTCAGCAGTCCAAACCATTCTGTGTAGTCTTCTGATGTCTGATTTTGTAGCTGAGCCAAACCAAACAGTTATAGAAGTGCACAGAACAGACTCAATGACGGCTGAGTAGAAGTGTGTTAGCAGCTCCTGTGGCAGGTTGAACTTCCTCAGCTGTCGAAGGAAGTACAATCTTTGTTGGGCCTTTTTGATAATGGAGTCTATGTGAGTGTCCCACTTCAGGCCCTGAGAGATGGTGGTGCCCAGGAACCTGAATGATCCCACTGTTGGTACAGTGCTGTTCAAGATGGTGAGTGAGGGGAGTGCAGAGGTGTTCCTCCTGAAGTACACTATCATCTCCACTGTTTTGAGCATGTTGAGCTCCAGGTTGTTAAGACTATACCAGGCAGCCAGCTGCTCAACCTCTTGTTCAGGTCCCTTGCACAGAAAGCACTTATTGTTAATGAAATGATCTCAGATTATAGTTTTGATACACTCTGCCTTACTGAAACCTGGCTTAGGCCAAATGAATTCATTAGTCTGAATGAGTCCACTCCGTCAGGATTTTGCTATAAGCATGAGCCCCGTCAGACTGGTCGTGGAGGTGGTGTTGCAACTATTTATAGCAACTCTCTTAACGTTACTCAGAAAACAGGAACCAGGTTTAACTCATTCGAAGTGCTTGTCCTTAATGTTACACTCACAGACATAAATAAAAAATCTCTACTATATCTTGCGCTGGCCACCGTATATAGACCCCCGGGGCCCTACGCCGATTTTCTTAAAGAGTTTGCACATTTACTCTCAGACCTACTGATTAATTATGACAAAGTGTTGATTGTAGGAGACTTTAACATTCATGTAGACGATTCCAATGATACCTTAGGACTCGCATTTATAGATTTATTAAATTCTTTTTGGGTTAAACAAAACATTACTAGACCAACTCATCGTTTTAACCATACACTAGATTTAGTTATATCACATGGAACAGATGTCACTGATATAGCTGTTCTACCTCAAAGTGATGATATCACAGACCATCACCTCTTAGTGTACACTCTACCTGTAGAACATATTAGACATGTCTCTCCTCGTTATCGACTCGGTAGAACTATTATCCCGACCACTAAAGACAGATTCACAAGTAATCTACCGGATCTGTCTCAACTTCTCACCAGACCCCTAAATACAGATGACTTAGATGAATTAACTAACAGCACAGGCACTATTTTCACCAGCACACTAGACACTGTTGCTCCCATCCGATTAAAAATGGTCAGAGATAAAACATCTGCACCATGGTACAATAGTCACACTCACGCCCTCAAGAGAGCAACCCGCAACCTAGAGCGAAAATGGAGAAAAACTAAATTAGAAGTCTTTAGAATTGCGTATAAAGACAGTATGCCTAACTATAGACAGGCTCTAAAAGCTGCTAGGGCTGAGCATTTGAGCAAACTTATAGAAATAAACCAAAACAATCCCAGATTCTTATTTAGTACAGTGGCTAGATTGACAAAACATCAGATATCTGAAGAGAGTACTCCATCACAGCTTAATAGTGAGGACTTTATGAACTTTTTCACCGACAAAATCGATAGTATCAGGAACAAAATAATGGATGTTCAACCTTCGACAGCATCCGGTGATCTAGTCCAGCCTAAAGCTCCACATTCAAAGCTACAATGCTTTACAGGTATAGGGAAGGAAGAGCTGTACAAACTTATCACCACGGCTAATTCAACAACATGTTTGTTAGATCCAATTCCAACTAGATTACTGAAAGAAGTGATACACACAGCTGGAGAGCCTCTCCTCAACATTATTAATTCCTCGTTATGTTTAGGTCACGTCCCTAAACCTTTCAAGCTGGCAGTTATTAAGCCTCTTCTTAAGAAACCTAAACTAGACCCTAATGACTTATTAAATTACAGACCGATTTCAAACCTTCCCTTTATATCTAAAATATTAGAAAAGGTTGTGTCTACTCAATTATGCTCCATCTTACAGGAAAACAATATCCTTGAAGAATTTCAGTCAGGTTTCAGGCCCCATCATAGCACAGAAACTGCACTAGTTAAGATCACAAATGACTTGTTTTTAGCTTCGGACCAAGGCTGCATCTCAATATTAGTCTTACTTGATCTTAGTGCTGCATTCGACACTTTAGATCATAACATTCTCGTAGACCGCTTACAAAATTACATAGGTATTCAGGGACAGGCATTAAAATGGTTCAGATCCTACCTGTCTGATCGATACCATTTTGTAGATTTAAATGGAGAAATGTCCAGTGTAATGCCAGTGGAATATGGGGTCCCACAAGGTTCAGTTTTAGGACCTCTGCTTTTCTCAATATACATGCTTCCCTTAGGCAACATTATTAGAAGGCATGGGATTAGTTTCCATTTTTACGCTGACGATACACAGTTATATATCTCATCAAAACCAGATGAAATATCTAAACTGTCTAGATTAACAGAGTGCGTTAAAGATATTAAAGATTGGATGACTGATAATTTTCCTGATAAGACGGAGATATTACTGATTGGTCCAAAAACCAGTACACAGAAGCTCTCAAAATTCAACCTGTACTTAGAAGGATGTTCTATTACTACTAGCTCTACAGTGAAAGACCTGGGCGTAATATTAGACAGCAGTTTGTCCTTTGAAAAACATATTTCCGACATTACAAAAATAGCCTTCTTCCACCTCAGAAATATCGCCAAGCTTAGGAACATTTTATCTGTATCTGATGCAGAAAAGCTAGTTCACGCATTCATGACCTCCAGACTGGACTATTGTAATGCGTTATTTGGTGGTTGTCCTGCATCTTTAATAAACAAGCTACAGTTAGTCCAGAATGCAGCTGCTAGAGTCCTTACCAGGTCAAGAAAGTATGACCATATATGTTAAGAATGAGGACGGAGGCAGCGGTTCTCGTTGAGGTGTTTATTTAGAAAGGAAGGAGGGGAGAGCATGCAGGACAAACGAAGACTTGTAGCGTGGTCGTGGCGTGAACGGGGAAACCGGAGCGTGCCGTGGAGCTGCGTGAGGACAGGCAGGTAGAGATCTCTATGAACATAAGAATGCAGGTTAGCGAGACAGTCCAGAACATCAACACTACGTGAGGTCTGTGTTAACGATAACGGACGAGTGAGGTGTGTGTCGTGGTGTTATTTATAGGGGAGGTGATTATGGTGTTCAGGTGCGTCTCGTTAAAACTCGGGTGAGGGAGTGCGCTGTGACTGAGTGTGAGCAGAGCCTGGCGTGTCTGTAACATTACCCCCCTCTTCATGGTCCGCTCCCGAGGACCTTGGGCCCCGACGCCGCGGCGGTCGGCCTCTGCCCCGGGGCGCTGGTCGGCTGGGGTGGCTGGTGTGGAAGTCCTCGAGGAGGCTCGGATCAAGGATGTCATTTCGGGGAACCCAGGACGGTTCCTCGGGACCGTAGCCTTCCCAGTCGACCAGGTACTCCAGGCGGCCTCGCCCCATGATGTAGCTTCCGTGGGGGCGCTGCCCCACCTGTTGCCAGCGGAGGAGAGTTCTGGCAGCACCTTGCTCCCACCCTCCCGCCCCTTGGGGAGTTCCAGACCCCAGCGAGACGGACATCGTCGCCCCGGAGCCGTCGTTCGTCGGTGGACGTCGCTCGGTGCGAGTGCTCGGTGGTGGACGACGCTCGGCGCTGCAGCTCGGCGGTGGACGTCTCTTGGCCCTGCTGCTCGGCTGTGGACGTCACTCGGCTCTGCGGCTCGGCTGTGGACGTCGTTCGGCGCCTCCGCTCGGTTGTGGACGTCGCGTCGGACCCTTTGGCCTTGCCGTCGGGTCCTTTGCTCCCCCCACTTGTCTCGCTCCTGCTTCTCCCTCCCCCCACATGCCTTGCTTTGATCCTCGTTCCCCCCACTTGCCTCGCCTTGGTCCTCGCTTCCCCCCACTCGCCTTGCTTTTGCTTCTCGCTCCCCCCCCAAGTGCCTCGCCCTGCTTCTCGCTCCCCCCACCAGCCTCTCTACGTTCCTAGCTCCTTCCCAGGACCCATCACTGGACCGGACTTTTTGGGAGGGGCTAGGGTTTGGCGCGTCGGGAGCCGCGCCTTTGAGAGGGGGGAGATGTTACGGGTAGCAGGGCTGAGGGTGAACCACTAGGGGGCCCTCAGTAGGGGTTGTCATGTTGTGTCTGTTTATGTTTATGTTTATGTTTTGGCCATGTGCGTGTTTAAGCCCCGCCCTAGCCTAATGTGTGTTCCTGCCCCTGATCACCTGTTATCAATGTTTCCCTGATTATGTTCTCTATTTATAGTCCTGTCTGTGTCATCATTATTTGCTAGTCCTCGTTTATATGTAGGCCGAAGTGGTGTCGCGGTTCTTGTTTCATGTCATGTCTCGTGTGTTATGTTTAATAAACCCCTGTTTGTTTCACGGAAGCTTCGCGTTGGGTCTGTTATATCCAGCCGGACACCGCCGGTTGTAACAATATAACCCCAATATTATCATCCCTGCACTGGCTACCTGTTAAGTTTAGAATTGATTATAAACTAGCACTTCTTACATACAAGACTCTGAATGGTTCAGCTCCCACGTATCTAGCCAGTCTTCTAACACATTACAATCCATCACGCTCCTTAAGATCTCGAAACTCCGGACTTCTGGTAGTTCCCAGAATATCAAAGTCTACAAAAGGGGGTAGAGCTTTTTCGTATTTAGCTCCTAAACTTTGGAACAGTCTTCCTGACAGTGTTCGGGGCTCAGACACAGTCTCCCAGTTCAAACGTAGACTAAAGACATATCTCTTTAGCCAGGCATACACCTAATAAATCCCATAACCTTGTATTCCAATACATCCGATTAAATGCACATCGTCATCTAGTGCCTCCTAATATTATAAATAGCAGCTACGCTAATCCCTTTCCATTTGTTTCCCTTCTTCTACCCATCCCCGAGTCACACAGAGATTATGCCAGCTCCGGTGGCATCCAGAGATGGACCAGCTCCAGCCGGGTTCTGCTTTCTGAGGACTGGAGTAATCAAAGCAGCACTGCCAACCCTATGTGGACATTTTACACATAACACATGCTGTATCTGCATCACACAACTAATGCAGAAAGGACATTGTTCATATCACACTCTCCGTGTGTCACCCAGATGAGGATGGGTTCCCTTTTGAGTCTGGTTCCTCTCAAGGTTTCTTCCTAATACCATCTGAGGGAGTTTTTCCTTGCCACAGTCGCCTGAGTCACCTTAGGCTCGCTCACTAGGGAAAATTTTGTCTAACATCTAGGACTGTTTGTTTGTATGTTTATTGTTTCTTATGTTCTGTAAAGCTGCTTTGAGACAATGCTCTTTGTTAAAAGCGCTATACAAATAAACTGAATTGAATTGAATTGAATTGTCCGTAAGCAAACTCATCACCGTCCTGGATGAGGCCGATGACTGTAGTGTTGTCTGCAAATTTCAGGAGCTTGACAGATGGATCAGTAGAGGTGCAGTCATTGGTGTAAAGGGAGAAGAGAAGTGGGGAGAGGATGCAACCCTGGGGGGTGCCAGTGCTGGTGGTGTGGCTGTTTGACATGAATTTCCCCGTTTCACTAGCTGATGCTAGTCAGAAAGCTGGTGATCCACTGACAGATAGAGCTAGGAACAGAGAGCTGGGTTAGTTTGGTCTGGAGAAGTGTTGGGATGATGGTGTTGAAGGCCGAACTGAAGTCCATGAACAGGAGCCTCAAATAAGTCCCTGATTTGTCCAGATGCTATAGGATGAAGTGCAGTCCCATGTTGACTGCATCATCCACGGACCTGTTTGCTCAGTAAGCAAACTGCAGTGGGTCCAGTAAGGGTCCAGTTATGTTCTTCAGATAAGCCAACACCAGTCTTTCAAACGACTTCATGACCACAGACGTTAAGGCAACAGGTCTGTAGTCATTAAGTCCTGTTATCTTTGGTTTCTTTGGGATGGGGATGATGGAGAAGCAGGCAAGGACTTCACACAGCTCCAGTGATCTATTGAAGATCTGTGAAAAGATGAAGGCCAGCTGGTCAGCACAGGTTTTCAGACAGGCTGGTGTGACACCGTCTGGGCCTGGTGTTTTTCTTCTCTTCTGCTTCAGGAAGAACTGACGCACCTCATCTTCACTGATCCGAAGTGCAGGAGGGGGGAGAGGGGGGTTGCTGGAGGTGTTGATGGTTGTGTAGAAAGATTTTCAGATGGGACACAGGGTGTTAGAGCGGCAGTTTCAAATCTGCAGTAAAACTCGTTCAGGTCTTCAGCAAGTTGTTGATTGGCCTCAGTGCTGGGGGATAGTGTCTTGTAGTTTGTGATGTCTTTCAGGCCTTTCCACAATGAAGCAGGGTCATTGGAAGAGAACTGGTTTTCCAGATTTTTAGCGTAGTTCCTCTTAGCCACCCTAATCTCCTTATTCAGTGTGTTTCTAGCCTGATTGTACAAGACTCTGTCCCCATTCCTGAAGGCATCCTCTTTGGCCTGATTAAGATGTCTGAGTTTTGCTGTGAACCATGGCTCATCATTGTTGAATGTTCTCACATGTCCTCATAGAAAGTGATATATGATGTTAGAGTCTGTGTGAGCTCATCCAGATCAGTGGCACCAGCTTCAAAAATATACCAATCAGTGCATTCAAAACAAGCTTGTAAGTCCTGCTCTGTTTCTCTGGTCCATCTCTTTACAGTCCTTACTACAGGTTTAGCAGATTTAAGTTTTGGCCTGTATGTTGGGAGAAGATGAACCAGGCAATGGTCAGAGAGTCCTAAAGCTGCTCTGGGGACAGAGCGATATGCATCCCTTATTATATCCCCAGTCGAGGTCTCTCCACCTCCACTATAAGCAGTGTTGGCAGAGAACTGCTTTCCCTTCTGAGGCACCGAATGGTCTGCCAGAATTTCCCCGAGGCCATCCGATAGTCCTTCCCCATGGCCTCATCAAACTCCTCCCAGACCCAAGTTTTTGCTTTCACAACCACCCGGGCTGCAGCTTGTTTGGCCTGCCGGTATGCCTCAGCTGCCCCCGGGGTCAACCAGACTTGATAGGACTCCTTCTTCAGCTTACATTTACATTTACATTTCTGGCATTTGGCAGATGCTCTTATCCAGAGCGACATACAAAAGTGCTTTAGTTCTCAGTCACTGAATACATTAACACTGGTTCAATAGGACACAATCTTGGGATACCATTAGCCTAAACACTGAGTTGGGGTTTTTTTGGTAACATAATACATAAAGAGGGAAAAATAAGACCTAGTTTAAGTACTTCAGGAAGAGGTAAGTCTTCAGTTGCCGTTTGAAGACGGTCAGAGACTCGGCCGTACGAAAAACCTAGGGGAAGTTCGTTCCACCACCTCGGTGCCAGAACAGAGAAGAGTCTAGATGTATACCTACCTTTTTCCCTGAGAGATGGTGACAGCATCCCTTGACAGCATCCCTTACTTCTGGTGCCCACCACTGGATTCAGGGATTGCCTTCACAATGGGCACCAGAGACCTTACGGCCGCAGTTCCAGATGGCTGCATCAACAATGGAGAAGGAGAACATGGTCTATTCAGAATAAATGTCCCCAACCTCCCTCCGGATCTGGTTGAAACTACGGAGGTGGGAGTTGAAGACCCCCTTAAAAGAGGGTTCAGCAAGATGTTCCCAACAGACCCTCACAATACATTTGGGCCTGCCAAGTCTGTCTGGCATCCTCCTCCGTAAGTGGATCCAACTCACCACCAAGTGGTGATCAGTTGACAGCTCATCCCCTCTCTTCACCCAAGTGTCCAAGACATGTTGCCAAAAATCAGATGACATGACCACAAGGTCAATCATCAACCTCCGACCTAGGGTGTCCTGGTACCACATGTACTGATGGTCACCTTTATGCTTGGACATGGTGTTCATTATGGACAAATTGTGACTAACACAGAAGAACAGCAGCACACCCCTCGAGTTCAGATCAGTGGAGCTGTTCCTCCCAATCACGGCCCTCCAGGTATCACTGTCTTTGCCCACATGGGCGTCAGAGCACCTTCCAGCACCCCACATGGGGCACTCCACACTGCCGTTTGGCCCATAAGACAAAATGACAGTGATCCTCGACCCGAAGGCGCAGGGAAACAACCCTCTCATTTGCCGGGGAAAACCCCAACACATGGCAGCTGAGCTGGGGGGCTATAAGCAAGCCCACCCCAGCCAGCCGCCTCTCAGCATGGAGCACTCCAGAGTAGAAGAGGGTCCAAACTCTCTCAAGGAGTTGGGTTCCAGAGCCCAGGTTGTGCGTGGAGGTGAGCCTAACTATCTCTAGCTGGTACCGCTCAACCTCCCTCACTAGCTCAGGCTCCATCCCCCACAGTGAGGTGACATTCCATGTCCCAAGAGCCAAATTTTTTGACCAGGGTTTGGGTCGTTGAGGCCCCCGCCCATGATTGCTACCCAAACTACATTGCACCGACCCCTTATGCTCCTTCCTGTGGGTGGTGGGCCTACAGGAAGGTGGTCACTCTTTCAGGCTGTGTTCGGCCGGGTCCCACAGGCAAGACTCGGCCATTAGGTGCTTGCCTGCGTGCCCCAACCCCAGACCTGGCTCCATGGTGGGGCCGCAGTAACGCCAATCCGGGCGACGGAAAGGTTTTTGATTTTCTTTTATGCGTAGGGGATAAGAACTGCTCTTAGTCTGACCCATCACCTAGGACCCGTTTGCCTTGGGAGAGCCTATCAGGAACACTAGGCCCCCAACAACATGGATCCTAGGGTCATTCGGGTACTCAAAGCCCTCCACCACAATAAGGTGGCAGTTCAAGGAAGTGCAAAAATAATCCATGTGTCAGATTTGTAACATCTATGAAGCTGTTTTTTTTTTTTTAAAGAGGTGGAGTGAGTTATGCCAGGTCACATGATACACACATGATAACTCGCAGAGACACATCTGCCTGCAGCTGTTCTGGGAGCATTACAAACAGTTTCATAACTGTGTTCAAGAAAATTTATTATCAGTTCTAAAGAACTACAGACCTATTCCAGCTCATCAGTTGATTATCAATCTGGAATGGTGTGTGTGTGCGTTTGTTTGTGCAGATTGTACTGGCACTGTACAAATAGAGATTAGTAAACAGTAAGAAAATTGTAAACATATGTACACTTTCAATAGCAGCATTGAATTTTGATGTGCAAAACAGTATTAAAGTGTCCTTTTATAAACAACATAGTATCAGTGTTTGTATGGGTGGTGTTCTAAACTATATTAAATGAGTGTGTTTGATTGTGTGCACTTTTCAGTTTGGGGCAGTTCAGTTCTGCGTGTTTAGGAGCCTGATGATTTGAGGGAAGAAATTGTTGCGCTGTCTGGTTTTGAGGGCCTGAATGCTTTGGTACCTATTTACAGATGACAAGAGAGTGAGAAGTGAATGTGAGGGGTGTGTGGGGTCATCCACAATGCTGTTAGCTTTGCGCATACGGTGTGCAGTGTAAATGTCCGTGATAAAGGAAAGAAAGACTTCAATGATCTTCTCAGCTGTCCTCGCTATCTGCTGCAGGGTCTTGTGATCAGAGCCGGTGCAATTCCCAAAACCAGGCAGTGATGCAGCTGCTCAGGATGCTCTTGATGGTCCCTCTGTCCCTCAGCCTTTGTAGGAAGTAGAGACACTTCTGGGCTTTCTTTCTGATGGGGCTGGTGTGACCAGGTGAAGTTTTCCGACAGATGAACACCAATGAATTTGGATCTCTAAATTATCTCTATGTTCAGCGGAGAATAGTCACTGTTCTCTCCTAAAGTCAACAACCATCTCTTTAGTTTTGTCAATGTTCAGAGACAGGTTGTTGGCTCTACATCAGGCTGTTAGCTATTGTACCTCCTCTGTGTATGCTGACTCATCATTCTTGCTGATAAGACCCACCACGGTCATGTCATGACTCAGTAAGCTGAGTAAGCTGAGTACCCAACCCTGAGGGGCCCCAGTGCTCATTGTGGTGGTGCTGAAGATGCTGCTCTTGATCTGGACTGAGTTCAGGATCCAGTAATAGTCATTAATAGTCATTAAGGCAGGACTCTGTAGACTTTTTCGGGATGGGGACGATGGTTGTGGTCTTGCAGCACGTAGTAACAATGGTGCTGCTAAGGGAAATATTAAAGATGTAAATGAAGACATCCGCTAGCTGTTTTGTGCATTCCCTGAGCACTCTGCCAGATATGTTGTCTGGTCCAGCAGACTTTCATGGGTTAACTTTGCATAGACTTCTCCTCACATCAGCTGTGGTTAGGCAGAGTACCTGAGCGTTGGGAGTTCCTCACTGGTATGTGGTTCTGCACCTCAAACTGAGCTTAGAAGTCATTCAGCACATCTGGGAGAAAGGTGTAACTGTAACAGACAGGTGAAGTAATCTTGTAGTTCGTGATCACCTGGATACCTTGCCACATGTCCCAGAAGTCTCCGCTCTCCTGGAAGTGGCCATGGATTCTCTGGACGTGTGTGCGCTTTGCCACTCTGATAGCTCGGGATAGTTTGGCCCTTGCTGTTCTTATGGCCATCTTGTCTGAGCATCTGACGAGTGGTCTGTATGCTATAATTAGCATAACAGAGATGTGATCTATTCAAGACTCTTATGGAAGTAATATCAAGGACCGTTACGTCGCCCGGACTGGCGTCACCGGGGCCCCACCCTGGAGCCAGGCCTGGGGTTGGGGCACGCAGGCGAGCGCCTGGTGGCCGAGTCTTTGCCTGCGGGACTCGGCCGGGCACAGCCCGAAGAAACGACGTAGGCCCACCTTCCCATAGGCCCACCACCCGCAGGAAGGAGCATAAGGGTCCGGTGCAATGTGTTTTGGGTAGCGGTCATGGGCGGGGGCCCCGGCGACCCAAACCCTGGACAAAGAATCTGGCTTTTGGGATATGGAATGTCACCTCACTGCGGGGGAAGGAGCCCGAGCTGGTGAGGGAGGTTGAGCGGTACTGGCTAGAGATAGTCGGGCTTGCCTCCACACACAGCCTGGGCTCTGGAACCCAACTCCTTGAGAGAGGTTGGACTCTCTTCTACTCTGGAGTGCCCCATGGTGAGAGGCGTCGGGCTGGGGTGGGCTTGCTTATAGCCCCCCAGCTCAGCCGCCATGTGCTGGAGTTTTCCCCGGTAAACGAGAGGGTTGTTTCCCTGCGCCTTCGGGCCGGGGATAGGTGTCTCACTGTTGTTTCGGCTTATGGGCTGAATGGCAGTGTGGAGTACCCAACCTTCTTGGAGACCCTGCGAGGGGTGCTGGAAGGTGCTCCGACTGGGGACTCCATAGTTTTGCTGGGGGACTTCAACGCCCATGTGGGCAACGACAGTGATACCTGGAGGGGCGTGATGGGGAGGAACGGTCCCCCTGATCTGAACTCGAGTGGTGTCCTGTTGCTGGACTTCTGTGCTAGTCACAGCCTGTCCATAACAAACACCATGTTCACGCATAAGGGTGTCCATCAGTACACGTGGTACCAGGACACCCTAGGCCGGAGATCAATGATCGACCTTGTGATCGTGTCATCTGACCTTCGGCCGCATGTCTTGGACACTCGGGTAAAGAGAGGGGCGGAGCTGTCAACTGATCACCACCTGGTGGTGAGTTGGATCCGCTTGCGGAGGAGGATGCCGGACAGACTTGGCAGGCCCAAACGAATCGTGAGGGTCTGTTGGGAACGTCTTGCTGATCCTTCTGTTAGGGGGGTCTTCAACTCCCACCTCCGGGAGAGTTTCAACCAGATCCCAATGGAGGTTGGGGACATTGAGTCTGAGTGGACCATGTTCTCCACCTCCATTGTTTACACAGCCATCTAGAGCTGTGGCCGTAAGGTCTGTGGTGCCGGTCGCGGCGGCAATCCCCGGACACAGTGGTGGACACTGGAAGTAAGGGATGCCGTCAAGCTGAAGAAGGAGTCCTATCGAGCCTGGTTGGCTCGGGGGACTCCGGAGGCAGCTGAGGCATACCGCAGGCCAAGCGAACTACAGCCGCGGTGGTCTCGGAAGCAAAAACTCGGGTCTGGGAGGAGTTCGGTGAGGCCATGGAGAAGGACTATCGGACGGCCTCGGGGAAATTCTGGCAGACCGTTCGGCGCCTCAGAAGGGGTAAGCAGCTCTCTGCCAACACTGTTTATGGTGGAGGTGGAGAGTTGCTGGTCTAGACTGGGGATATTGTCGGACGGTGGAAGGAATACTTCAAGGATCTCCTCAACCCTATTGACACGCCTTCTGTAGAGGAACCAGAGGCCGAGGACTCAGAGGTAGATTCATTCATCACCCAAGCTGAGGTCACTGAGGTAGTTCAGCAGCTCCTTGGTGGCAAGGCACCGGGGGTGGATGAGATTCGCCCTGAGTACCTTAAGTCTCTGGATGTTGTGGGACTGTCTTGGCTGACACGTCTCTGCAACATAGCGTGGCGGTCAGGGACAGTGCCTCTGGACTGGGTGACCGGGGTGGTGGTCCCTCTTTTTAAGAAGGGGGACCGGAGGGTGTGTTCCAACTATAGGGGGATCACACTTCTCAGCCTCCCAGGGAAAGTCTATTCCAGAGTACTGGAGAGGAGAGTCCGACCGTTAGTCGAACCTCGGATACAGGAGGAGCAATGCGGTTTTCGACCTAGTCGTGGAACACTGGACCAGCTCTATACCCTCCACAGGGTGCTCGAGGGTTTGTGGGAGTTTGCTCAACCAGTCCACATGTGTTTTGTGGACTTGGAGAAGGCTTTCGACCGTGTCCCTCGTGGCATTCTGTGGGAGGTGCTCTGGGAGTACGGGGTCCGTGGCCCTCTGTTAAGGGCTGTTCAGTCTCTATATAACCGGTGCAGGAGCTTGGTTCGCATTGCCAGCTGTAAGTTAGATCTGTTCCCGGTGCATGTCGGGCTCCGACATGGCTGTCCTTTGTCACCGGTTCTGTTCATTGTTTTTATGGACAAAATTTCTAGGCGCAGCCAGGGGCTGGAGGGAGTCCGGTTTGGGGACCATAGGATTTCATCGCTGATTTTTGCAGATGATGTTGTCCTGTTGGCCTCTTCAGGCCTGGACTTACAGCATGCACTGGGGCGTTTTGCAGCTGAGTGTGAAGCGGCTGGGATGAGGGTCAGCACCTCCAAATCCGAGGCCATGGTTCTCGACCGGAAAAAGGTGGCTTGCACCCTTCAGGTTGGCGGGGAGGTCCTTCCTCAAGTGGAGGAGTTTAAGTATCTCGGGGTCTTGTTCACGAGCGAGGGAAGGATGGATTGTGAGATTGACAGACGGATCGGTGCAGCGGCAGCAGTAATGCGGTCTATGTACCGGTCTGTTGTGGTGAAGAAGGAGCTGAGCCGGAAAGCGAAGCTCTTGATTTACCAGTCAATCTACGTTCCTACTCTCACCTATGGTCATGAGCTCTGGGTCATGACCGAAAGGGTAAGATCCCGGATACAAGCGGCCGAAATGAGCTTCCTCCGTAGGGTGGCAGGGCGCTCCCTTAGAGATAGGGTGAGGAGCTCTGTCACCCGGGAGGAGCTCGGAGTAGAGCCGCTGCTCCTCCACATCGAAATGGGGCAATTGAGGTGGCTCGGGCATCTGTTTCGGATGCCTCTGGGACGTCTCCCTGGAGAGGTGTTCCGGGCATGCCCCACCGGAAAGAGGCCCCGGGGAAGACCCAGGACACGCTGGAGAGACTATGTCTTTCGGCTGGCCTGGGATCGCCTCGGGGTCACTCCGGAAGAGCTGGAGGAAGTGGCTAGGGAGAGGGAGGTCTGGGCATCCCTACTTAGACTGCTGCCCCCGCGACCCGGCTCCAGATAAGCGGAAGACAATGAGATGAGATGAGATGAGATGAGATGAGATGTGATCTGAATAGCTGAGGTGGTTTTTTTAATATCCTTTCCAACTCTATCACACCTCACCTAGTGTACTTCATCTCACCTATTCTACCTCACCTTGCCTGCTTAACTTAGCTTGCCTCACCCAGCCTACCTCACTCAGCCTTGCTCACCCAGCTTGCCCCATCTGGCTTGTCCCATACTGCTCACTCCCAAGGACTGCCCTACTCAGCCTGGCCCACCCGCCCTGCAATGCCTGCCTGCCTAGCCACTCCTGCCTGCCTAGCCTGGGGGCCACATGTGTACAGCCCACCAGATCTGTGCATGCTAGTTAGCCCTTTGAAAACCAGCCTGCTCCAACAAGCTTATCTCACCTAAACAACCATACCTAGCTCACCTTTCCTAGGATATCCTGTAGGTGTGTGTGTCTGTGTGCATACAAAATTGTGTACACATGTGTAAGTGATGTGAATGTGTGTCTGTGTGCATGTGTGTGTGTGTGTGTGTACTTGAACAGGTGTGTAAGCATGTGTGTATGTAGGTGATTTGTCAGCAAGCAGGTAAGTTGATAGTTGAGCAGGTAAGTAGGCAGACTGTTAGGTTTGTAAATAGGTGTATGTGTTTAGGTTTAATGCATTGGTAGGCAGGTGTGTGTGTTGGATATGGTAGGCCAGCAAGTGTAAACCAGGCTTCGGTCTGCCTCACCAAGCTTACACCATGTTAACAACACTTGTTCTAGACTACCCTGTAGGTGTGTGTGTTGGTGGGGGTGTACATACACAGATGTGCAGACATGTGTAGGTGGTGTGAACTATATTGGACAATACATCTATTAAAGAGCACACTTAATTTAATGTAATGTGCTTACAGAGCCACTGCTCTACCCCTACTCAGTAATTCTGATTACATTCTTGCCTTTTTAACACCCCAGTATGTTCTTGCAGTTCAAAGGCAGCCTATTTCCACGAAGATGGTGAGGGGTGGACAAAGGAAGCCAGTGAGACCAGGATTGCTTTGAGACAGCAGACTGGAATGTACTCTGCGAACCACATGGGGAAGACATTAGTAGCATAACAGACTGTGTCACGGACTATATTAACTTTTGCCATGACATCATTAACCCTCCTAGAACCATATACTGTTTTCCGAACAATAAGACTTGGATCACCAGTGACCTGAAAGATCTGTTAAACAAGAAGAAGAATGCTATCAGGTCAGGTGACAAGGAAGAACTTAAAATGATACAGTGGCAACTTAATACAACACTGAGGGAGTGTAAAGACTTGTAAACGTCAGCAAAACAACATCAAGGATGTGTGGTTGGGCATGATCACAGGCTTCAAAGGGCGCAGCTTGGACAGAGCCAACAAACTGAATGAACCACAGCACATGATCTCCTGCTGGACCATCCCACACAGGAACAGTCTTCATACCCTTATACACCAAATACACATCCACAGCAATACCCACAGGCTTGCTGAGTATCCCTGACCACCACCCCCAATGCCTACCTCCAATGGATTGAACACATCCTCTTACTTGACTGTGATGGCCAACCAGGTGAGAAGACAGCTGGAGAGACTTGATCACAGCAAGGCTGCAGGCCCTGATGGTATTAGTCCCAGGGTTCTATAACCTGAGTCTGATACAGGAAAGGGTACCAATGCTATGGAAAACATCTTGTCTAGTACAGATACTGAAGAAAACCACCTCATCTGGCCTCAGAGACTACAGACTGGTTGATTTGATTTCACATCATGAAGGTGTTGGAGAGAATAGTTTTAGCCCACCTGGTCCCAGAGGTGAAGCCCACTCCAGTTTGCCTACAAGCCACATGTGGGTGTTGACAATGCTGTCATCTGTCTATCTGCTGCAGCGTGCTCACTCCTACTTGGATGGCAGGAGGTCACTGAACAAACTGCTCTCCTTCATGGACAATCTGTCTCAAGCACTCTACAACACACCACAGTGTCTTTCTCCAAAAGACACTTTCAGATTCACTGAATGAGAACATTACAGGAGATCATTAACACCATTCGCAATAACATTGCACAATATTTCACCTGTGTGTGACAGGTGATAACACTTTCACACTGCACTGCTACAACTATTAACACCACTTTCTACATTCACAAGGTACTTCATATTTACTATCTACTGCCAGTTTGCACATAACTTAACTTAACATGTGTACTGTAATGTAAATGCTGATGTAAATATGGTTAAATCCAGGTGTTTCATATCTGCACTGCTACATTTAATTTACTTTATTGTATTCTTAGTTTTATAAGTTATCAGTTGACTCTTAGTGTTATATGTTTATATACATATGTCCTTTTTTGGTAATGCATCAAGATGCCTCCTGTATGGAGAAACTAGTTGTGTTGAAACTTTCCTTGAAGAATCATGCATTGCATAAATCAAATTCTAATCAAGTCATAATTCTAGGTTTAGCCTAATTATAACTACAGAAAATTAATCATTAAATCCTACTTTATTATTATTATTATTATTATTATTATTATTATTATTATTATTATTATTATTATTACATTACTTTAATTTACTTTAGTCAGTTAAAATAGTAGTCTTTAAATAAAATTTAATCTAATTTACTATCTACTCAAATCATTTAAGCATTTAATAATACTTAGACTGATATCTACGTTAAGCAGTATTCATCTAATAATCATAACAAACAAATTACTCAGATTAAGCACTGATTATTTTAAGTCATAATCCATTAATCTTACTTTATTATCCTCATCTTAAATCAATATCAAAGCAGTATAATCTTTAGATGACAGTTGAAATTTACTAACAATAGCATATGGATAAAATTTAATAAGAAAAAAATAAAATAAATAGAGACTCATAAGCAAGTAGTGAGTAGTTTATTAGACAGTAGGATAAAAAAAAGGAGAATGAAGAATCTTAAGAGGCGAGCACGCTCAAAGCAGCGTCTCAGGTTTTGGCGGAGAGGCCTTCGGCCAGCGACGCCAAAGCCATGTGCTCGTCTGTCTCGACGCTCCATGGTATAGTGAGTATCAGCAAGGTCACACGTTCTTAAGAACAACGTGTACGGCAACCCTGGAAGCAAGACAGGGGAACATCATAACAACTCTCAGATAGGACAATAACTATGAAAGTAATATAATATTAATATAATATTATATAATACATTATATAATACATTTATAATACATACAGTGGGGCAAAAAAGTATTTAGTCAGCCACCAATTGTGCAAGTTCTCCCACTTACAAAGATGAGAGAGGCCTGTAATTTTCATCATAGGTACACTTCAACTATGAGAGACAGAATGAGAAAAAAAAATCCAGAAAATCACATTGTCTGATTTTTAAAGAATTTATTTGCAAGTTATGGTGGAAAATAAGTATTTGGTCAATAACAAAAGTTCATCTCAATACTTTGTTATATACCCTTTGTTGGCAATGACAGAGGTCAAACGTTTTCTGTAAGTTGCCACAAGGTTTTTACACACTGTTGCTGGTAGTTTGGCCCATTCCTCCATGCAGATCTCCTCTAGAGTAGTGATGTTTTGGGGCTGTCGCTGGGCAACACGGATTTTCAACTCCCTCCAAAGATTTTCTATGGGGTTGAGATCTGGAGACTGGCTAGGCCACTCCAGGACCTTGAAATGCTTCTTACGAAGCCACTCCTTCGTTGCCCGGGCGGTGTGTTTGGGATCATTGTCATGCTGAAAGACCCAGCCACGTTTCATCTTCAATGCCCTTGCTGATGGAAGGAGGTTTTTACTCAAAATCTCACGATACATGGCCCCATTCATTCTTTCCTTTACACGGATCAGTCGTCCTGGTCCCTTTGCAGAAAAACAGCCCCAAAGCATGATGTTTCCACCCTCATGCTTCACAGTAGGTATGGTGTTCTCTGGATGCAACTCAGCATTCTTTCTCCTCCAAACACAACAAGTTGAGTTTTTACCAAAAAGTTCTATTTTGGTTTCATCTGACCATAAGACATTCTCCCAATCCTCTTCTGGATCATCCAAATGTTCTCTAGCAGACTTCAGATGGGCCCGGACATGTACTGGCTTAAGCAGGGTAACACGTCTGGCACTGCAGGATTTGAGTCCCTGGCGGCGTAGTGTGTTACTGATGGTAGCCTTTGTTACTTTGGTCCCAGCTCTCTGCAGGTCATTCACTAGGTCCCCCCGTGTGGTTTTGGGATTTTTGCTCACCGTTCTTGTGATCATTTTGACCCCACGGGGTGAGGTCTTGCATGGAGCCCCAGATCGAGGGAGATTATCAGTGGTCTTGTATGTCTTCCATTTTCTAATAATTGCTCCCACAGTTGATTTCTTCAAACCAAGCTGCTTACCTATTGCAGATTCAGTCTTCCCAGCCTGGTGCAGGTCTACAATTTTGTTTCTAGTGTCCTATGACACCTCTTTGGTCTTGGCCATAGTGGAGTTTGGAGTCTGACTGTTTGAGGTTGTGGACAGGTGTCTTTTATACTGATAACGAGTTCAAACAGGTGTCATTAATACAGGTAACGAGTGGAGGACAGAGGAGCCTCTTAAAGAAGTTACAGGTCTGTGAGAGCCAGAAATCTTGCTTTTTTCTAGGTGACCAAATACTTATTTTCCACCATAATTTGCAAATAAATTCTTTAAAAATCAGACAATGTGATTTTCTGGATTTTTTTTTTCTCATTCTGTCTCTCATAGTTGAAGTATACCTATGATGAAAATTACAGGCCTCTCTCATCTTTTTAAGTGGGAGAACTTGCACAATTGGTGGCTGACTAAATACTTTTTTGCCCCACTGTATATACTGGGAAAGCTTGTCCAACAAATATACAAACCCGATTCCAAAAAAGTTGGGACACTGTTCAAATTGTGAATAAAAAAGAATAATTTACAAATCTCATAAACTTATATTTTATTCACAATAGAATATAGATAACATATCAAATGTTGAAAGTGAGACATTTTGAAATGTCATGCCAAATATTGGCTCATTTTGGATTTCATGAGAGCTACACATTCCAATAAAGTTGGGACAGGTAGCAATAAGAGGCCGGAAAAGTTAAATGTACATATAAGGAACAGCTGGAGGACCAATTTGCAACTTATTAGGTCAATTAGCAACATGATTGGGTATAAAAAGAGCCTCTCAGAGTGGCAGTGTCTCTCAGAAGTCAAGATGGGCAGAGGATCACCAATTCCCCCAATGCTGCGGGGATGGAGCCATTGCTCCATTCCAAATAATGGAGCAATATCAGAAAGGAGTTTCTCAGAGAAAAATTGCAAAGAGTTTGAAGTTATCATCATCTACAGTGCATAATATCATCCAAAGATTCAGAGAATCTGGAACAATCTCTGTGCGTAAGGGTCAAGGCCGGAAAACCATACTGGATGCCCGTGATCTTTGGGCCCTTAGACGGCACTGCATCACATACAGGAATGCTACTGTAATGGAAATCACAACATGGGCTCAGGAATACTTCCAGAAAACATTGTCGGTGAACACAATCCACCGTGCCATTCGCCGTCGCCGGCTAAAACTCTATAGGTCAAAAAAGAAGCCATATCTAAACATGATCCAGAAGCGCAGGCGTTTTCTGGGCCAAGGCTCATTTAAAATGGACTGTGGCAAAGTGGAAAACTGTTCTGTGGTCAGACGAATCAAAATTTGAAGCTCTTTTTGGAAAACTGGGACGCCATGTCATCCGGACTAAAGAGGACAAGGACAACCCAAGTTGTTATCAGCGCTCAGTTCAGAAGCCTGCATCTCTGATGGTATGGGGTTGCATGAGTGTGTGTGGCATGGGCAGCTTACACATCTGGAAAGGCACCATCAATTCTGAAAGGTATATCCAAGTTCTAGAACAACATCTGCTCCCATCCAGACGTCGTCTCTTTCAGGGAAGACCTTGCATTTTCCAACATGACAATGCCAGACCACATACTGCATCAATTACAGCATCATAGCTGCGTAGAAGAAGGATCCAGGTACTGAAATTGCCGGCCTGCAGTCCAGATCTTTCACCCATAGAAAACACTTGGTGCATCATAAAGAGGAAGATGCGACAAAGAAGACCTAAGACAGTTGAGCAACTAGAAGCCTGTATTAGACAAGAATGGGACAACATTCCTGTTCCTAAGATTCCAACTTGTCTCCTCAGTCCCCAGACGTTTGCAGACTGTTATAAAAGAAGAGGGGTTGCCACACAGTGGGAAACATGGCCTTGTCCCAACTTTTTTGAGATGTGTTGATGCCATGAAATTTAAAATCAACTTATTTTTCCCTTAAAATGATCCATTTTCTCAGTTTAAACATTTGATATGTCATCTATGTTGTATTCTCAATAAAATATTGAAATTTGAAACTTCCACATCATTGCATTCTGTTTTTATTCACAATTTGTACAGTGTCCCAACTTTTTGGGAATGAGGTTTGCATATATATATATATATATATATATATAATCTATAACATCAATAATCTTGAGCTTCATAGAATAACAAGAGACTGGCATCTCTGATTTGGGTCTTGGCGTGATCTTAATTCATAGAGATGATGAGGGGCCATGTTGAGCCTTTATTTATCAGGGTATATCTGTAAGTTTTTTTTAGACTGCCTCTCCTTTCTGATGAGAGGATAATTTGATTTTGGGTTTTTTTGGGGGGGCGGGGTGAAGAGCACAATGTGTCTTTTGGACATCTATTATCTTATCCTGTTGCTTATTTCTCTTTGCTCTTATAAATGAGTAAGGCTGTATTTAGCAAAGGGACTGTTTTTTCTTTCATAAGACAAACAAACACCTGAGAAATGCTTAAAGAGTGTCGTGTCTCATTTATTAATTCTGCTGCAACTGGGTGAGCTTTCCACTATAATGAGTCCAACACATGTTAAACACTCAATCCTTCCAACAGACAGTTTTGAAGAGATAGAAAGGTTACAATAACTTAGATAACCACTCTGTACCATTCTGGTGAGCAAAAAGCCTCTCAGAATGCACATGTCAAAATTTCAGGCAGATGAGCTACAACAGCTGATTACTACATCTGAGACTGAGACTGCAGTGTCCACAGACTCCACAAAACAGCACAGTTGAAGACTGTTAATATGTAGCCTGGTCTGATCATTCTTGATTTCTGCTCTGGCACAGATTTTCGGCTCAGATTTTGGCACTAATTGCATGAATCCACTGATCCAACCTGCCTTGGGCGGAGGTGGTGTAATGGTGTGTGGAGTATTTTCTTGGTACAACTTGGTCCATGCTATGAACATGGCCAACAAGGTCCATGCTATGAAGAGTTGAGGATGTTCTGGTTTCAGTGCTATTTAATGCACTGCCAAATAATGAGTTTCTAACCATTTAAAAAAAAAATTAAACGTAATGCGCATTGATTACTGTGATATTTACAATTAGAACTATTCATGCAGCAATATATTGTTGATATACTGGACTCCTGTTAGATTTATTTCAGTGCTCACCATCTTCTTATTCGTATATCAATGTATAAAACTTTAAATTTGCCATTTCAAAATTTTCTCTTCCTTTTCACAACATTGTAATTCTTACTGAGTCTTTGCCGTCTTGACTTTTCCATCTGTTCTTCAGGTTTAAATGTGACGTGTCCCATTTCAGATGTTTCTGCTCACCAAAAATCTGGTAACTTGGAGCTACAGGCAGTTGATATTTTTAAAAAAAAAAGCAGCTACATAAACCAATTCTGAATGCTTTCCTCATGTAAATATTGATTATTTAATTATTTTAATTGCATATAGAGACTATAGAGCAGAGGATTTTTACCTGTGTGATTACAGTTTTAGGAGTTTCAGTACAAGAACAACCAGTTAAACCATTAAAACCATAAAGTAACCATAACAGTTTGCCATTAGCAGGAACCTCAATATTAATTCTGTGGCTTAATTAACATCTGTATTCGTTATCATGATAATTACTGAAATAAAGAAAAGACAGATTTAGGATTTTAAAGGGAATGTTTTAATTGTATTCAATGGAACAGAGTACAGAACACGAGAGATGAGCATTAAAGCCTTTGATATTTTCCTCTTATCACTAATGTATGAAATCAAAAATGAAGGTCAATCAGTAACTGTCCCAAGGGTTGTTCTCTGAGGCACAGATGGCTGCCAGGCGTCGGTTGTTCTCCTTCATCTGACTGATGAGTCTTGGCAGGTCATTGCTGTAGAGGAGCTCATTCCCCGTGATCTGCTCTATGGCCTTCATCACATCCTCCATCACCTTCATCACAGGCTCTTGGAGGATGAATCTGCGAGTCTGGTGTTCAGCCACACTGACCCTCCCACTCAGGACACCCAGAAGATTGACAGCACTTCTCACTTTCTCCTGGAACTTAGCTACAGACTCTATCAGTTTCCTCACCCTCTGGGTTTCTTCACGCGTCTGCTTCAGCTCATAATTTTTCTGACTGAGGCCATGTTCGGTCTGGGAAATCTTGGACTTGTAGTCAGATACTTTATGTTCATAATTTCTCATCTCATTCTCAAACTTTCTCACCTCATCTTGAGCCACTTCAACAGCTCTGTTTGCTTGATCCAGTTCAACTGCACCACCAATTATCATGGCAGAACCTGGACAGTGACAAAAAACTATCAAGTCTGAACAAACACTGACACATGAAGGTTATGATGATGTATGTAACAGTTCAGATGTCTTTATTTTTATCTAGAAGCTGTAATTCTCACCTGCAATCCATCCGATGACTGGTATCAACAACAGTCCTGCTCCAACACCTGTGACGATTTCAGCATCACGCTTCCTCTTCTCCTGATCCTGAAGTGTCTGTTTTGCTGAATTCAGATTTCCCCTGGTCAGCTCCAGAGCTCCCTGAGATTCTCTCAGTAATTTTTCATTTGATTCCTGCTCTGTTCTCAAGTTCTCCAAGGTTTGTTTTAGTTCATTCATCTCCCAATTGAGTTTCTCCTCATCTTGTACAAGTCTCTCTAAGTTCTGATCCAGACTCCTTAACCCTGAACTAGCTGCCTGTTCTGACTGCTCCAGGAGCTGATGAGCCTGCACTATCTGCTGTCTGGTGTAGTCGTAGTTGGAGCATTTCCCAGTTATAGGATCTACATCTGCCTCGATAAGAGCCTGATAGACTTCATTCAGGGAGGAGATGCCGCCTTTCAGTGGAAGTATAATAACCTCGGCTGTGTTCTTCAGCACAACTCTGTAGAGACAAACAAATCACAAACAAGAATACAAGACAAAATGGACTAATTATTTTTTTGAAAGGAATTACTTCAGTTTTAAATTTGACTTTACTGTAATAAAATACATTTGAATATGATGTAAAATTTAATACACGTCATTACTGGTTTTTTAACTTACTCAGATGAATAGTTCTGAGCCATGCTCATCTGAAACAGAAAACAATCATTTACAGGATCAGCATGTATACTTTAGGTCAACAACAACAACAACAACAACAATAAGTGTCACTCCTGAATTGTCACTTCCGGTATGTGGATTAATAAGCCGTTTGTGCGGACCGTGCTCGTTTGGACTGCATTGTCTCTCATATATCATCCACTAACAGCAGTAATTCAATATTCTGCGGCTGAGCTCCTGCAACTACGGTT